>JABFDZ020000001.1:44524834-44561998 GCA_019775955.2 Pollimyrus isidori
GCCTTTGCTATGGACATATGTTACCCTTTCAAAAACAGTTATATTGAAATTTACAGATCAAATCATATACCGCAATACATACCATCTACCGTCTATGGTTCAAATTATACCGCAATATGAATGCTATGCCATATCGCCCAGCCATACATGCACATAACACCAAAATATTGTTCTAAAAGTCTCTGACAGAGGCCCACACTCTTCAGTGCATTCTTCATTCTCTAACCTTAACTAACCTGGCTACCAGTCATCACCAGCAGGCGGGACAGGGGAAGCGTGCCACTTACCTGACACCAGGGGCTGCCCGGCCACGCCCATCGGCACAATGCCCAGATTGCTCATGGCCGTAGCCCAGGCACCAGGGTCTGTGACGGGCACTCCGACATGGGCCTGCTCAGCTCCCAGACTGCCCATCCCGTCCGCAGCTGCCGGAGAGATACACGGAAAGAGATGCCCAAGTCACACAGCGGCAGCAAGAGAGCTCCATAAAGACCACCTCTGGGAGCTACAAGTCAAAGCCTGGGTGTGAGCTCCATCTTAATGGTGTTCAGGGCCTGGTGAGGGGAGGGAGCCGGATAATAAAAACCGGCCAGGGGTGATGCCAAACTTCTCCCGGGGGGGCTTTCACCCCTCGATAGCAGGTGTTACTCTGAACTCCTCGTATTACTACGTGCCTGTAATCAAACCCTCAGAATACGCAGGAAAACGGGCAGCAGAAGGGGAATGTGGCTAATGTGCTCCCCTGCTGCTGCCCCCACTTTAAAGTGACACATGATATAACTGTGTCACACAAGGGAAAACAGAAACCAGGGCATCCTTCTGCACCCATACTGGATATCACAAGTAATGTGGCAACGTAAACACACCAGATAGCTGGGCTCCTACCTGATATTCACCACAGTTCTGCAATTAAACAGTTCTGAAGCTGTTCAATAGGTTATAATTTGCAATACGATACTGTAAAATCTCATCAATACGTTTACCTTTCAGAAATATGGTTAATTTTGGGACATTTGGGATAATATGACTCCAAATACTGTTGTTCTTGGGCAAAAGTAAGTCTGCTTCATTTGCATTGAAGCGTCCTACAAGAAAATATTCAAACATTGTGCATGGTAGATTAGGTGTGCTTGTGTTTACTGCACCTAAACCAACAGTACAACACAAAACACTAGTGTTATTTATGGCCTGGACTCCGAATGCACGGGCCAGTTCAGACTATTAACTAGCACCAGAGACAGGCACTTAGACAAACGATGGAGGAGAGTTTTGAGAGTCGACGCAGTAAAGGAGCAGTCTGTGCTAATGAGGTGCTGACTGTGATGCAGGCCGTGTGCTGTGCATTACCGCTGGACATGGCCGGTCTCATGCGTTCCTCCTCCTGCCACCTCCGGGTGTTGGCATGAGAGCCCACAGCTGTCACAGGACAACAGGCGAAAGGTCACAAGGTGGGAATGATGTGCTCTCAGAGGAGTGGTGCCATCGTCACTTAGGCACACCTGGAAATAAAGGGGATCGGGGTCAACATCAGCTCATCTGGAGCTGCAGCAGAAAGCCCAGCATCTAGGTCAGGGCTCCTAAGTTAATTTTCCCCATGGGCCAAGTTCCTTCAAGGTACATCGCCAAATTTGCTGGGGGGCAGGGGGGTGGGATGAGTAACCCTGATCTAGGCTATGTGTATCAGCAAGGCAAATTCACTGAAATAACAAATCCACAGAGGCATTAATAAAAGGCGAGATAGCAGCCTGAGGTGTCTTGTTACTGGCTGCTAGAAAGCATGCTGCAGCACATACACAAGGCTGCCAGTATGTCAAATCCTGTGATGCTAATGGTGTTGCTTGGTCCACACCCCCAACACCCACAGAGGACACCCCACGTCCACTAACAGGCACACCCCCAAGCCATGTCGGCGTCAACAACAACTGGAACAAGCTGGGCTGACGATTTGCCTCTTTAAAATTATGGAAAACATCCCCCTTTTGGCTGCTAAATCCCATAAGCTAAGTGCCATCAGAAAATCAAATATGTGTGCAGCACGGCAGCAGAACGGGATTTGAAGCCAGGGCGTTAAATTGTTTCACTTTGTGCACCACTCCAACAACAGCAAGTGGGAATGCAGCAAATAACCGCTGCATAATCTAACAGGCCATAAAATCCAGGACAGTTAGGTGCTCCTAATTCTATAAAAAAGCTGCAGAAATGACAGCTAGTGGGCAACACAAATGTACCTCATACCCAGCCCTCGAACAAAGAACAATCTTAGTCCAGCTACATAAAGTATCCAGACCAGTTGCCTCTAAATAATTACAGTTTGTAAAAGATACAGCGACTAGCACTTGGGCCTCCGTCTGTAACAAGCAGTTAGTCAGCTGACAGCACAGGTTCAGGCAATTCCACCTGCTCCGCGTTTCCTCTATTTACATAGAAGAGTGTTTCTTGTATGCATGCCCATTCATCCCAGACACATGATCCATCCTGTGAGAGCCATAGTCTTCTGGATATGCTGCATATACTTATTATGGTTATATTGCATAATCTGTAGACTTTTATTTTGACACCCTGTTTAGGAAGCTTCTGATGTATGATGCCTTTGGTCATTGATTAGATCAAGCAACATATAGTTTCTATTAAGTTAGATGTAACAAGAAAGTCCTTTGTTTAACCTTAAAATATGTATATATGTGTTATGTATACATTTTGAAGTTTCAAGTAAATAGACTTCCTACAGATTTGTCCCGAGTAAAAAATAGCTCGAGGGAAGAAAATTTAAAGAATAGCATGGCTACACATTCCAATCACTTTTAAAGCAAGCACCCCAAAAAGGGAAAGATCCATCATGAAGTGCTGATCCACTTTCGCACATTCCTCATGTCAGAGTGTCGTTCCTGAAGCCAAGGAGCTTTCCCGCAGTCTATAAAAAGCAGCGTAGAGAGGCAGTGTCCCATTTCGTCCATCTTCTCAAGGTGGTGCCAGCAGAAGCCTGGCCTGAATCAGGGTGACCTGGCCACCTCTCAGCTTTTCCTGCAGTCACTGCTGGATGGTTCACTACTTCACATCCCACTCTCCTGCTTCTGCCCAGTCAGCGGAAGTGACGGCGCATGGGCACTAAATCCCACAGAGTGCTTTTACTCTCTTTCAAAAGACATGAAATATTCACTTCATAATCCATGTAGCCTTCATTATTTATGAGTGCGTGTGACATCTTCAAATCACGGCATCCTGCTCTGATATCGGTAGGGTGTCTCAAATAAGGAGTAAACATGAACAAAAAGAAAGCATCCCAGCTATCAAAATCAATGTGACTTCAAATCATACACATTTTGCCACCAGAGACAGCTTGTTAAAGGCATCTAATGTCACCTAACAATGCTTAATAACATCAAATGCTGTGTCTGTAAGCAGGACGCTGAGCAGTTAGTATTGTGTGGGGCCTGTTTTTTGTCCCAGTGGTTGCCACCAGCAGTCTACAAACAACTAGCTCAAGTGTACTGGTACCTCAAAATCACACATCCCTGATGATGTGAGGCCACAGTGCTGCCCACTGATTCTCTGTACTGTACTGAAGCTTAAATGATAGGTATCCAGTTATTGTAAAGCTAATCAACAAAAAAAATATATAGTACGAAATATACAAAATATGACAGACCATACAAACACCGAATAAAATCAATCTTTCTTTTTTTAAGTTATAACATTTAAGAAAGTGAGCCACATTTTGTTCAAATTAAATGAGAGTGTTTCAAGGCATTTCCCAGCATGAGACATCAGGGATGGTTTAAATTCTTGTCCACACCTCATTGGCCTGCTCCATCTTCATGAAGAGAATAGCGTGTTAAGAGAGAGCCCCGGCTACCTGCAGGTGCTCATTCCAATTTGTTGTCTCGAGAGGTAGCGAGAAAGAGAGAGTGAGGGACAATTTGTCTCCGTTATCAGTCTGCTCAGGATTATCCCAGGTGAACTGAGGCCACAGAGGGACCTCACAGCTGAAGGAAAGAGACCCTTCAGTGGGGTGGGGGGGTGGGGGAGTCATGACCGCAGTATCAGTCTCTGTTTAAAGCAAATTGTAACTGATAATGGCTTTGGAAAAGGAACCATTAGCTGTGTGCTCATGAAATGAGAGTGCAAAGGAGGCGAGCAGCAAAGCTCAGCCGTAACACCGTGATTGATATGGTTCCTGCCCCCCCAGGTCAGCGTTATACCCATGCTGCCTGCTCTGTCAAAACTCTGATGCTGTTTTGCGTAGAACCACTAATAAAGAATAACTAATGCTTGGTTCTTATTCCAAATACAGCAGTTTGGCTACACTGGAGGTAAAAAATAGAAATAAAATCCATTCTTATCTTTAAGAAATATATATTCTTTTCTGCATGGCCAGCAACATTCCGTCAAAAAGAAGCAGTTAGGCCTGTCAGCCAAGTACCATTCTAACACAGCGCTTGTTCATATTATGCATCAACCAGCAATTAACATCAACAAACAATTAACACCGGCATTTGGGGGCAGCTAAATGCAGAGCCACACGTCGCCGCTTCAGAAAAACAGTCATTTCCATTTTGGCGTTGTGGCTACAGAGCCACAGAAAAAACGCAGAAAAGGCCTCCAGAGAATAGCTGGGTTCTGCTACAGCACCATTTTAAACAGCGTTTGACAACCAGGTGGGCTGGGGAAATAGGAGAAAAATAAAGAATGCACACTAAAAATCCACAGCTGCACGACATTGGAAACATTGGGTATCTAATGTTTATAACCTTTCCATAGCACAGAGTCGGCAAGTATGTTCAACCTTGGAGCTGAGAAGGGCTTCATCATCATGCAGCCTGACTCCCTACCCACAGGGGTCCACCCCCAGTGAGTTAGAGGAACAGGGAAAATGCTTCATTGCAAGTCCCAGGCATGATGCGTCTTTTAGTTATTTGAATTCACAAAATACCAACTCCAACTGTGCAATGTCAGTATTCATTTTACGTGCAAGTAACTAGACAAAAATCTTTCAGGCAATACACATTCTAATTGTCAATAACTTTGCCAAATGTGAATCTGACAGTGGTGATGGTGTCTATCTATTGGAGACTGCAAACAGAAAACAGGTATGAATGAGGTGTTCAACAGATGTAGAAGTGAGTACAAAAGAAATTATGATTCCATCTTTACAGCATGCTTTAATGGGTCCACATATCAGCACCATTGTGTGATGCTGCTGCCACATTGTCCCAGGAAATGTCAACTATGCCAGTCTAATGCACAAGCGACAGAGACAGTCAATCCAAGCCAATGAACATTAAATATATCCAAATTGTCTGGAAGCCATAGTGCTTGTTCAGAACATTGCCCAAACGGTCAGTTCACGTTCAATGCCTCCATGTCACACAGACATAAAGCAGAATGGAGCTACACACTATAAGCCCAGGAGGGTTGGAGAACGAGAACATGGAGTCCAATGTTCAGCAACATTGGAGCTTCATAAATTTATCACCAATCATGGCAGAGATTCAGCTGACTGTATATCCTCAGACATTATGCGCAGCAATAAATCAACATATAATATCATCAGTACTGCATTTTATGTGCAGATAAAACACCCTTCACAATGTCATGACGCATGGAGCACAAAAACTATGGAAACACATCCGTAGCAATGGCAAATGGCACAGGAGAGGTGAGCTGCATGGGCAGGCTTGGGGCTGGCCAAAGTTGATTCTTCCATTTGACACCTCTGATAAGGGACAGCATGGGCATCCTCCGCAGTTGTGACCCTGCTGGCAGTCCGTGGAAGTACGCTCACAGCAGCCAAACCTGGCGCTAACAGATCAAGAGCAGGAAGGGTGCAGCCCTCAATCACTTCAATAAGTCCCTCTATCTCTCCGTCTCTCTCCCCTTTCCTATCTCTGCCTGCGTCTTCAGGTTTATCTTTGAAATCTCCCCCAGGTAACCGTTAAAAAAGCTCTTCAGATACCAGGGATGACAGGAGGCAGCTAATGGCTACATTTCAGCCAGTGTAAATGGTGATTAAATGTTCCTGGAACTAAACCCGTGTAAAAGGGACGGATTGTATCAGTCACAGAAGAGCATAAAACTGAGGGCAAATGTCATGGAATTTACAGCTGCTTTCAGCTTTCTCAGAATATGCAGGCAAGCAAAGTTCAATCCAATGTCGATGGGCTCAAACCATCTGGGACCTTTGATGAAATCATCTGACTGGACCATGGGACTTCATATGACATCCCACATACCTTTATGCAGCTTAAACTCTGCATCTGCTTTGTTCATTAATCATGCTCAGCTGCAAACTCTTACCACATACATACAAAATTACTAATAAAACTGCTGTTGTGAAGCAAAAAAATCCCAGGACCATCAGGGTTAGAAATGAGACCTATTGTACAGGACATCAATTTATCAGTTAAACTCCAAAGGAGCTCCCAAGTCCAGGTGGCCGGTGCATGGTTTTCTTGGAGGGCTTCCTTCCTGTGTCTAATACACACCTGAATGAGGCAGCCAAAAAGGCAGCAGGACCCATTGGCCGCATGAGAAACAGCCCCTGTGTGACTGCAGTGGGTGTTGAATGAGAGAAATACATGTAGTCCGATTCCCATCCTTTCTCTACTATAGTCTCATCTTATTTTCTTCACTGCATGTAAAGCAGTACAGATCCCAGTAAATCTTTTCAACGGGTCGGCTATAGGAGAGGATTTTAGTTACCTAATGAATTTTATAACTTGGCTAGTTAGCTAAACCTATCTCCTTATGTTTTTATTTTGCCACTGATAAATGTGTTAATTTGCTAATTAGCAACCTAAAGTCATCTAAACGCACTGAGGTATTATTTTTCTAGACAATGAGGTCAAATTCAGAAACTTGCCTGAGATTGCTGGAGAAGTCTGTAATTTTTCCTGAAAAATATCACCCATGCAAATAAAACTTGAGCAGCACCATTAATTGTGCAAGAAATACCGGTACATTATATCATTTCTTTTATTTTGCACAATGGGTTGAACGTATACACAGTTGTATGAATTAAAGAAACAACACAAAATCATTAATTATCTAGAGAAAATACCTATTAGGATATTTTAAGATACAATGGTAAGAAGCTTTGCTTGAAAGAACTCGCCAAGGATAAGTTCTGTTCAACCAAATCTTTGTGACATGTTGTGACAAAATATTGTCACCAGAAGTAGATGTCTTAGTTACATAATCTAGTGTGGGATGACAAGGAGCATCAGGCTAACATTGGCGGAGGATGCGATCCTAATTACTCAGTGTGTCCCAGCCTGCGGTGCAACGACTGCAGAATGAAAGAGCCAACACACTGGCGTCTGGGTGCCGCCGGAACAGAGATCCTCCCAGGCGGTAATGAAGACAAATAGGCCCAACAGCCGGAGGAGATTACTGAAGCGGAGCAGAGTGTGGGGGACGGCACCCCCGCCTCGGTCCAACCACTAAGCCTGCCACGCAGAAATGAAACCTCTCGAAGGTCCTGCCTCATTTCCCGCCCCCCCGGCCGTCACTCAGCTCGACCCATCTGCTGCTGCTCTCTACTGACACCCCCGCCACGAGGAGACGGACGTAGGGTCACGGGGAGAGGGGTAAATGGCATCCCATGATGCTGTATCTCTATCACAGCTCCCGCTGTCCTTTCCACAGGTCCCTGGCAGATGGATGCAAAAAGTCCTGTGGGAAAATTCACCCTTTTAGCATCTTTTACACGTTTTATTATTCCGGACAAGCCCTTCCGGAAGAAGATTTATTCATTATTCCTTCAAGTTATTCCTTCTGTGCTTCTAGTGAGAAAGAAATATCTATTCAGTTTTATCTGAAAGTTATAGTTAAAACCTAAAATATTAACTAAATATAAAATTTTATATTTGACTACTAATTGTTCATCATCACACCATTGAATGGATTTTAGCATGAGCGTTTTCCTGGGAGTGAATTACAACATGGCTCTATGCATCTCAGGAGAGCCATGCTACATTTGTGGATAGAGGCTACAGAACAGCTCGGTCTCTCACGATGGGTAACCTGAAGTGATAATGGTTTCTCTGGCAAGAGCAGCCCAGAGACAAAGTATAAGCCACGATCGACCGCAAAATGGCACTATTCAGTGTATCGAGCGCTGATTGCGGCTGGCTGCTCACTGCTGACATGCCGGACCAGGGCTTGCAGTCACGCACAGTCTGAGTGGAGGCTGTTTTGGATCAGAAGTGTCCAGATGGCGGAGGAGCCAAAGCGTTTCCGCGGTGATGGCTGCTCCGCATCTTAAAGACGGTCCTCCCACAGCTCAGAAGGAGGCTGCGGCAATTAGCCTCCCCCTGTCATTCATGCGCACCACATAGGAGTTAAAGGTCAAAGTTCATCGGAAACCGTGACCACAAGCACTTTTATTTCCATGTCATTTCAATTCATTTCCACTTACCCATGTTGTGATGTCCCAATTACACATGCGCTTTTCATTAAGGAAACCTTACATGGGACCTTGGGTCATTGAAACCCCCTGACTGTTTATCATCTATGCCATTTAGGAGCTTTGACCAGGTCTCTTATCCCAGTTTAGTCAAATGCCAGATTGACAAAACTGCAGTGGCAGCCCTACACCTTATCTTACTCAAGCTCAAATATATTATCCTTATTATAATTCTGTTATCATAAAAACCAGAAGAGCATGTTTCAATGTCCCTGTGACATGGTCCCCATGAGGCAGGAAAACAACACCAGTGGTGTCGTATTTAAATGGAATGCTCTCGCAGCATATTAATGCTCCTCACATCTGTGAAAGCTTGAGACTGGGATGGGCTGGGCTTGTGATGGAACCCTCCCCCTGCATCATGTAAACCACAAACACAAGTTAAACAGTAGGTGGAGCAGAAGGCACAGGCTAGTACCTTGAAGGTTGATGATTATAGTCCCAGCAGAGATCTTGTTATTGTACTTTTGAGGAAGGCATATAACCTGAATGCTGCAAAAGGGATGTAAAGTCAAAGGAAAAACTTCTATGGAATACCGCAGGGGATCCAAAACATTTGATAATTGTGGGCTAGCATACGTTATGGAAATTGTTCACAGACTGGTACAGCTTGCTGACTAGGGTAGGGGGGGTAGGGTGGTGGGAGGCTGGGCCACATTTAATGTATTTACCCATTACTATTGTTTTCCAGAACACACAAATATCAAAAAGGCAGGGTTTAAATTGTTTATTTTTGGTAACTGACCAACCCTTTCCCAAATCCCCAGCATTCTGTGGCACAGTTGGAACACCTACAATAAAAGATTAGTCAAGAAATGACTTGATACGAGGGGTGTTGAAATTAATCTCATAATCGATGCATCGCAATGCAGACGTGGACAATTGTACATCGATGCAGTGACAGAACATTATCGATTATATCATAATGACATTGCTTGGTGATTTCCTGGTGGCGGCATAAAAATTCTAGTTAAAAAGGAGTTCCGGTAGTGTCTGTGGCTACCTGATGAGAGTACAGCGCCGCTCTGTGTAGGAGTAACGGTGCTTTCAATTATTTCTCAGAATTCTGATGAAAACACCACTTCCCGTCGAAAAAACTTTTATGACGTTGACGTCGGACAAGATTTTGTTGTCCGAGTTGCCCCTGTGAAGTAATTTCAACATGGCGGCTTACACATTCAACAGTAATTCTATTTTATAAATCTTTAGAAATGTTTATTTTGTTAAATGTATTAATAGTTATAAATGTAACTGCATGTGTTCGATTTAGAGAACCGTATCATGACCGTAAACAGTATCCTATCATGCAATATGAGTTTTTTTACTTGTTAGTGTTTTTGGTTTGTTTGCCTCTTTAAAAAAGAATATTGCTATGAATGTGCTAAAATATTTTATAAATCGTTTACTGTGGTTTGCCTAGTTCATGTTTCTTGTTAATTTTTTTCCTAGAGACAAACAATCTCACTCCAAATCTGCTAAAAAATAAAAGAACAACACAGTGGCGCGTTCATGGAGGCAGCCATATTCCGAGATCTGGGTAGCTCATAGTTTCTGTTTACATTTTGATAAGATATGTCTATATTCTTTGTTTCTGTTTACAATTGAATGTAATGTCACAGTTTATGGTTACATTTTCAGGTTAAATAAAAATGGGAGCTTACATCTCACTGCTTATATTTGAAAATATATTGTGAAGTAATGTAGAAAAATGTATGGGGTGCATCGTGATGCATCGCGATGCATCAAGATATCGAATCGAACTGAATTGCTGACATGATAATCGTAATCGAATCGAATCATGAGACCAGTGAAGGTTCACACCTCTACTTGATACGCGACCATGAGTCCGAATGAAGCAGGCATACAGTAAGTATAGTGTGCTGTTTTATAGTGCTAGATACCAACCTCCTTCCAGTTCATGCCTTAAGTAGCCCTGAGGGAAGACAGGCTGCAGTAGCTATGACTTAGAGTCTGCAGTCCTGGCCTCTCTCTGTCTGCACCTACAGACTCGCAGCTCCAGACTGTATTGCAAATCTCAGCCTAGCTATTGAGTGATCAGAGATAGATGGGCCTGCTTTTGGCAGAGACCCTAAGTCAAATGGCTGCATTCGACTGCAGCAGCTGGCTCCAAGCCACCCCCCGCCCACCTCACTCATCCAGGTCTCTAGAGAAAAGTGCCACTGGTGAGCTGGGTGATGGGGGGGGGTGGGGGGAGGGGGGCGTACTGATACCAGATTCCACAGAGAAAATCATAGAATAATTATGATCATTACCTTAAGAATGCATTTTTTGTTTTAAAATTATAACATTATTGAGAGCTTTGAAAGCCCTGGAATTAAAACAGCATAGGCTTCCGTTACATCACAAAACACCCCTTTCCCACCTTTGTGTTAGTACATTCCAGACTGCTGTTCCAAACGTGTCCTTTTTCACATTCATTACTGCACTGTAACCTTCAATGTGTTAAACCAACAAAAACGTTTGCCTAATATGTCAACGTTAATTAAAAAATGTCACTTTTCTGGCACCTTCAAGGTACATCCAAAAATCATTTAAATGCTACCTAATTTACCTTCTCAGGTTTCCTAAGGATGTTTCATTTAAATGAAACAGAAAGAATGGCATATCTTTAGTGCATTTCTAATCATATTTTGGCAAATCATATTCTAAGGAAGCAAAAATCTGAAACCTTTTTCTTTTTGTACAAATTTAACAACATGGAATACAAAACAAAGACAGGTTATCCTTTGTCTTTTTGCCACCGAGAAACATAAAGTGTTATAGAGGACATTCTGCTCAAGCTACTATAGAGAAAATGCATCAGCTGGCAAAAAATCTGAGAAAAACAAACAAATAGCTGAAAAAATAAAGCATCATAAACAAATCCACACAATGACCTTCAGCTAAATTCCTGCAACCACTAGTGCAATTCTTAATGCTGTTTACAGCTTTAGTATGGGCGATGTCATCCCCATAAGAAATAAACATGGTTACGTGCAGTTAACGGACCGAAGGTTCACAGAATGGGAGCTGCTGTTACTTGAGTTCTGTGTGTGTAGGCGCTAAATGGCTTGATTGACAGAGTCACTGAGCTACAGCAGCTCCGTATGTTCCTTTCCTCTCTAATTAGTCTCAAGTTTAAATACAAATTTGTGGGCCGCTGAATTGTGTCTCCAAGCTCAGGCTGGGTTCCAGTGACTTTCTGGGATGCAGATTTTTTTGATTATACATGGCCAGATTTCATCCAAAATTTAAGTATCAAGCCACTCCGTTAAATTGTACATTACTGGTAATGTTCTCATTTAATCAGAATCAGAACCTTTGTTGCCACACAGCCAAGGCTGGTGGAGATTTTTGTTGGCACAGTTTGCTACTGTTGGTGACACCATGACAATTAACAATATACAAAATAACAATTAGAGGTTAACGTAGTCATACAATAAAGGTACACAAAAGAGTCGAGTAAGTATAAGGTTAGTGATAAGTATAGTAGTTTGTGCAAATTTAGGTTGTGCAATGAAGAACATTGACACAGGCACAATACAGACAACATACATCTTTATATATAGCACATAACATACAAACAACATACATCATGCCTGTAGTTAGGTATAGGTTCTGTTCTGTAAGAGCATGTAAGCAGCAAGTCTCAGAAATGTATTATTTCACTTATGCACATAAATACCAGAGCATTTATTGGTGAGTGACCACCTGCATTCCCCAGCTGATTTAGCAGTTGTTACCATTACACCTGGCCAGTCTGCCAACCAGCTCCCACTGCGAGCTGAAGAAAGAGGTAGACGTCTTGGCATACCCTGCAGCACATACAGGTCTTTGTCCTTCCGCTCCTGTCAAAGACCCAGTGACCAAATTTAATTAACTGCACTCACAATTATTTTCCATGGCGACTCTGAGGAAAGCAAGCTTGGCCTTGAGCGGAGGTGAAAGTAAAAGGCTGAGGACTGCCTCCAGCCTCAACACTGCCAGATGGCCAATAGACAAAAAAGCTGCATTTGGCACAGTAGGGCTCAAAACATCCCTCTTGGGGTGTCTATAGCCTCACAGACTGAGGACACGGCTCTGTTACACTCTCTTAATTGACCCTCCTTTTTTGCTTTTGGGTGGTTCTACACTGAAAACACCATTAAAGATGTAATTAAGATCTTCATGTTTACTGCACTCGAGTGAAAGAACCAGCTCATTAAAAAGTTTGGAATGCGAGAGCTTCTGTTCCACTGAAGTGCCCAGTCAACAGTATCTTCTGTGATTAAAACACAATATTGCCGATATTAAGTTCACCCGTATTTTGAAAACTAACGTAAAATAAACTACAGAAGAATACAGTGGCAAACTAGGGCTCAGTACAAGGACTAGCCATCATAGTCAGACAAATAACACTCCAACACATGCCACAATTGTACAGGTCATTAACATCCAATAATATCACCACAGAAACGCATCACAACAGTAGCAGAATTAAGCACAGCAAACAAACACAATAAAAGCAATCACTAAAAGATAAAAGAACTGTTTGATAAAGCTAATAAAGAACACAATGAGCTAATAAATTCGAACAGTGGGTGGCATGCACCTCACTAGGCATACTGGGAGAGGTATCCTGGAACTATACAGCTCCCACCAGTATGCTGCAGTATAACAGAATTGTTTCTCTCAAAATCTCTCAGGACATGTTTTTGTTTTTTGCTCTAATGAGAAAAATGCAGATTTTGAAGAATGAAGAATAACCTAACAGACAGGCATTTTATTTGTTGTCATTTCCTTCAAATTCACTAGTGCAGAGGTGCATTAAGGCTCCAGTTTGTGGCATATCTGGAAATAATATAGTTGTTTTTGACCTTGGCAAAGTCATGGCAGAGTTAGCAGAATAAACATGCTTGAGAACACCACCTTTTTTGATGTGAGACACTGCCTCCTTAACCAAAGGACAAAGGTTTCAGACAAATTACCTCTATACTCCAACCTGTACAGTATATAGACTACACCGCATCAGCATTTAAAAGGAACTCAGAGCTTATAGTAGAAACACCCCTAAATAAAACCATAAATACAACTGAAATTGAATTTCATGTATAAAAATTTCTTAACACATTTCCAGACCTCCATTACCTTTCTGGTACTCAACTGATTTTAACACAATCCCAGCCCCCTACAATGCAGCACAACTTAATGCATGAATATGTATTACAGAATCACAAAAACATGGCTTCTTCACAGCGGCTTTGAGACTTTCTGAGAAGCGAATCCTCTTTCACACCAGGGTCTGCTGAACTGCCTGCTGAACTGATGAGTCCTACTAATAAATTCAGCAGAAAACCCTTGTGTATCCAAGATGTGTAATCAGTTTTAATAGTATATTTCAATGTGACAATAGTTCTTAAAAAGCAGTTTATAAGAGTGTTTGGCTGCATGCAAACTGAGAATTTGTGAGGCATTTTAAAATTGTAAACATCTATTGTAAATCCATAGCTACTGACAAAACATACCTACAGAAGAACTTTCATTCAAAATTATTCATACATGAATGGATAAAACAACAATAGCTGCAAAAAAGAATTATAAGAAATACTAATTTGATCATATTATTATATGTAAGTAATAAAGATAAATATAATAGAATAATGGAATTCATTATCCAGTTGAAGTTAAAATTGACATTTATGTATCTTTAGCAAAGTATTCATGCTAAATTAAAATACATTATCCTATATAATCAGTATCATTGAGTTTGCAATTTCACATTACATCCTTTACAACACTACCAATTGTAAATAATTAGCAGTAAAATATTCATCAGGAATAAGTAATATATTTCACCCATTTTCCTACTGCTTCCTTCCTGGGGCCTATCACAGACATCATAGATCACAAGGCTGAGGTGCAGCCAGGATAGGATGCTAGTCCATCAAAGAACACTGCACTCACAACTGAAACACCAATCATTGTAACAAACTCCACACACAGAGTGGAGGCAGGACTCGAAACCCCAAGCAGAGAGAGGTGAGGCAACAGCACTATCCACCATGCCCCCCCCAAGACGGCCGGCCCTAAAACCTATTATCTAAAGCTCTAACACCTATTATCTAAAGCTCCAGCATCACACTTCTGAAAAATACATTCTGAAAGGTTGTGAGACCCAATTAAAAATAAATCTTACTCTTATCAACCTGTTATTCCATCCTCAGGATCCCTGCCCAGCCCAATTTCAAACTGCGTGCTTGCTTTTTTCAGCTTATCTAATGTGGAAACCATTCTATCACGCAGTTCCATTAAATGTATTATATCAGGAAGATAATTACAAAACATACGTGAGATGTAGTTTTTTCATCAATGCAATATTAACATTGCCATTATGACTAAAGATTAATCTCAATCTCTAACATTACAAAAGAAACTTCTTATCTCTCTTTCTAAACTGCTAAAATCAAACATTTCCATTAATCCTTCATAACACTCTTTGCCAGTTTTCTAATGGAACTCGGATGCTGCCTCCAGAGTCCATATATCAGGAATGGGATTAACACAAAACAACCAAACTAACTCTAAATCTGTAAGAAAATACCTTATTGTACATCATCTGAATTCTATCCCTGATATAATGCATTACTTGACCCAATTTCTTTCTATGAAAACAAATCTCAAGCAGAACAATTAGAAACATTGCACATAATGTAAAAAAAAATCACCCCATGTCTATTGCAGATATGCTCAATTTGGTTGTCATATTTGCATTGCAGCCCTCATCTTCTCAGTACTCTCACATGACTATCAATGTTCCACTCCAGTTTTTGTGGGTCAAATATTCTGTTCACCCTGGAAGCAGGAGCCAAGAAGGAGTTAAATTTTTATTAGTCGTTGATTTTCACTCTGTGGCTTAGTTTGAGCCACTTGCACACTAAACAAATAGTTCAAACATCTGCATTTTAAATAAGAGTCTAAATTTTTCCGCTGACTTTACACTTAGTCACAGCACTTGGAGGGCAAATTCAGAGCTGGGCGGTGAATAGCCAATGAAGACTTGGGATCATCTGCTGCAGAGCTCTACTGTAGAACAGAAAGGTCATTCTTTATGGTCCCATTCAGAAGAGACATTTACATCTTCATTCCGGTGTTCATCACAAGGCCAGTGCAATTGAAAGTAGATGCCAGTCTGGGGTACAGCTGGGATTAAAAATATAAATTGGGCTTGTTTGTGAACTCCTGCTATTCAAAACATGGGCACCAGCACTGACAAATGCTGGCCAAACCTTGTAAGCCTAGCATGTAAACATTAAGGTACTGTTGTAGCATTGCAAAATGAGCAATGCTTGTGAATACCAACATATGCAGACGTCAGAACTATTAGCTATGAAATGATTCATTCATTTTAAAAAATGATAATAAAAAAACAACATGCAACAGAAGACTTCTTTTTTTCTGCAAACCAACTAGGGCAGGAGAAACCGAGCCCCCTGCCAGCACGTGGGTGCTCCAAAGCCCATAGGCTATGTGATGCTGCAAGCATTTCAACTCCCTGTAATAAAGGAATCATGGAAGTCATTCTCATGCTTGGGCCAAGGGCAACAGACTATCTGCAAAGATAAATGAGCTAGAGGCAGACAGGCGGATTGGAGGCTGCACCAACCGTCACATGACATCGGACTGCTGATGCCATCTGAAAGTCGAGAGCAGCAGAGCAGCTCAAATATGTGATGGTGAAACATCATATGCACTGTGACCTATTAGTTCCTGCAGCATTTTTCTTCTGCGTTGTCTTACCCTGCATTTTTGTCTCTTTCCTCCCTTTTTTTCTCAGTCTTATCTCTTCCTCTCTAATATATCAATGAGATTAAGAAGCCTCAGGACTGACCATCTCTGCCTTTAATAGTTTCCGTAAATCAAAACAGGTTTTGCAGAGCACAAAAGTGAGAGAGACCAGTTCATCACCCAGGAATCGCGGAGTATCCTGATATATCAAGATGTAAATTCAGAGCCCATTACCACCTCAACTTTTCTTGTCATCTGTGATTTCAAAGCAGCTAACAAGTGTAATGAGGCATGGAGGCGGAGGTAAGTTGTAGAGAAATTGCAGGAAGTTAATCCACAGCTAATCCACTTATATTGCACTCTCTTCCACAGGCCGCAGTCTGGCCGTGGCACTGAACATCTGATGCTCTTTTCCAAAACAACCTTTGAGTGGTCCTAAAATGGACAGTTTTCCATTTTTGCAAGCAAACAGCACTCATGCCACACAAATGCAGCTATGGTAAGCATTCTCCTTTTTTATTAATACACTTAAGTAATTATGTTATTTTTTAAAAAAGTAATGTTTAAAACAATAACACAATAATACAATAATGCCATTAAGCAGTTGCACCAAAATTTCAGCCATGTCTAATTTTCTTTTGCATTATCACAAATAAACTTTCTATTATATGTACAATTGTATTGTTCATATGCATAACTTGTGCACATGTAAAAATGGATAAACAAAATAACTGTGTTAAAACACCCAGAAAATCTGTGTGTTATCAACTATGATTCCATCAAACGAGTCTGTCAAAAACAGAATAGTACAAGCCAAAATTCCTCTTTGACCACAGCCCTACTGAGAATGACCATTTGTCCAAGATGAAAATAAATGTCAATCTGGTCCCTGATATAAAGCCCTAATATCCACCCTGAGTGCACTGGTGCTTGGAGCCAGGATGTGCACACCCAGCCCGTAGAGATGGAGAGGGAGATGGGTGGAACTCGCAAAAGACGGCTATTTTTTCACCAAACGCTGCTGCTCTGTGGCTGGTGGTGAATCTACTAAACTTGTGCAGTTCTATACTTTCACAAAAGTGTTAGAACAACCACCAAGGGAAAGATGAGGGGAAGATGCCCAAAGGAATGGAAAAGGGCATGATCATAGAGAATATTACACAGACGAGGTAGAGTTTCTCCAGCCTCCAGTAATAAAACGTGGGAATGCTCACCATTTCACGCTGGGACCGTGACTAAGAACAGGCTATGGCCATAAACAGGATTAAGGATTTCAGACCACAGTGTTTCTTGCAGCCCTGTTTCACAAGTGATGCCTGTTCGTCAATGGTTCACAAAAAAGTCTAGAAATGCAAATTCCTGCTGTCAAGCAATGCTTTAATTGCATGTAAAATAAAACGTTTTTCCACAGGTATCGTTAGAATTTTTGTTTAAGACTTATTGCACATTATTACAAATCTCACTCGTAGTGAGTAAAGATGAAAACACTTTTTTAGATGAGAAAACAGCATGAGGCAAGAAGACATATGGAAAGGATGATCTTTTCTATTCACTTAAGCCTCTGGATACCAATGCTTTATTTGGAGAATTAAAACAGCAAGAAGTACGCAGATCATTTTCAGTTAAAGCGGTGACATTTATTCACAGCCATGTTAATTGCGCTTTGTTATAGTGCGGTGAGGCTAATTTGTTTATGATCAATCAAAGCAGGGAAGGTGTGGGGAATCTACACTTTGCTGCCCTGATACAGTTAACATGATGTAGCAGCAACACGCCTATTGGCACAATCAATTTTTCACCGAGCGCACGTATAAATCATTCCTTAATGATAGGGCCTGAGGCGGAGCAAAGCCAAGTACTGGCGGCTGCCTGCTTCAAAGGGGAACAATAGCAACACTGCGCACTGCACAGGCTGAATGGGAGAGCATTAGAAGAAATCCCCTCCCTCAGCAGGTTTCATACATTCAGGCAAATCATTTTGCTACAATAACACATCTGATGAAATGGAACACAACACACTGCCACAAAGAATGGGATGCCAGGTAACATACCGTGCGAGTTTCACCATGCAAAACCATTCACAATTCTTTGCAGGCACCTCTGACTTGAAAATGCAGCACATTTCTGAAGAAACATTCATAAATCTCAGGGGAATTAGAGAAAGCTTGAATTTTCCTGTGTAATACCATAGCTTTCTATTTCAATTTTGTGGCATTACTGGATCCTGGACACATAAATGGGACAGAAAGGAACCTCATTTGCATTGCAGATGTTCCCATCTAAGCCTGTTTACATTGCTTTCATTTTCTCACTTTACCCAATTATAGGGTCAGAAGTTTACTGAAGCAATTAATGGTAGAACAAAATTAATCCCCTTGGAACTTGGGAATTTGTAACCCGAGGAACAAAAGAGCAGGGCAACATCAGCCTTTTTAAAAATGCCTGATGGACGCTGTTTTCTTTGTTTTGTTCAGGGGAAAACACATTGTGCTCTGAACTCCACAGTACAGCAGGGTGCACCATTTTTACTTTTAAAAGTCTCTGATGTAAAATGTGCAGGTAAGTAGTGTGCAGCGGTAGTGTCTTTTCGTCTATGCTAAAGCTGTAATTATGTTACAAAGAGATGACGCTTCAGCTGAAAGACTTAAAGGATGCTCTTTTTCCTGCCTCCATTCCATGATTCCATAACTCCATGCTGTCTTTCTGAAAATATATGAAGTCCAACTGTGCAAGGTGTATTCAGTGATTTGCAGAAAAGCCAGTACAACTGCAAATTCTGTGATAGGATGCTCTGTGATAGTTACATTTTTTTCTGACTCCATTCCATGATTCCATGACTCCATGCTGTCTTTCTGAAAATATATGAAGTCCATCTGTGCACGGTGTATTTCGTGATTGGCAGAAAAACCAGTAAAACTGCAAATTACAAATGATCTAGTCACTCCAGAACTCTGGTGGAAAATGTGGTATACATCCTGACTAAGAACACACTGTGCGAATCTCAAAAATACCTCTTTTCTCAGCAAACATAACAGCCAGTTGCTTCTTACACAAATCATTACTTCTTTCAACTAGGCTGTCTTAAGGGCTGTTAAGCAAAGAGATGTACATAAACAATTGTCTTTATGCGGCCAAACAAAAGGTAAGCTCCAAAAGCAGCATTATTACCTACTTTTCCTCCAACATTGACCTTAAGGCACAGTTACCCACAAGCTTGCAGAGATTACCGTGTAACAATAAGGATGAAGACTGCCATAAACACTTCTAATATGCTTTAAAGTAACGATGTCAGAGATTGCATGGAAAAAAAAAGTCGTAAGTATGTTGATTTCATAGAAAACGCAAAAACCAATACAGAAAAGAGCATTCTAAATAGACCATGTACCAGATATGTGTTTTCTTTTTTACTCAACACTGCTGTTGTTTTTCTGTCTCAAGTTGAATGACCAAAAATTTCAGCAGAAGCTGAATGTTTTATCTTCTTGCACAACTGGAGAACTTTCTTGAACTCTTCCAATAACATATGCAACTAACTGAGACCTTGTTCAAAGGACTCTGGATCATAGCAAGCTTATGCTTTTTAAATATTTTATATCGCTGACTAACGATATCCTTGATCTCAGCTCTTGTCATGAGGTATCTTGTATCTAATGTTGCACTTCAAATATGAATTGAAGTTAATCATAATGACTCAACATTCCTTTGCTTCTACACATACAGTAATTAGCAATTATTAAAAGTATACCAATTTTCCATAATGGCCATAGAATGATGTGCAGTAACAGAAAAATGTTTTTAATTTATATTTCTGATCGATTAATTAATCAATAACAAATTTTCGATATTCCCTGTGAACAGCTGGGATCCATTACAGTCCCGAATAATTCAGTAGCTGGAGTTTAAAAAACACTGAAGATCACTGCTAAGGAAAATGAGTCTTAGGATTACATTACCTCTCCTTCAAATATAGGGGATTATAGCTTGTACACTGTGCACCCAGCTGCTTCCAGTATGACAAATAACTCAAGAAGAAGCCATTAAAACCTGTTTAAAATCATTCCCTCTGCTGGGTATCATACTACTGGCCTGTATTCACAGACTGACACCCCACCCTGAGGCAAAGGATAATATTACGGCTGTTTTCTGAGCTCTCCTGCGTAAGGCGAAACGGCAGTAGGGAATCGAGGATGAGGGCAGATGGTACTGTGTATGGCTAAATGCATTCCTGGGGCTCAAGAAACAAGCATAGAGAGGTTTATGTGAAGTCTAGTCAGACATTGAACGGTGGTTTAGTGAAAACTCTAAAAAGTTAATTCCCAGAGTGTCAAGTTAAATAGTCGTAATTAAAGCAGGAAAGTGTCCAGCACACAGGACTCTTTTTAATCAGAGGCCTTTCATTGATGTTTCTAGCGGTCTACACAATGTCGATCTTGAAAGCAACAAAAGGAGCGCTTTCCTTATTTGCTCATATGCAATAAGTTTGATGTATGTTTTCGAAGAGGATCACAAGGTTTGTGATGCCTGTAGTTCTCTATGCATTCCTCCTTTGCTGCTAGGTGTGACTATAACAGACTCAGAAGCCACATAACATCACACTTAGAAAAAGCCCTAATACCATGTGCAGCTATATTTTTTGTGGATTTCCCAGAGTGACAAGCGGCTTTCTGTGCGAAACACATTTACAATAAATTTAACAGACTCTTTAAGAATAGAGCTTTGCAAAATGTCCATATATATATATTTCTTGAAAGTTGACAATATACAGTACTGAACAATCAAGACAATGTGTATTAGTAGTGTACACTCGCTCGTAAGTCACTTTGGATAAAAGAAGCTGCCAAACATATTAATGTATAAAAGCAATGAATACTTTGGTGTTTCTCAACTGGGCAGACCAAAACAGTGCAGGTAAATATAGTGGTTTCCTTCATTCCAGTTGCCAAGTGAGTTCAAAGGCACTGTTGACACAGATTTGCTTGCCTGTGGTACTAGGCAGTTGATGGGTCCATGAAACAATAAAGGAAACTGGTTGGTGATTGACTGATAACAAAAGCAAGCACCTAAAAATCTAGAGCTTTTATGCTAAAAAAAACTGTTTTTACTTAGAATTTCTTGCAGGCAGTCATGCTACCAGGCATTTTGTGACAGTCTTTCCTGGAGGGTTTTAAAAGCCACATACCTAACACTGCACAGGCAGACGCTATTTGTCTTCGGACACATTAAATCAACAGGAGTCAGAGATGATTCGCCTGTTGTGTGCTGGTGTTGTAAACAAACTAAAAATCTAGGACCACGATGCAATTTTTTTGTTTGCTTGCCACTGCTACCCAAAAGGATGGCATCACTGTATGGCATCATTTTGAAACCTCTCCAGGTCCACTGTATTGAAAATTTGCTACTTTGCCTCTTCCAGGAATGCTGACGCACCCCTGATCAGGCAAGGTCTCTTCTTTACCATTCTGTAATAGATCCTGCCTTAAAGAAAGCCGGGTTTCACTGCTATGGACGATGGCCTTCAGACAGTCATTTTGGCCTGTCTGTACTCGATGTTCCAGAAAGATGAATGATGATGAGGGGCTCTGGATGGCCAGCCTATGAATTTCCATAATATAATTCCACTCCAGCTGCATCCAAACATCCCATGGCAGGAACATTTATTTTTAAATAAAAAAGATCACATGTTCTTGGGTTTTACCAGCTAGGCTCTACTTGCCGAGTGGGAGCCACAAAGAGGAAAATGTCTGCTATACACCGTCATTTCTCCGGGGGCTTGGCAAACTGGCATGGCTACCAAAGGTATGGCATGTGACGATAATCCTGCATGTACTGTATGACATCCAAACACATGCATTGCAAGTGGAGGGGGAAAACTGCTCTTTCTTCAGGGCAGAGGAGCAGCCTCACACAAAATTTTTAAGATTTTCTGCCAACAAGGATTTAACTTGCTAACAGGATGCCAAGTGTGATTCAGACTCTGTGACATGCATGTCTATGTGCTTATTAGCTAAATTATAGCAAACCTAACTGATGATATGTTGCTTATTAGATAACAAAAACAGAAAATGATTCAATGACAAGCAAATGGGTTGTTTCTTGTGACAATATTCAGCCAAACCAATAAATAAAACTGCTAGTTGACCGATCATTGACAAACAGAGAAATCTGTGTTACAAAGCTCACTGAGACATAATTCATAATTTTCTTGTCAATGCATTAGTTTTGATTTACTACACATTCCTTCCATTATCTGTAACTGCTATCCTATTCATGGTCATGGGGATGGGAGTGTCTGGAGCTTGTTCCAGAGGCTTGGGGCACAAGGTAAGTAAGAACTCAGGATGGGGTGGCAACCCATCAAAGGGCACACTTGCATACCATTCACTCACACGTGCACACCAATGAAAAATAACTCCAAATCACCTCAGTGTGTTTTTGTATTATGAGGGGAAACTGGAGTACCTGAAGGAAACCCCATGACAATAAAGGAAAAAATGCAAACTCCACACACATGGAGCCATGGCAGAGACTGATCCCAGATACATGAGGCAACAGTGATAACCACTACACCACCGTGTCAGCCCACACTTAAACATAAGGATGCAAAAATGTTATTAACAGTGCCGTGCACAGACCTTTTAAAGGACAGGTACTGGAAGAGGGAGGTGTGTGTGGCTTAAGTTCAATTTTTGCAGGTCAGGGGTCCCCCTTGGTAAATTTTGCATAAACATCACTTATCAAAAAGGGGCACTTACAGCCTCAAAAGAGTTACGCAAATGGTCTGGGAAGACTGCTTTCTGTGTCTGTTCCTTTTATTCCTCAAAAGATATCAGCCAACCAGGATGTCATCATTTGACCCACATAATATGTCCTCTCTTCAGAGTCAAGGGGGGGTCTGTAGTCTATCCTGGAGGTGACAGGTGCAGAATGCAAGGCAGGGAGCTACCCAGGATGGAGCACCAATCCATCACAGAGCGCACTCAGACACCAGTCTTGCTTACTCACACACAATTTCATAACTCCAGTCAATCTCAGCATGTTTTTATACAGTGGGGGGAAACTGAAGTACCCAAAGGAAACCCACAACAACACAGGGAGAACATGCAAACTCCACACACACACACAGCCATGACAGAGACTTGAAAGCTAGTCCCAGAGTTGTGCCGTGATCAGGCTAAACATTGTGCCGCCATACTGCACCAACAGTAACACATAAATAAGCAAAACCAGCAAAAAAATCCATAAGTACAATTTTGGCAAAATCAAGGGTTTGTGGAGGAGGAGAGACGTATACACCAATGGGATTCAGAAGGACTGGCCAAAACCCCCTAACAGGAAGACGGAGGGTCCACTATTTTATCTGTGACGCCTTTATTAACCCTCATCCCTTTAAATGCACTTCCCAGGACAAATGACAAAGCAGCCAGGATCACAGGGCAGTTATTTATCAGGAATTCCACTGCAGCTGCCAGGCCAGGAAGCTGTCAAGTGATTTAACAGTCAAGAAAACGGAAAATTACTACTGCAGATGTTGAAAAAAATGACCCATCATAGCAAAGCATATTTATATTAAACAACAGCAATAACAATAAAAACAAACCTGATTATTATTCAGAGCATATTTTACTATTATCTCGGCGTAGGTTTAGAAAATGGAGAATCAGAACTTGGGTATGATCATAAACTAAGACAGGAACATTTTATATTTTCAAGCATGAATTGAAGAGCTCATACAGTTTCTAAGTACATGTATATCATGGCTAACATGAAATGTGGCTTAGTATGAGGGGCACAGCTGTGACCCCACCCCCATCTCATTTAAAATCATTGGAGGAGGGTGTCTTTTTCTCCCCCCTACCTCTATAGAGCTGGTTCTTTTATCACACCGACAAAAGGATAGCAAATTGCATTCTCTGCTTGCATTTCCATGGACGTCAATATAAATTTCATAAACGTGATTTGACACTACGGCTGACTCTGTCTCTGAATTTGACAGGCTGAGAATAATGGCTGCTTTTAATAGCACACAAAATCCCAATGGTGTCCCTACATCAAAGGGACATTTCAAATCACTGGCTCCATGATGCAAGGAGAAATATTTTAGACAGACCAGACATTATCAACAGAAGCTTAAAAAAAATATGTAAAGATAGATGACCACACCTCATTTTCTGATTAGTTTAAATGCAGAGAGATAGACAAATCCCTCACATTACTATCTGACGCCATAAAGCAAATGACTCATGCAACTAAACAGAGGTGACCAGTCGACGACGGCAGAAAGAGGCTTCCACAACCATGTTATTACACAAAGAAATCCACAAATATCTAAGGTCAAGGATCCAGTATTGGGCCAAAGCAAATAAGGAATCCAATGAAAAATCTGACCTTGTGTTATAAACATAATTCACGACGAATCAATTTTAACCTAAAATATATCAGACAGACTGACAGACAAAAAAGACAATGAAACATAACCAATGTAATTTCATCTCTCCAGCTGCTCTTTACAACACTGTTATTGGTCTTTGAATACAACACATGCTGTGAATGTTAACAAGAAATAAGTCTCAGATAAAAAAACATCCCTGTGCATTTGCAGAACTCCAGGGCATCTAAAATGGAGATATTGTAAATTGATCATGAACAAAGCAGGAATAGCTACATATATAAACAAAGACCCATATTTCTTGCTGATACGTTTCCAGAATATTTCTTTTCTACATAGACTTTTCTACAGTACTGATTTTTTTTTTTGTGGTATAATTGCTTGAGACTGTTTGTCTGCTACTTAATGGATTTAATGTACATTAGAAAGTACCTCTACATCCCTCAATTACCTAACATATCACTAAAAAAATGTACCCCAGGTTTGCAGTCATGCTGGGTTGTATTCATAAAAAATATGAAAAGGTTATTTTGAATTGCTGCTTTATAATCATTGGCGTGACCATTAAAAACAGAACAACTAAAACTAATTCAACCTCCATATTAGAAGATCAGGAGTTTCAAAAACAGTTTAGATGTTACACTATTTACAAGTCAAAATAAGCAAAACTAAGAAGTTATTAAATGTCAGCTGCCCTTGGAAAGAAATTAAGTGTTTTTGCAAATACAACCCACAAAACAAATCATGTCTCTCCATTTAGTAAAACTGGTTTAAAATGTTTAACCAATTTATCAGCTTAAAACCCCATGATAAAAACCAATGGCAATTCACTTGTCTACTACTGTTTACTACATCTGTTTTGTATTTCTGGCTCAGAAAATGTTTCAAAGTCAGTGCATGTTTTAAATTATTTTGTTATTTCACTACTGATTCTGGTTTGTCTGCTTAACACGGTCTTTCGAGTGGCACTACCAATGCTGTGAACAAAATATTATTACTTATTATTTATTTTATCTCTTTTACATTTTGCAACATAACATTGAGAAAAATATTTCTGTAGACCTTTAAGAAAATTCAGTCCAAAAATTATAGTATATTCCAATAAAAGCCATATTTCAAAGGACTGAACTTAGGACCATGACATTGACGTTGAGGATACAGAACCCACACCGTACCAGCTGACTGCAAACAGCCCCCTCTCCATGGTGCTGAAGCGGTTGCCCAGGTGACATGTTATCAAGGGTAGGCTGCATGCAACTGAACTGCTCAAGCGTCATTATTACTTTTTATATTAGCCCTCTAGCTTTGCTAAAATGTATCTGTCCATTAAATTATAGATAATACT
The DNA here is from genome assembly GCA_019775955.2 of Pollimyrus isidori. Lineage (NCBI taxonomy): Eukaryota > Metazoa > Chordata > Actinopteri > Osteoglossiformes > Mormyridae > Pollimyrus > Pollimyrus isidori. The sequence continues at coordinate 44,550,794 of JABFDZ020000001.1, forward strand.
TTCCATTAAATCACAAACACCACAAAACCAAAATGTTTCAACTGATAAACTAATTACAAGGACTTATATAAAATGACATGTGTGCTATTTCGGAATCCACTAAAAACCTTCACAGTGTGCTAAAGGTTGACTCAATAAAAGTCACTTGGCTTAGTACCTCGTAGTTACATTAAGAAAACTGTTTTCTACATCCTCATACTCTTAAATCATTCATACAATTCGGACTTCATCTACCCCAATCATCTATGCTTTTTACATACTCATGATACTGCTATGATATTTTAAGTGTGCAGATCGACACCTTCGACGCGCTGCACTATATTTTGTTATATAGTAATATTATACTGCATATTACAGTAATACAGTAGCTAGCCTAGCTATGTTCACTGTAAGAGCTACTGTATCTTACTTCTGTCCCTTAATAAATTTCTGCAAGTCTAACAGTATTTTTATTCAAGTCGGGTCAGTTAAAGACAGCGGTGAATTACAGCCGGCTTTCAGCACAAAGACAGCGAAAGTCGCTCTACTAATGATCTCGCTTCGGTGCATTTCCAGCGATGCCAGCACCTACAAAGCGGGCAAACGTCGGGACGTACATACGGCAGCATGCGAGGAAAACGGGAGAAATACGCGGAACGTAAACATTTCTTACCGTAATAAATACACCGAAGTTTTCCTGGCTCCCCCGCCCAGACGAATGGTTCCTGTTTCGCCGGTGTTAACACGATGTATCCTCCCTCGGAGTTACACCGAAGTGTGGGAGCAGCAGAGCCCGATTGCCGTTAAAGGTAAAGCGTCGCTCTTCAGTGCCGAGGACCTCACGAGCGGCCGCTCATTCCGCCCGCCTCTGAGCGAGCGCGGCGCGCGCTTCACGGACCGCCGCGCGCGACACTGACACGCGGACCCAGGGCATTCCAGGTGCTGAACGCCGTGCGCGATGTGTCCTTCGCAAACCCTAGCTGCAGAATGCATTCAAACCTTTACTGATGGGAAGCTGGGTTGCACACGTCACTGCATCTTAACAGTATCCGCCCAACTTAACAAATACAGCCACAGGGTTGTATTTTTGGTAGCCGCTCCATCACTGGAGACATTTTGTCAATGGATGAATTTAATCGTACCTTGGATCCCATAGCTGACTGAAAACTGCACAACGTTCAATTTAATTCAACTAAAAACGTTCAATCAAATTGATTTAATTGATGAATATTATATAATTGCTGGATATGATTCTGATTTTTCCATGAGCACATTGTTTTTTGTGATATAGATGACTGCTATGTATTATGCTTGTAGCCTATCTACCAACAGCCAATAATAGCAAAAACACTGCACGACTCCATCAGACACATTTCTAACCCCAGTGCGTGGGCATGTGTGTGAACATGTGTATATATGTTTACAGTTCATATATTCTTAAAGCTATTTTGAGGTGTTCTTCTAACAGAAATAAATTAAAATAAATTCTCGCATACACATTATTGCTAGAGAGTTTGTTGATGAAACCACATCCATAGAACGTTACCATTTTTCTTGCTACAAAAACAGCACTAGGAAAGACAGGTCAAGTCTTACAAAACATTTCCATCAACAGCCGTTTGCTTTAAAATGTTGCATAAACACATCTAATTATGACTTTAAAACTAACCCACTAGTAAACTCAGAGCTGCAACATTAGTAAGCTGCGTCCCATCCCGTCTTGGGCGAACCTTATCCTTCTGCCCAATGCTGACTGGCGTAGGGTCATGTCCCCCCGTTAGAAGATGGATGGGTGGAAGTTTACCCCCTCTGCTGGCTAAAATGGGAATAGTGAATTATTATTCGAAGATAAAATGAATCACGTTAATAATGATTCAGCTTGCTATGGTTCAATTTATTTACCATTTTTAATGTAAATCTTAAACAAAAGGTTTTCATATATTATTTGAGCAGATTATGGAGCATTCACCTCACATTTCCAGCACTGCACGTGTGTGTGTGTGTGTGTGTGTTGGGTTGCATAGATCACATCTGAGTCCCAAAGTGCAGTAAAACCTGAAATGTCCCTACTTTTGGGGACATCTTTAGAGTTTCCCATTTGGATAACCTCAGTTTTATAAAAAAAAAAAAATTGTGAATACAACCAAAAAAGTAAAAATGACAAAAGTCTAGTATTTGGGTTGGTTTACTTTTGATTAAGGTTAGGGCTGGGTAAAGGTTAAGGGTGTCATGACTGGGATTATGGTTTTTCCAATAGAAATCAATGGATGGTCCCAATTTAGATAGGAAGACCAACTTGTCTGTTTGATGAGAACCAACCGTAGCTGGTTAGTACTCTTCTGGTACTTCTTTGGCTTATAATTGTTAGCATTTTCCATAAAGAAAAAACAAGACTTGGTTTTTCATGAACGTGAAACAAAGGAACTTTAGTTCTTTGTCACAGGCATGAAATTCAGCAGGGCCTGGTCCAGAAAAATAAAACAAAGGCATTCAAAGAAAAACAGTCAGGAGGAAAGGGAGGTTGGAAATCAAATAAGGAGCTTGCCAAACAGCAATTGGTGAGTTCAGGTGTGTATATATGTCTGTCTGAATGAATTTAATCTCTACTTTAAATCATATAAAATTGGTAGTAATTGGTTTAAAATGCACATTCCCAACATAAAAGGGACAAAGAATAACAGTAAATATCGGCTGACTTCAAGAGCCAAAAAATCACTCACAAATAAGGAATGTTATGGGAGTCAGACCAAGAGTCATTTAGATAATTAAAGGTGCAATAAATATTTAAACTTGAGACAGTTACCTTGTAAATGTTTAAATAAGTGCAATGGCATTGTTCATGTCGCTGTGTTTTGTCTGTTTTTTTTAAGAGTCTCCTGAACAACTAATGCTCTTGTGAGTGGGTTTGCCTTAACAGGTCAGTTTCCTGATGTGGTAAAAATTTATGTTTTTATCTGGCATGGTTTTAATTAATTTTAATAATTCTAATATAATAATTTTAATAAAAATTGCCTATGGATCAGTGTAGCAATGGACTCCCCAGTCCCAAAGCATTTTCCCAGTGTTTGTTCATTTTAAAGCTCATTTTATTTGCATTGTACTGCAGATTATGTGCATTTTGACACCTTTAGAAGTACTGAATCCATTTACGACATTTTGTGATATATATTGGTAGACCAGCCAAGATTTAGGCTAAACTGTTTCAGTCTGTTATAGCTGTAACTTGAACAAGGCCCAGTTGAAGCATATGCAGCATATCCGCTCATCTTAGATAGGGAAACTCTAGAAATTAGATGAAATTCAAGCAGACCTTTGAGAACGTGGTGGCTTGGGGAAGCTGTGGCGTCCATATTGGGTACAGCCATGGAATGGAGCCAAAGGGAAGACCTGTCTTTCGGAGTCACACCTTCAGTAATAATTTATTTGCCTCCCTAGATTATTGTTAGCCACATTAAAAAAGCATAATGGTGTCAAAAAATTGAGTTTATATTGGTATATGTTATTATTTTTCAGTTCTGGTGGATGAGTTTATTAAAATGGTGTACTGGGGTGCTGCGATCACTGTGCCTTCACATCTCCAGAGTCTGGATTTATGTTTGAAGTTATATTCCAGGAGTGTGTATACTGTTAAAAAAGTACCACTTTGTACCTTTGAGGGTACAATTACTTGTTACTGGGGCTGAACCCTCAATGGTCTGCCGGTTGTATTCTAGCTGTAGGTTAATGTACGTTTCAGTCTAATTTAAGGTACAGGAATGGACGCTGAGCAGAATTTCGATACCAGTGTGAGTACATTAATGGTGTTTGTACCTTGTGGTACCAAACTGTGCCCGCGTTGTACCCTTTTTCCTGGCGGTATATGGAGTTTGGATGTTATTCCTGTGTTTTTATGGATTTCCCCTAGGCCCTCTTGGCTCCTCCTGCAGACATGCACTTTACTTGCGTCTCTGAATTGTCTATTGTTTACCGTACTTGTGCCCTGCAGTGGACTGGCATCCCATCCAAGTCGTCCGCAGCCTTGTGTCATGCGCTGCCTGCGAGGGGCTCAAAGTCCTCAGTGATCCTGGATAAGATCTTACTATGATTGGAAGGACTCAAATGGTAATCTTCACATTTAATGCTTCAAATTAAATTATTTTTGATAGTCTTTTATTTTTGTATCATTCATTGTCAGTTATGGAGATAAAAAAAGCAAAGATTTGGAAACTATTAATAATTAATACATGTCATTTAACTGCTGGAATAGCTTTTTTAGAATCTCAGAAAATGATGTGGATTCTGTGGCTGTGGTGGATGTCACAGTAATGAAATATATAAATTACAAGGCAAACCAGAGTTTAAATCCTATAGATGAAATCTTTCTTGCTCTATACTATTAGATATGTGGCAGCACTAATTTGTAAAGAACATATCGATAAATTCAATAAAATGTTACTGAAGATCGTAAAAGACAATAAAAGTACTATGATACTGTCTTTTGAGTCTTACACTGAAAAATGAAGATAATGAAATAATGTTAGATATTAAATACGTGCATTGAGGGTTGTTAATAATTTAAAGCTTTAATCAGATGAATGCTCAATTGTATTCACCCAGACTTATAATAATAATAATTATTATTATTATTATATGTTGTATTAAACTGGACATATCCAGTCTTGCATTAGAAAAGAATATTTGGGCCACAGTGCGAAATACTAAGTATATCCAACAGAGGGCGACATGGGTACATTTACGCGGGGTTTGAGCTTGTTTACGTGGAAGAGCGCTGCACATATTTCACATAGATGGAATGCCATTTAAACAACGACGGTTCTGTCCGCATTGAAACGCAAATGTGCAAAAGTATTGGTCGAAAATTACTCAAAAAAAGCACCGAACCGTAGTTTATTACTGTACAAACGTACACATATGTCAGAACTGTTTACTTCATTTTACAGGCTGAATTCCAGACTTGAATTCAAAATAACACACTGTTTTATTTATGTGTACATTCCTTACATTACTTGCATTCCGATTAATCCCTTCTATAGGTGAGGTCGCGTATAGGTGTTAACAGGGAATTCTGAATTGATGTCCTTTCTTTACATATTGAGAGGTATAAACTACCACAGCTCATATTTAGGCATGCAGAGTATCCTTATCCTCATAAATACTTTTTTTCTTTCTGCCTGCAAGTAGGCATACATTATCTACAAGAATTCTGAGTGTTCAGAGTAAATGTACGAGAGATTTAAGAGTGAAAATCTAGGCGTCGCTTTGCCTTCCTTTGCTGTGTAAATGTTAGACTTGGCGATGAGGGGTGGCGTGGACGCACTTAAGGGGCCGGCGGGGCGTCTGAAAAAGAATCCTCAGGACGTCCTACGGAGGAAGTTGCGTCAGGCGTACGACGGCTCGGTAACTAGGGTTAGTACTGTAGTCTGCGGGCTCTGATAAAGCCACCAGCATAGACGGTGTTTGGAAGATGCTTGCTGTTAAGAGCACAATGACTGCACAGTCATTAATTTTAAATTATACCTGTGGTGCATATCGTAGTTGAACTGTCACACCGTAGTACTTATAATGCTGCTAAATATCCCTTTAAACTGTCACATTCCCTACTGACACACAAAGGGGTTTTGGATGGATAAACGGAAATTTGGCGCATGACAATAAAGCTAAACTCAAATCTGATTTGCGGTCTGGCCATTCGGATGCTGGGCCTCGTGGGCGGCTCCTGCAGAAGGACGTCATTTTATCAGGCGTATTACTGCAGTGCAGATACAGGGAATGGATCCGAATCACTTCTACGCCACCTAACAGCAGATTACATTAGCTCACATTATTTACATATTAAATCATTGCTCATTTACAAGATTATTGCTCATTTGGCACCTCCTGCAATATAGGATTTCGGCACTGTCCCCTGAAATTGAGCAATGGATTCCAAGATAAAAAAATCATGCAAATGTAAATTACTCCTTGTACAAAATGAGTTAATGTTTATGGAAATGAGTGACCATTGAATAAGGTTACCAGGGAGCCAAGCTTAAGAATTGCATAAATTTGATCTCATATATGTTATGAAAAAGATATTGTCTGGGAGTATATATAAAGGTTTTAAAGTACTTTATTGACACCTTAAAGGAAAATTAGTTCTGTTTTTATGTTTCCTCAAGCCCTCACTAGGTAGATTACAGCAGACATACTGTGGAAGGTGACTTTAAGAGATCAGCGCCATTAACAGGGGTTAGAGCAGCAGTATGAACAGCAGCACTGAACAGCTGTGTGAATGCAAGCAGGCATTTTGTGGATCATCAGCAAGACTTGGCTTCCAGCTTTGAGGAGTCCCGTGATCAGCAATGCATCAGTGGACTGGGCGCCAGCCTTCTGATGGGTCAGTGCAGTGAGGCTTTGCTTAAGTTTGGGCTGGTGTCCAGATACGGGCATGACATCATGTCAGCACACGCCGTTCCAGCCAGATTCCCCATATTTGATGGCTTGCAGGTAGAATTGCTCCGGTCTAACCACCGATCTTTCCTGCAAATGGCCAGTCACATTACATTTGCTCTTTAAATTGCTCTTTCAGGCCCCAATTTGACATCATTAATGGGGAGGCTCACTATAGCCTCAAGTCTCCGAAGGTTGAATGTTCAAGCCCTGGTTTGCTTTCAGGGGTACTGTCACAGATTTTGCACCCCAAGAAAGCATTTTGACCAATCCAATTATGTTCCAAATCCCACGCTCCTTCATGACATCCCTGCCTGCTCCGTGTTTTTGCATGTTCTGCTTCTATTATTCTGGTTCTCTCCTGTAGTTCCAACAGATGTAGTTGGGCAGACTGGTTGTCCCTAATCACACCAATCGTGTGAATGCCCCTCCTATTGCCCCTCCTTCATGCCCCAGACTTCCTGCAGTTGGCTGCAGACTAGTCTCATGACTTGCTACTAGAAAAACAATAGAAAGATTGACAGATAATGATTTGTGTTACTGTGGTTTTACTTGGAGATTGGAAAGAATGATGTCACTGGAAAAGACTAATCTGTTTGCTTTTGTTTTGGAAACATCAGTAGACAGAAACGCCACCCGCATCTCAGCATGTAGTGATGTTAAGTGATGCTGAGGTGCATCAATATTTTAGTGTAAACTTACACAGGTATTGTTGGGCGGTAAGAAAAATACAATTTGGGTCTGTTTCATTATTTCATTTTAATACTATAATCCGTAGTATTCTGTCCACTTGAAATATTAAAACTGGCTCATTGTCACTTTGAAAGTTCACGCTGTATCTGTGGAATGGCTAAATTTGTGTGGATTTTTCCCCCGGCTGTATAAAATACGCTTTGCCAAGACCTGATGCAATCCGGATTTATAAAGTTGGTCGGTTCTGAGAGGTAAGGAACCACTGCAGTATATATAAGCAATGTCTTAATATTAATAACAATAACAATCTTGCAATGATCTATAAATTTCATTATCGCCAAATTCATTGGAAGAATTTTCTATAATGTCTTCAAAAGTAATATTAGTTACCTTTGAATCAATTAGTATTTTGCTATGGTCCACTAAACGAAGTGTAAGAAGAATCTTTAAACGCGCATCTACATTAATAGTTTCTTATATAACACGCACCTCAGGAAGTGTCTCTGCGTGCAGAAACTATGTCGGTCACATGGATTCTTAAGGAATCGTTACATAAAAGAGCAAAGAGCCCATCGCCGCCCCCTCCGTCCGCCTCTGAGCCGCGTCGCAGCAATCACACACCCGCGGTATAAATAACCAGCCGCCCACCGCCGCTGGACCTACAGAGACGACCGTCCCCCTGTTACGCGATGCCAGACAGGGGCGCATCACAAAGCGAGCAGTTAATCACAGCGCGGCCCCCTCTGTGCGTCACTGATCCCACTCAGGTCAGAAACGGAAACAAAAAGCCACTGAGGAGATGAACTGCAACTCAGGAAGGAGGGGGGGGGAGGTTTTTAGACGCGTCATGATCTTGTTTTGTCAATTTGTGTTCAAGACTACGCGTTATACAGTGGATACAGTTCACAGTGTCACCCCATATAGCACACGTGTTGAAATGACACTGATTCCATATCAGACGAAAAGGATGAAACAACGATGATCTCCAATCTTTCAATTTATATAAACATTGAATCAAGGGTTTGTCACCATCAATTTCAATATTAAAAATCTGACCAAAAATCAATTCAGTTTCAACGTCGATAATTTTAACACTGAAAAGAATTCAATGCATTTAACTATAATTCAACGTTGAAACAATAACATGATGCAATCTGGGATCAGTTGAGTTTGCTAGATCGTAAAGGAGAGGAGCTCAAAAGGCTCAAAGAACTGGTCTGATCTCTTGTATTTTGGAAATTTATTTAACAAGCGTCATTAAACACAAAGAATAGCGGCGGTCAAGGTGCAGTTTTCACTTGTGAAGATAAGTCACTTAGAAGAGCGTGTGAGCTTCCCAGTATGTACCATGTGTATGAAAACAACATAATCAAATCATGCAAAATAGGCGTGCAACACTTCGACAACTGAAACACAGGTATATAACGCAATATAATGATATGGTGTTAAAACCGCGTTGCTTGCATCATGGGCTTTGTTTATGTGTGCTTACATTTTGAGGGTGTTGCTGGAAGCGATCGCGTGTGGGACAATGTAAAAACACATTTACACAGAAATGTGACATCATTGTGTCCGATGAAATAATGCTGCAGTCATTTTGTTCTGCGATTTGATGAACGCGCCGCGTCCTTGCACAGTAAATGTGTTGATGGGAACCGTGTGTCATGATCCTGAAAAGATACTGCTTCGCTTCCCTGATTCCTGTAAATAGCTGCTGTCGATGTAATGTAAGCGGGTAAGGTGTAGGCACGAAGACTTAAAACCCCTCCCTTACCGCTTCACACGCTTATTTATCTGCTCCATTGCTCCACCCACTACCTGCACTACGCCCCCTAATGGCACTTTTGGATTCTGGCTTGCCCTCCTGTCAGTGAACGGGAGGGAATAAAGAGAAGCCCACGAATCGATTTCCCACCACCTTTTTCTCTCTGGAAGCCTGGCTGGAATATTGTGGAGGTTGTGGAGCCAGGCTGCAGTCCTGTTTACTCTGCCTGATGCTACCATTGTGAGGGAGGATGCGGTCGGGGGTGAGCACTGGTTTCGGGGTGGGGGGACGCTGAGGCACGGGGTGTCTGTTGACCCAGCAGCCTGGCCCACCTGCAGCATGGACGTGCTGATGGGGGACAGAAAGTGAAAGAGGGAGATCCTGCTCACTTAGCACGTACGTTCTGCTTAAATTAAACCCCAGGCAGGTCATCTAGGGGACTGCAGCATTTCTCCATTCACAATGGAGGAGTGTCCCGGATATGAAATCTGAATCCCGTATGACACAACTAACAGAGAGCTGTCACTGAGGAGGAAAGGAGGCGTAGACTCTGCTATGATCTGAGATCAGGAGATTCAAGAAGGGTCATATATGCTTCTCGGTTGGGAATCCTCTGTAGGATTCAGACATGATGTAAAATATTTACAGGCATCCGTCACCTATAATTTCTCAGTTACATAGATTTTGAATGCATATGCAAATGATCCCTTGGGTAGAGACACCCCTGGCTATAGAACCTGAATAACCTCACATGGTGACATCATAAGCTGAACTGCAGGAAATGCACAATCAAGCAGAAGGACAGTTGAACAAACACAGAGCGCTAAGCACCTAAAACAGCGGCGGCTGTGAGGATTGCTGTCTGCCCCCGAGTATGGAGATAAAGTCGTGTATAGCAATCTGAGAGCAGTCTGATTAGCAGATCCTGTGCAGACATTGGTTTGCCTCTTGTGGACCTGGGCCAGAGGTGCTCTCTCTGGAGAGCAGGAGTTGCAGGTGATCGTGGCGTCTGGATTCGGTCTCGGTGAAATAAGACACAAGCTGTCAGGGTCTCTGGCGGACTTCCTCCCTGCTTCGTGTCTTGCCGGTGGCTGGGAGAAGAACTGTGTGTGAAGAAGAACTGTCTTTGTCTTCCCGTCGTGATCAACACGCTGATTGAAAAGTAAAACTGAGGACTGCAGCTCTGGCCACGTGACTCCAGGAAAGATTCCGATAAAACCCCTGGACCGACTGACCGACTGACCGACAGACAGACAGACAGACAGACAGATAGATAGATAGATAGATAGATAGATAGATAGATAGATAGATAGATAGATAGATAGATAGATAGATTTGAAGTTTTCCCAACCCTTCACACACCCCACTGCACAACGCAAAGGCCAGTGTCCATCGAGCAGGTTTTCCACCAGAAGCCTGTTAAGGAAATAGAATACCTTCTATATCTCTGTGCCTGTTGCACCCTTATCATTATTTAGGGGTCAAAGATCAGGTTTCAGTTGCTATTATCACCAAAAACATTCTGTGGAAGTTAGGTGGAGTACATCAGCATTTAATCTCACATACATCTGGCTCATAAAACCTCAAACATTATCCTGGTGGAAGCTAGCTTCGGAGAAATGAGATTACGAAATCACTGCTAATGATATCTATCCATTCATCTGTATGATGCACTGTCCATTGTGGACACGCAGAATGAAAATTTATAGGCAAATGCAGGCTTTCCCCAGGTTATGATGGGATTATGTTCCAACAAATCGTAAAGCAAAAATATCTTAAGGCAAAAATGCATTTAAATATGGTACACCTAGCCGAACAAACATCACAGCCTAGCCTAGCCCACCTTAAACCTGCTTAGAAGACTTATATTAGTCTACAGCCTAAGGCCTAATTTATTGTATTTATATATTGAATAATGTACTGGAAGTGAAAAACATTTAAAACATTGTTAAAGTAAAAACATAATAACCTGGGGAGTGTCCATATCTAACATAAACACAGCTAAGGGAACTGATGTTCCATTTCCTTATATGTTGACATTTTATATTGATATAATCATATGCAAACACAGCATCTGTGACAACAGAATTGGTTTATTGTTAACTACGCAATAAAGGACACAGCAGTTACTTACCTTGTCACCTATGTTGAAGTTCTACGTAGCTGACATGTTAAATCATGTACACTACCTCAATTCCATCCATCCATCCATTTTCTAACCCGCTTATCATACTGGGCTGCGGGGGGTGCGGAGACTATCCTGGAAGCAATGAGCACGAGGCAGGGAACAACCCTGGATGGGGGGCCAGCCCATCGCAGGGCACACTCACACACCAGTC
>JABFDZ020000001.1:44585485-44599695 GCA_019775955.2 Pollimyrus isidori
CCCAGGCGGAGACTCGAACCCGGGTCCCAGAGGTGTGAGGCAACAATGCTAACCACTGCACCACCATGCCGCCCCCGGGATTAAACTGGTAGATTGTAATTCAGTGGCACTTTAGGAAAAAAAAATGCAGGTAATTACAGCTAAGAATCAGCTTCACTAATTGTTCGGCTTTTGTCTTACAGAGACCACAGGAAGAGAAATACCCAGTTGGACCATGGCTTCTGGCTCTCTTTGTGTTTGTTGTCTGTGGATCAGGTAACAAGCACACACTTCATTATCTCAAGGAAAACCCATTAGGCATGTTCATTTCTTGATCTAAAACATGGAGTCAGTTCAAACATGATGGTTTTCTATTCTTTATTTTGGTGTTTAATCTTAATTATTACCATTAACAATGAAAAAGGCCACAAGTTTTTAATTTTATATCATCTTTGTAATTTCCCTGTGCAATGTGTTACTAATCCAATTATCAGCGTAAGCCTTTTCAGAATTAGCAGTGTAAATTAATGTCTTATTGAGGAAATTGAATTATCATCCTGGTCGCATTGTGTTCTGATGCATGGCGTTCATTATCAGGCTGGTAATGTTGGTTTCTTCCCTCCACTACAGCCATCTTTCAGATCATTCAAAGTATCAGGATGGGCATGTGAGCTCAGGACCCGGATAAAGGGCAGCTCTCGCGTTCCTCGTTGAACCGAGGGCTGACGGCTACAGCGCGGAGGAAGATCAGAGGTTCGGCCTAGAATCTGCTGCAGGATCGGGTCCCAGCGTGTGGCCTCTTGTTCATGACGCGTCCCTTCTCATGCTTGATTGCGTTCTCGGCTAAAGACACATGGGGCTTTTTAACCGACCGGAGCGATTATGGTCGGCTTCAGCCATTTACGTGTGCTGCCCTTCACCTGTTTAACGTCCGTTTGTGCCACTAAGTATGCAAATCTCTGAATATGTGCCATAATCTGTTTATAAATTTTGTGCGCACAGTGAAAATGTTTTTCAATTAAATGCTAGTCAATTTGTGATGCCTGCAGTTACATTTTTTGAGATTATTACTTGGGTGGTTGTTGGAACAGCATTCTTTGTAAATTCTCAGAATTTAACACGAAAGCCCTATTCTTAAGTGATGTATTTTCTCAGACATCTGCAAATTATGAATTTGCCCCTGGAGGAGAAATTCCAAAAGATTGCAACTTTGTGGTCCAGTCATCTATATTCCATACCACTTACACTGTGTTGGGTCACACTGAGCATAGAGCCGATCCCAGCTAGCATAGGGCACAGTACAGGAGAAAACCGGATGTGATATCAACATGCCAAACAGGTCACATCAGATCCCTTTTCCCACATCCACAGACTCTAGCTCATTCTGTTGGATCCCCAGATGTTCCCAAGCACGCATGAGAGTTTGGCTTCCATAAAAAGAGAGCAGAATGAAAAATGATTGGTTCAGAGCGTTTACCAATCAGATTGTAGATGGGGTGCGTCCAAGAAACTAGAGGAGGCAGGAGCAACTAATCAGATTTCTTGGTCGCGCATCCTTTTGTCCTTGTGTAAGTAAAACTCTTGCAAGTTTCCCATGCCAGCCTGTAGCTGGTAGAGATGCCCAAGAGCTGACCAGGTGGCATCCTTATAAAATGCCCAAACCATCTCAGCTGACTTTTCTTTGATCTGAAGAAACAGAAGCTCTATTCCCTCTGGGTCTCCGAACCCCTAACCCATCACAGAGAATGAGTCATTCAACCATGCAGAGAAATCTCATTTCGGTCTCTTTTGCTCATGACCTTGTTCTTTCAACCATTACCCACAGCCCATGTCCATAGATGAGGATCCAGAGGTACTGTAACCTTTTATTTGGAGGCGCTGATGTTCATCTCTGCACTTCACATTTGGAATAGGATCACTCTGTGCTAGAGGTCCTGGTTGGATGAGGTCAAAAGCTTAACACTATATGAAAAAAGCATAGATATGACATGACTCCCCCCCCCACCCATCAGCTGTGCTTTGATACCCCATCCATAAAAATCGCAAACAGGAGTAGAGCCAACATGTGTGTTTGCCGGAGGGGACTCAAAATGATTAAATAGACACAAGTCTTGCTCAAGTCATACTGGAGCCAAGTAGCAGAAGATAGAGGTTGGTGTTTCCCATGTTACTCACTGGTGTCGAGAATTTTGATTCTTCTATGTTCCTCTTCTTAATAATATGGAATATCACCTCTGTTCGGTAGTTTGGAGATACTGCACCCACCTACCATGCAACACTAAAGCCATGTCACCATTCACCGCTTTCAGCATCTCTGTACAGATTTTATATACTCCTGTAGCCTTTCCACTATGAAGGACTCAGACCATTGTAGCAACTTCAGCTGCCGTTATCCACCAGACTCTGATCCACCAGAGCTACTGCTTCTAAGTGAGAGGGCATCTCCATTGAGTTAACAGTGTTCTTTTTTGAATGAAGGTATATTTTATTTATATGTATTTAGCATATGCTTATATCTAAAATCATGCACAATTAAGAAAATAGGGTCAACCAGTCCCTGGAGCAATTACAGCTACAGTATGCATACAATGGTTGCAAAAAATGCACTGAAATCACTCGTTGAAGCAAAGAATTTCAACCAGTGACTTTCTGTCCCCATTCAGGCAGGCTCAGTGAGTCCCTGAACTAATTGGAGTAAAAAGCCTTGTTCAAGGGCCCAATGGAGACCAGTAATGTCATTTGAATCAGTCACCCTCCAAACACAGAAGTAGCATCCTATCTCACAGTCACACACAACCTTAAAGAGTTGGTCAGCACTTCCCCATTTTGGCTGAACACAGTCTGAGCAAAGCCCTGCCTCCCCATTCTGAGGAATTGTACAGTTTTACAAAAGATCTTTGTGGTCACCCAAATAATCTCTCCAATGACCTCTCCAAACTCTTCCCATGCACAAGCTTTGGCCTCTGTTGCCGACTTCCCTGCAGTCTTTCTGGCCTGTCAGTGCCTGGCTCTTTCAAGAAACCTCCTCCCCTCTTCAGCCTGACAGTTTCCCTCATCACAGATGCCTACCAGTGGATGCGAGCAATGATTGTTTCACTGGCCACAACTCAAGCATCCAGTTCAACAATTGATGTCCTGAACATAGTCCATTCAGACTTAATGTCCCCGACCTCACTCGGTATGTGGGAACTCCGGAAAAGGAGGCGTGAGTTGAATTCATCTTGCACAGAAGATCCAGCCAGATATTCCCAGTAATCAGCTGCCCATCTGGGTTATCCTGTTCCATTTGGCCTTCTCCCAACAGACTGCCAATGTTGCCTCACTTCAATGTCCAGTCAGATGACACAACTAAATAATTCACTGACCTCTGGTCTGGGATACTGTGCTACCAAGTGTACTTATACCAAACCCTGTCTTTGAACACTGATTTTTTTTATGGACAACCTATTAAATGTCCAGAAGCCCAGTAACAGTTGACCATTTTGGTTTACTTCCAGGACGCCAATGTACCCAATTATACCCCTTCAGGTATCTCCATTGTTGTCCTATCTGAGAATTGGGGTCTCCTCATAGGACCTGTAGTTGGTACCCTTTCGAGTACCGCAGCTACTTTCACTAAGGCTGGGTACACACAAACTTCACTCAGTTCTCCTCTCATCTGGTCCGCCAAGATGAATTGGAATTATAAAGCCCTCAGCCTGGGACTTGTAAGCATTTCCACTTCCACCCAATATGGGGAACTCCAGAATAGGTGAGACTCCACCCCCAGTTAAGAGGCCTGAATTTGGAGCCCATACTATGCATGGAGGTAAGGCTGGACATATCTAACCGATACCATATCCAACCATAACTCAGCCTACTTTCCCACCAGAGAAACAGAAGTCCTTACTCCACACACCTGCCACACAAATGGCACAGCACTTGAGCCCCACCTTTCCATCACGCAGATGGTCGGCCTACATAAGGGCTCCACGCAGACACTCTGACTTGAGGCAGGCTGGGTTACTTGGCGAGCACCACCCCCAGGCATGACTCTAGGAGTGAGACCTGGTAACCCTTTTGCTGGCAGGGTACATGGGTTCGTCATAGTACTTTTCTTCTGGGATTTTTGTTGGATTGCAGTTAGTCTGGCCTCTCTTCACAGGCCTGCTTTCGAAGAGAAACCCAAGCAGGAGGTGATTTTTCCAGACAGCATAGGTATGTGGATTGTTAAGGCACACAAACCCTTCTTCTATGCTAAAATCCTTATCCTCAGAGAGCTAATAGTGAACATGGATATTCCCATGTACTTGTCTGAAACACTGAGTTTCACATAATTGCTGCTGAGGGAAAGATTCATTTTCATTCTTTTACATGGTAATAAAAACAAATATGTGTTATATAGACAAAAAATTGTAGATCAGCCATAAGCCAAAGAGGAATCATAATTACGGCCACAAGCATCTATCTTTATTTAGTTTTATTCCCCCAGATTTTCAAAGAAACAACCACAGGTTTTGTGAAATATATCCCCCTCAGTCAACCCTGGGGATGGACTGAGAGCTTTATTCATAAAAACACGAGTTATGGCTGAGATATTCGCAGCTTTCACTAATCTGATCCGATTTTCAGGAAATTTTTGCTGCAAGTTCTCCCACACTGTGGTTCACAAAGCAGAACTAAGCAGATCTTGCAAGATACCTGCATAAAGTATACTGTTACTTATGTTTCCAGCTGCCCCTGTAGCTAAAAGACTTGATATATCTATTCACTACTGCCTCTCCCATACTGACAGTCATCCCTAGACAGTATATGCATCAAATAGCCTGACTAAAAATTTTGTACAATTTATTTTCCAATTGTAATTGGTGGCTGGCAGGAATGGTACTTTTCTGGATCAAGATAAACACAGATAGCAACTGTAATCCATGGTAAAATACATCCTTCCTGACATGGGCAGCTTAAAAAGAATACTAACATTTGTTTCTTTGGCTATGACTGCAATTATAGAGGTAGGAAACTATACTCCATGCTTACTAGATGACTATGTACAAAAATCCCATGCCTAATTGTCAAAGTGTATTGAAGAATTCCAGTCACTTTGACTGTGTTAGTTGCTAGCATGGCAGCATTACATCTGCAAGGTGGGGAATTATAATTGTCTCAGGCTTATGAAGTCTGCATGTTTGGTGAAGTTTGGTGAATTGGTCAATTTTCTCGAATATGGAACTATTTGTGACCCCTGCCTGATGCCCTATGCTTACTGATAGGCTGCAGGTTTCCTGTACTGGATAATAGGTTATGAATATGGATTGAAAACTTACACTCAGTGGCCACATTATTATATACACCTAGAGAGTACTGAGTATGACACACTTTTGCTTCTAGAACCAATTCCAGAGTAGATGCCTTCTCAGTGTGGAGAAGCCATTCTACACACCACTACTGAACTGAGCTGTTATTTCTAGACTTGCGCCTTTCCTGTGAACTTTAATGAGTCTATTTCCCCTCTAACCTGTCTCATTTGTTACTGGACCCAGAAACGTCATTTTCATTGCCATCTGACTGGATGTTTTTTGTGCATCACTGGAGTCTTAGCCTTGTCATGATTCACTATTTGGTGTTGGCATTATTGTGCATTAATACTGCACAAGACACTGCACAGGTATGGAATGTGTGAAACAGACTGATCTATGTTAATGCACGTTTCCACGCATCCATCAGTCTTCTAACCACTTATCCTGGTCATGGGAAGGTCTGGAGCCGATCCCCAGGCAGCATAAGGCTAGGCTAAACCTTGGATGGGACAGCAGTCACAGGGCTCGTACTGCAAAATTAAAAAGCACCAGTTAATCTAAGTGCATATCTTTGGAGCGCAGGAGAAAACCCATGAGATAAGCAGCTAACATAGACTCTACACACAGCATACATGAGATTCTAACCCCCAACCATTAAGGCAACAGCAATACTGACTGAGGCACCATCCTGCTCAACTTATGTGTGTGTGTATACATACATACATATATCTTTTTTCTCCTCAAGCTAGTCCTGCTGAAGATGAGACTTGGACTGTAAAGGACTGTAATCGTTCAAACATGTTATGTAGTGTTTCAGTCACAAAGCATTTATGGCCAATGTAACTTGGCATTTGGAAACCATCCACTGCAGCAGCATGCAACAGAAGCCAACGTAGCCAAAGACCAACATGTACTATATTAGGAAAACCACAACAAATTGTGACGAGCGGGTATTAACCTTGACTGTGAGCTACAGTTCAACAGGCCTGAACATCCATATTTGTGTATGAAATGGCCGCCACACCTAGCTTGTGGTTTCATATAAAAGAACACATGACAGATCTCTTAGAAGAGTGCTGGACGAATTTTATTGTCCTCAGTAAATGGACTTTTGTTACCTGACATCTGGATGCTACCAGCTTCCTGAGGCCAAAGTTAAAATCCCGGCACAGCTACTCACTGTAGCAGGAGGAGGAGTGAATCCGGCAGGATATCACATTATCTTCAGTTATTAGCGTACTTCATTCCTGTCAGCACTCTTGGGGTGGAATCTTCAGACAGCCTTTTAATCCACAGGGCATACTGTCATCCGTTCAGTTGGGGTACACCTACACCGTCCACCCCTTCCTATGCCTCAACAGTCATTAGGCCATAAATTCCTGCTAGCAGCTGCATAGTCAAAATCCAAAGTAGCAGCTTGTCACTTGGAATTCCTTGCAAAATCACGATGTTAGATTCCCTTAGTACAACTCCAGATTCATTGAGATTATGCCAAATTTTGCTGGTGCTTTGAGTACAGCCATTATCCTGGCTGCAATTATGGCATCCTGGTCTAGCTACTTAATGATACATGTCTACCAGTCAAGGCAATTCCTGCATTCTTCCAAATTTAAGTACAAGGGAGGTAGGAATAAAGCACTAAGGGACATGTGAGACTACAAATGCCACAGTCCTGTAAATATACTGATTTTTTTTTTTTGGTCCACACTTATAATCAGGACACCTCAATACTGCAAGATCATCAAGAACTGCTTTCAAACGCCTTCTAGGAAGTTCAAACTTTACAAATACAGAAGCACGTGAAAACTAGTTTTAGTTTTTTTTCTTTTATTTTGAAGTTGAGTGCAACTGTCAAGTGCAATTGAATCATGGTTACTTTTTCTGCCTCGAGGAACATGCACAACACAGGCATACAGCTTTCACATATATGCAAAACCCATGTCAGATCTGATTTATGCTAAGAGTGGATTAATTGTGAAAAATGTGGAGTGCTTCACTGTCAAAAGTAAAAGCAAATGTTTGTAATTTCTCAAATGAACAATGGTTTACAGTAGTATTTGAAAGCAACCAAGAAATTACAGTTCGCTGTCAAATATGCTAAATTGCTGGAAATAGCTAGATACCTGATTTACAGCATTAGAGACAATCCAAACTTGCTCAGGTAAGCCCATTTACATTGTAACTTCATTTTGTACAACCTAAATATTTACTTGTCTTTCATTCTGATTATTACTATTTTACAGAGCACTTACACTAAATACATAAATATACATAAACCTAACAACCTGCACAAAAATTCACCCAAATCCTTTAGCCTCGGATTCAAGAACCTGATTTAATGGCTTAGGTAAGAAGCAGCATCATACTAAGAAAGGTGTGAATTTGAAATTTAAGTCAGATACAGAAAATTAATTTCTTTGCGCAGGTTGATCCACTTGGTCTACACATAAAGATTACAATAAATGCAAACATTGATCCCACAAATATCCTGTCTTCCTAATATCAAACAGGAGGATTAATCTTTTGTCGATAGTCATCGAAAATGCTTCACATTTGTCTGCAAGAAGGTGCTTGCTCTCATTTCGCTCACAGCCTGGAAAAGACGTATATATTTACACTAGAAAATTAAGTGAAGCATGGCAACACTTGTACGATTCCAGAGCCACCACTGAAATGGACATCAACTGAAATCCTAAGATGCAGGCACGATGATTCTGTAAGCTGATTCCACGTACAATTACACATGACGAGCTCAGCAGTCCAGTGAATTTGGTAATGTCCATCACCTGTCAGCAATCCCTTTATTGAAGACGATTGTCTAAAGTGTGTAAAGCGTCTCACGAGATATTAACACTTCTGACGTTAAATATGTGCAAATATTGGAAACGGATCCTCCCATGATTGCAGCACGTTCGTCCGTTCTGACATTCTGGGCCAGTGCATTTACAGTCTCCGCGCCCATCTCCCTGGAAGGGGTGAGCCCGCTGTGCTACGCCGAGCCTCCGGAGCTCTGTGAGGCTGGCTGAGCCGACGGCACGGCCTGCTGTGTGGCTGCCCCGGGTTGCTGCGCGGAGGGCGGGGATGAGCTGCTCTGCACCTGCGCCTGGAACTGTGCGAGCTGCTCGGGACTGGCCAGGTTCTTCAGCAGGTTGTTCTCCTGCTCCAGCTGCGAGTTCCTTTCGATCAGTTCTTTTATCTGCTCCTTTAAAACCTCCACTTCCTCCCGCACAGCATACATCAAGTGACTCTTCACTAGGTCCTGGAAAGAGAGATGGCAAGCACAGTTCAGCATGGGACTTCAAGAATTTTATTTCAGATATTAATACAAAATATTATATAAATGCATATGTATAATTATTGTATTTAAACATTATTATTACAGATTTAATTTACTGGATAGGTATGATGTTGCATTCCTTTTTTAGATTTTACTGGATTTTCCACATCTTTATTTGAAAACGGATAACTAAGAAAAAACAAAACATAAAACATATTACGAATAATTAAGAACGGTGCAGGGTATTGCGTAAAGGCGGACAGAAAACAGGGCAATTCTCCGCAGAGATGGACCCCTCCTCATTACGCCAATACAACGCGTCACCAGAAGAACAAAATGGCCGGCCTCCAGAGAGGGCAGCCAATCAGAAGGCCAGTTATTTATAACAGCATGTCAAAGATTCGGAGTTTGCCTAGCAACAGTCGGCAAGAGGCAGAATCGCGTGAGTTTCTTCAGGCACTGATCCAACAACAAAAGGACTGCCAAGGAAACAGAAACCGTAGGTCTAAACTAGCACATTTCTCTCTGAAAGTATAACCCAAACGTAAATTCAGTTTTTAAAAAAATGTACCCGAAATTAATTTACGTCGAATTGCTATCCTGTAAATAATCAAAAACATACATAGCCATTATTGGCTAAATAGCTTTGGTAATCTAGAATAAGAGTGTAGCTATAAACTAGGCGAAACTGTCACTCCAACGGTGCGCTTCTTAAAAACACGCTCAGATAAACAGCCAAATTAAGATATAAGTGAAGCGGATACCTGCATATATATATAAACCCACCGTCAAGCCCAAAATACAATAAAGAGAGGTCGTTAAGCATTTTCTATGTTAATGAAAATGTCCGTACAATCAAAAAAATGTTGTTACTTGGTTAGGGGGCATATGAAGATAAAATAAGCATGTTCATGTAAATGCAGTGATTAGCAAAATACATAATTAAATATATATTTAATAAAAACACTTACCATCGCTTGCTCTATTTTGTTGTCGATGGCCACCACACTAGCGCCGGAGGAGCTAAAAATAAAACACAAATGCATTAATGGACAGCATAGAAATATTAAACAGAAATAAGAAAGTGCCGTGAAGTGAAACAAGATTAAAAACGATAATAACAGCATTAAACGAGACGTACAGTCAATGCGGTGGTTTCAGTGCAATGCACTGAAGGCGGACCCGGTGATGTTAACCAGACTACTGTCGCCTGAACGCTTCATATCACAGGTCAGACAACTTTAGCATCCGTTTATAAAATCAGATATGGAATACATTCCCAAAGGCAAACCGATGTTTCCCCCAACTTTCACTGCAATTTCAAAGCTATTTCAAATCCTGGTTGCTATTTTCACAGCATCGTTACCTCCAAGCATCGGATTTTTAAAAATCGCAAGCTAAAGGTACGTTTCGATGGACTGCTACATCACGCCTAACTCCACAAAGGTGACATTACAATATTCACCATCGTCGCATGCAAGATTCGCGGGTAATAACACTTTGCATATTTAAAAGTAAATTTGACGTTACCTATTATCAAGACTGAGGGGCGAACTCTCTGTGCCCAGCAACGATGACAGGAATGATATTGAAAAATTTCTCAGCTGGCAAACACCAAGATCCATCGCCACTGGATAACATGGAGTATTCATGCTATTACGTCCATATAACGGGCTAGCAAACAAAACGTCTTCTGAACTCTAATCAAAATCACATTCTCTTTTCGTCGGATGTGCAGAGGCTTTGAGGGGGGAAGTCGGTCTCCAGACAGAAGAAAAACAAGCATCCAAGGGGAACCCGCACAACTACCGACGCAGCACAAAGAATATCCAAGGTCAGCTCATCTCCACCGTGCTGAAAATCTGCAGCCTCTGCCATATTTGCATAATATATCAAAGGAAAAAAAACACACGCAACACTCTGCGGCATTTCATTGGCGGAGAGAGTAGGTAATTATATTAATTTATTCGGGAACGCCCCCACCTGGAGCTCAGCCGACCTGCTTAGCATAATACATTCAAAGTGCATACCGGGAAAAACCGGCTGGAGTAAGGAGGAATGACCTATTAATCTGCACGACGCGGTAACCACTTTTGGGAATGTATCCTTTAGACAATCCTGCATCAGATTCTAATGTCAGAATTTTATATACAAAGCCTCAGAACAAAAGAATAATTTACTAGAAATACTAACTACAGTTATATTGTTCGTCAAACCAACGTCAGAAAGATATCCATGATAGTCAGGTGCATTGCCAGTTGCCGTACACTACACGCAAAATGCTGCCACCTGCCGACGGAAAGGAGAAAACCGTTTCGACCTTTATTGTGGAGGGGGAAAGCGCTTCTCGGAAATGAAGCCACCAGAGAACAGTAAGAAACAGACCTCTGGCTCCCTTTAAAATTAAGTGCATTACCCCAAGGGACATAAAATCTCAGTTTCACCTTCCAGTTTCAGCCCTGCTACAATGCAGTTGAAATGGCAAGGAATTAATTTCTATCTAAACCAACTGCACCAAATCCACTATAATGTTACATTTTATAAATTCTATTGTTAACATCGCATTATTTTCCCACAAAAAAATCATAACTCTGGGCATCAGATGCATTTCTGTCATGCTGTCTGTGGTGTGACATAATTGCTTCAGACCAAATCCTGCTGCTGAGCTAGTTACATAACTTATTGGAATAAAGACAATCAATTGCTACCCACCGTCTGAGAAACTTATCAAAATAAAATCCTGCATGAATGTGTGAAGCAGGTGCAGCCTCTCTGTCCTAAACCACACCCATGAACATCTAGGCCTACTGTTCCTCATTCCAGAGAACTCATGAATTCTCATATTACTGTTGCATTATTGAAATCCTAATGATGGGAATAATTTACAAAGAGTCGGGCTGGAGTTGAGCTGCCCTGCCCTGTTCCAAAACCCCCCAGTCCTCAAAGTTGAACCAGCGTTCCATAGTCCAGAGTTAGTGTGTAACTGTACAGTAATCTTTAAATATACACCTCACTTCTCACTGCTGAGAGGTCAATCTCAGGACTGTCATCACAGTTCTTGCGAAGACCATTGTTACTACAAATCACAAACTGCTTCAGGTAACAAGTGACAAGGCTGAGATAACATGCTTTGTTGTACAAGAAAGAATGAGAATCAAACACCAACATTAAGCAGGGCCGCCACCACAGAAGAGATACTTATTTTCTCATGGCTTAATTGGTTTATCAAATAAGGAACAGAAAATGTAATCCCCCATGACTATCAAATATATATGAAAAGGAAGACCCTTCTGCAATGACACAGTCTCGTGGGTACTGTAGTGTCGAAGCCCTTTCTAAATACGCATGAATGTACTAGGAAAAGAATTAAATCCAATGCTTCACTGCACAGGCATTCTCTGCACAGAGCAAACAGCTTCCTTCAATGCAAATGTGTGCCAGACAATCGGAAAAACAACACGCTAACCTGAAAATACACATGTGAATGGGTCAGTATAATTGTATTACACAAAGAACAGAATGAAACGGAGTTTTTGTGCAAACCCAGCAACTGCAATACGAGAAGCAGGAAGTGATGTGGGATGCCTTTGTTTTATATGCATATTTAATAAGCAAGAGGATCAGCCCACAAAAAGCCCAATCCAACTCCCACCATGGCAAATGACTTGCATGACCTTTCAGTTAATGTGGCTAAAACAAATCCAATAAGAACGAACATTGTCACACTGCAGGCTTGAGTCAGATCGTCTTTATTTTGACAGAGTAGTCGGTATTATTAGCTTCTATGTTTACGCCAAAGAATTCCCAGGAGTAATCCGTGTGTCGCTATTGGCTGGGGAAGGGTCAGGTGGAGCAGGCTCATTCACCCCAACAGGCAACTTGCTGGGCTTAAAGGATAAGCGCTAATGCTTTTTCCACTCCTTAATGATGGAAGACCGGTTAGCAGGTATAAAACTTGATGCTAAACAAAGCAGAAACAATCAACAGGGTCATAACATTTTCCAAAACCTTATGCCATTAAAACTTGTGTGTAGGAGGTGGGGTTAAATCAGGTAGACTAGACATCCTCATGCAACTTCAGAATCAATACAGCAGAACCTGGTCCCTCACTGACAAATATAGATCTTTTAAAAGTGATGCAACTGGCTCTCTCACATGACATTATACCATGTCACAAATGAGACTGACAAGTAAAATATAGATCTTCTAATCAGTTATTGTTGCACAGCAAACACAGATGACTAAAACTGCTTCAGTATACCAACTTTTTATAGACAAACCAAAAAACTCACTATGCTCCCTGAGTGGAGTCAGCTCATTTGGATTCTTAGATGGCCCTAAGGTTTAAGCAGTAACAGAGTCCAAATAAATCTCCTGTATCTGGGATCTACTTAAGGCTTGTGCCTCATTGCCTTAGGTACGTGAAGCATAAACAGGTTAGGATCCCAAGAGGTTGTTATAATGAGTAAACATGAACAGAAATGTAAAAAACAAGAAACGTTTCCCCCATATGCAACAGCTACAAATAGACAAGCTTCCCAGCAAAATAAATAAGTAAATAAATAAATTACATGTAATGGACAATTAGGATATATAGCTACTGAATTCTAAATTAAGAAATCAATTTGACCTCATGTGGATTTAATCTAATGGTTTAATTAAACTTGTTACATGTGAAGAAATGCTATATTAACTGAATTTACAGTAATGAAGCAATCATTTTTGCCATTATTTCATGTACAACATAACACAACTGACTTTAAACTCATTTTAAAGTTACAATTCTGTAAGCCTACTTCTACTGAAATTTTCAATATCTCCTGCTCTACATAATGGATGTCCATCACATCTATAAGCCAACCAAAATTATTTTAACCATGAAACCACTGGAAATTTGATTAAAAAAAGGGGACCTGAACACCATATATGAAATATCTCAGTGTCTTTTTCCTCTACTGGTCCACCCCAAGGGCATTCACATACATAAAAAGCATCAGCGTAAAGCACGCTAAGAAGCTAGTCCACAAAGGAGAGGGACAGACCCTAGGCTAGCATGCTGCTCAAGTGTAATGCTATGCCAGCAGATTTTTACCTCTTCAAATGCTGTTCCAGTTCCCAGAACAATAGCTTCACAGCCATCTCATCCGGGCCCTGCACTCGGATCACTGTTTCTCTCATTGATGTGTTAATAAGCACTCCACCTTTGATAACAATGCCAACCACCTCTCCCACTAAATCTCCATGGACCCCCAGACCGGCCAGCCCATCACTACAACGTCAGCGGAGACGAGAGGGGAAAAAAACAAAACGGAAAACAGAAAGTGAAGAACGTGAGCTTGGGGGGGGGCAGGTATGGTGCGTCTGGTTGTTCCCACTGTGTGCTTCTCGTTGGCAGACTGACGAATGATTGAACGAGAGCAGGAGCAGGCCGTGATGTCACGCCGTGTCTGCGGCCACGTGACCCGCTGTTACATAAACCGTCAGCCGGGATTAACATCGTCCCGGAGCGTGCTGCGCTTACATCGCGATCTGCTCCGCTGCAGATAATGAATGGGTTATCACCTAATGAATAAGTTACATGGGGGGGGGGGGCATCAATGGGGCACCACAGTAAGTTCTAGAGGTTGTCCTGTCTGATCGCGAACAGGGAGCAGGGGATGGGAGAGGGGGGCTGGAAG
>JABFDZ020000001.1:44614787-44661513 GCA_019775955.2 Pollimyrus isidori
ACTGTCCAATTTTGGTGAGCTCATGCAAAGTGTAGAAACTTTTTTCTATTTGTAGTGGAGATGAGTGGTACCCGGTGGGGTCTTCTGCTGTTGCAGCCCATCTTCCTCAAGGTTGTGCGTGTTGTGGCTTCACAAATGCTTTGCTGCATACCTCGGTTGTAACGAGTGGCTATTTCAGTCAAAGTTGCTCCTCTATCAGCTTGAATCAGTCGGCTCATTGTCCTCTGACCTCTAGCATCAACAAGGCATTTTCGTCCACAGGACTTCTGCATACTGGATGTTTTTCCCTTTTCACACCATTCTTTGTAAATCTTAGAAATGGTTGTGCATGAAAATCCTAGTAACTCAGCAGATTGTGAAATGCTCAGACCGGCCCGTCTGGTACCAACAACCATGCCACGCTCAAAATTGCTCAAATCACCTCTCTTTCCCATTCTGACATTCAGTTTGGAGTTCAGGAGATTGTCTTCACCAGGACCACACCCCTAAATGCATTGAAGCAACTGCCATGTGATTGGCTGATTAGATAATTGCATTAATGAGAAATTGAACAGGTGTTCCTAATAATCCTTTAGGTGAGTGTATATGGGACCCATGAGACCTTAACAAAACATTACAAAGTGATATTTACATGCATAATGCCCAGGGTCTAACTTTGCTTATAAAACATTCCTATTTCTAAGCAACTGCAAGACATATAACGGGGTACTGCATCATGACAAATGCTAGTTCATGGTTATGTGGTTATGTGCTCTCCCTCATAGAGAAAGCATTCAAGGACAAAAAGAGCTCCCTCTTCATTTCTGTAACAAATTACATTACATAATGCCATTTAAATGGTAGCAAAAACGGAGGAAATAGGAGAAGGAGAAATATCGTCTTTTTTGTAGAACGTGGCAGTGGTGCATGGCCTTTTGCTATAATCAGCCACTAGGGGGAGGCATACACTACATAAACGATAGTGCCCAGATTAAAAGCCCCAGACTGAGGCAGAGCACATCAGGTGGTTTCCGAACCAACCCTGTCCGCGGCAAATGCTACTCAGCTCTTTGCAGTATAAGTGGCTCGAGGCCTGGGGTGTCACAAGCTCATTAGTCTGGTTCTATCACCTTCATTGTTTAATGCCAATGGAGAATCACTGACTGTCTTTAGCAGCCACTCACCGACAGCTAAACCCAAAATAACCCTTAAGTACTGCAATTCCTCGTCTTTGCTTTGCAGCACCGGCCCTTAAAGCCACACACATAAAAGTGATGTCAAATATGACAAGAGTAATAACAAGGAAAAATGTCAAAGAAAGCATCTCTAAGGCAGGGTGAAGATGGACATTTCTAACAGGTATACCTAAACATTTTTATTTGCTTCATCATATTCAAAGCATTTCCAGAACAGGAACTTAGCTGCAATTAACTTAGGCAGCACTTTTACGGAAAAGGAAGGAGAGTGAAAAGATTTCATCCGAGGCCCATTCTGCGGCAGCTAAAATGAGGGTTCTTATTCCACTTGCATTTTCTACACCAACACACATGAAATTTAAAACCGGGAGGTCACAGTGCTTTTAAAAAGGGAACGGACCACATCCGATCCTTCCCCAGAAGACCAGAATTACTAGTGCAGCTCAGCACAGCAGTAAATGCCAGGTCATGTGCTTGGCTGGTGGGGGGGGGTTGTACTTTAGAATAATAGTGATTGTAGTAAAATAAACAAAAGGCAAGTCCTTAAGAAGAGACACAATGTGAAAGAACAGAAGAACAGACTCCCATTGTCCACAAGTGACTGTGTGGCACTTATCTGGCTGCTTCGATGATGTCACCCATCACATCATTCAGCTATTTGGAAAGAGGAAAAAGGAGGAGAAGCCATACACTCCCTTAAGCTTACAAACAGATAGGAGATCCTGCTCCACTTCTATTGAGACCATAATACTTTCATCTACTGCAGTCCTGGCAGATTACAATCTGAAGCCGCCTGAAAACCAGAAACAAGCATCGTAACCAATCGTAATTCGTAACCAAATCGTTAACGATGGCTAACAGGCCGGCACCCGCTTCTGGGGCTTGTACCTGGCTTTGGTAGCAGGGTTGCAACCGGCTCTGTGCGTATTAGGGTTGGCCTGACATGCGATGCCACCCCTCTCCTCCTTACAGACTGCCACGAGGCGCTGGCCGGGTCCGCGCTGACTCATTTATGATGTTCCCAGGATGTTCCCAGGCCACCGCGTGTGTAAACAGTAACCTCAGCAGGTCACAAGCCTGACTGGTGGCTGCGGCGAAACGCAGCTTCGCCTGACACATGATGAGTCACTCATGCAAACACCACGCTTTCATGAGCGTGGCCACACAACCAGGCCAAGAGACACGCAGGCGGACATAGATAGCGGCCTGGGCCTTCCTGAGATGACTGCTGCTATTCAACACGGGCCCTCTGACCCAAAAACCTTATAACCCCGTCCTCACAGCATCTCTGCGGTATGTCACAGGATCAGCGACAGGCTGACCCAAAATGGGAGGGGGTAGTGCCTCTTCCAAATGGACATACATCCTGCTGGAATAGGCCTTGGGCCTGGGCGGGCTGGCAGTGTCTTTCTCAATTCAAATTTTGGTCAACAAAGCAGCTGTGGTCCTGAATTTAACCCACGACAGGAGATCACTAGGCAGGCCATTTTCAGTTCCATCCCTACTTTGGCTGCCTGACATGAGATGGGGCCATCATGCCAGACACACCCACTAGGGGGCCAGGCAGGCAGAAAGGCCCGACACAGAGATGCCCATTCTTCCAGGAGACCTCATTAGCGAGTGCGGAGAGAGACTCCCCACTGCTCAGTCACACTATCAAAGGACACAAAGTGTCCTTTTCAGACCACAATGAGCAGCCGCCTGACCGCTGGGGGACAAAGGTCGGGAGAGGCTGGGTGCCCTGCTGCCTGAAAGCGCGCCAACAGCCACATTCCCCATCCCCCAACTCGCTTTATGGGCAACCACTTTGACATGGTGAGACCTCAGAGGCCAGACGCTGGGGAATGGCACATTCCACAACCCCAGGATAGACATCCCATGGAACAGGGGGATATCAAGGCATCTGGAGGGGGAGGTGTATAGCCCAGCTATGTTTCTAACACAGGCTGACCCTGTCATGGTGGATCACTAATGATGTACGACAACGAACTACCATGGATTCAGTCTTCATATAAAAACAACCAGGAAAGCTGCTACACGTCGTTAGTTAATA
This sequence comes from Pollimyrus isidori, assembly GCA_019775955.2. Classification (NCBI taxonomy): domain Eukaryota; kingdom Metazoa; phylum Chordata; class Actinopteri; order Osteoglossiformes; family Mormyridae; genus Pollimyrus; species Pollimyrus isidori. The sequence goes on from JABFDZ020000001.1 coordinate 44,618,016, forward strand.
AACAGAGCTAATTGGCAAAGTACTGAACATCTTGGTTTGGGCAGGAGGCTCCTGCATGGGCTCTGCTGCCTTAACAGCAGCCTCAGGGCAACACTGGGACACTGCGGACCACAAAAGGGCCAAGACCAGAGACACTGGCCAAACCTAAGCAGGTTGCTCAACGTACCCGCAGATGGCATATGGAAAGGCCGCAGAGACACTCCGAGACATACTTTTATGGTAGCCAGACCCACAAATCTCCCCTACAGCTAACAGGTCAGCTGGCAGACAAGCAAAAGAAAAAAAAAATCAAGCACAGAGGACTGAATTCCTGAGACCTGCTGCCATACCTGTGAGGCCACAGTCCTTTTTCCAAACTTCTTTTTAATCTTTGAGTATAAATGTGAGAGTGGGAGTGGAGAATCTGAAGTATTACCTCAACTGCCAAAAGCTTCCGCAAAACATCCAAACAAAGAAAAACAAAGCTGACAATATAGCAGATTCCAGAAAAGCAAGAAACAAGCCTGTACTTCCCGTGAAGCAAGTCAACATGGGACAGGCTGACTGACACAATCTCCACATTTCCATTTCACCTGTAGCGCAGTCAAAGGTTCCCCAAACAAAGAAATGAAAACAAACCAAAAATGCCTCACTTCTTATGCTCAAAAGTTGCATTTAAGTTTGCTAATCTGTAGCAACCTAAAACCAAGCCCACATCATCGATTCTTAGAAGTGAGATGCCTTAATAAGCTTGACTCCAAAGCTTACTGCAAATGAACACTGATCTCCCAGAAAAGCACATGCAGCAACACTGAAATCCTGCCAGCAGATCAAAGCTACACAACCATAGAGTAACTATATGCAGAAGTGAAGGGATAAACAATTGAAAGTAATTACATGACTGAAACGATTACACAATGAGTCCCGTCATAAGATTCTTTGATCATGAGTACAGTATAGTTAATGACACCTTTCAAGACTATCACACCTGCATTTCAGCTGCATAAAACCGGCCTCAGGCATGGAGGCACTAGGACAGCAGCAGCCATGTCTGGGCCTGGATCTAAGCAGGCCGGGAGGCGCCATGTAGGGGGTTGGCTCAGCTCGACGGTCACCAAGAGCATTTCCACCCCGCCTGGGCTTCGGAAGAAGGGCTTCGGGAAATGCAGACCTGGGCGTGCCTTGACCCAGAAGACTAACTCTAGGCCAAGCATCCGGGCACCCCAATGGCAGGGGGAAATGAAGCCGGGCTGGTCCTTCATGTAGCTCAAGAGGAGGTCGGGTTTGTCGCAGGCAAAGGCCTTAAGTCAGCCTTCTGAGTGGAGGTCTTACATGGCATCACAGGTCAACATCAAAAGCTCATCCATAAAAAATGACTCGCTACATTAGATCTATGTCACCAGAAGCACTATTTCTGCATTTTTCAAATTCCAGAGCAGGAAGGCTTTTCCTGTATCCTCCCTCCTGTACTCCAGAGTGGCAGAGCTCGATCTGTGTTCTCCAAACGTCAGTCTAGGACAGCTCATCCTGTGTTCTCCCTACCCTAATCCTGACGGTTGAGCTCTTACTGCATTCTCCCCACTGCTGCCGAATTAGGTCTCCGGAGAAGGTCGAACAATTTAGCCACATGTCCTGATACCCCAGATGGCCCCAGAAGTCAACTGAGGACAGCATAGCAGCGGGCGGGCCGGCTCTTCCTCAGCTACGCCCTATCAGCAGTAGCAGCTGACCCAGAAAATAGCCCAGCGGCTCACAGAAACAGCCGTCTTCCAGCAGAGGAACCAGCAACGACGCAGATGATGACCGGGCATTCGAGGACACCGGCTACACACTAACCGCTGTCTCCAGCTCCCCCTGAAAAAGCTTCTCAGCTCCCAACAACCCCATTGACGGTGGCTAGACACACAATCCGAGTGGTAAAATGACCAGCGGCTTTGCATGGGAAATCAAACGGAAAGGCTGACAGCTCACTAGCGATTTCTCTTCTCCAGGCAAGAGGTCTATGATGTGGCGGAGTCGTTCGCGGGCCATAACCCGAGTTTTTCCACTTCACGACCGCGGGGTACATCCGAGCCAATGATTGAATGTCTCAGGAAACATGTTCACTCTGTCCCTGGAACGTAACTGCCTCCCAGACTAAACTATTCGAGCCACCAGACCGGAAAGGACATCGCATACCCAGATGTCCATCACAGGAGCAAACGGAAACAGACTGGTGTTATGGGGACCGGAACAGACGTGGGTGGTGGGGACAGAATGTAAATATGTACAGAAAAATCGACCAATCAACCGAGAAGCAAAGCCAACATGATATAAGGTGCATCAGTATTTTACAAACATTTGTGATATTCAAAGGTAACAAGACAGATCGGGTTAAACGGCAACTAGCAAGACAGGAGGGGTGGACAAAACTAAGCAAAGTGAGGGAGGACTTTGGACGGAGGGTTTGGGTATGGTTGGACCTCATACTTAAAAGCTTATTGGGGGAATCACCTTGATAGAAGTACCCGTAAGTCAGTCTGTAGGATCCACAGACTTCAAAGGAAGATGGATATATGAGAGAATAAAAGCCAGGGGGGTCACCAGGTGCATGCAGGGGGGGGGGGGCTGACTGAGGCAAGGAGACATTCTATTCTATACAGCCAGGAAACTCACTAAAAGCTCTGCTTCAAACCACATAAATACATGAAGAACTTGACCAAAGCTCTGCACAGTCAGCTTAACACTGAGCTGCTACATAACCTGCAAAGAGAACCTCAACACCACAACAATGTCGAGAATCTTTTGTTTTCTGTAAACGAAACGTATACCAACATGTGGATGACAAAAGTGACACTCGACACCATTTGAGAGACTGTCTTCAACGCAGCACTATTATATATGAATTTGCACACCCAGGTGCTGACACTGATTTGATTTAAATATGTGCTTTGATAAACAGGACTGTACTGCATCGATCCATCAAGTCGTACAATAGCACTCACAGCACTGACTGTCCAGGAAACTTAAGAGGGCCATTCTTGGCCTGAAAGCTAACCTCTAAATCTTATGCCTTCTGTGGTGAGCCAGGCAGAGTCAGCCTCCAGTCGACTGAAAACGGGCTTTGGCATGTAACCCTAGAAATTTCCCATCTGACTCATTAACCACAATGGTATCAGGTGAAGCAAAGCATTGTGGGAGCTTGAAAGAGAGCAAGGTGCTACTGCCTTCACCCTGACACCACGTGACAAAGCACAGGTCAGTGGGAGAGACTGGTTAATGCCTGGTTAATGAATCCACCAGGGTGCACGAATTTCAGAGGGAACTACGAGCTTATATAACTTAAGGGGTTTATAATTTTTTTAAAAACTCCTCTAGCAGCACCAAACAAGTTCAGTACAATCAAGAACTTGCATTCAGACTTACACTTTATTTGCTTAGTTCAAGCTATTATAAAAAGTGGGTTAAGAGTTCATAACTGTACAATTCATATATATACACACACACACACACACACACATCTGAGTATTATTAGACTTCAGGTTCCTTATCAAAAAGGTACAACAGCATAATACTTCTTGGGATATGAACCAAGAGTTATAGGTCATTAGGCACTTTTGATATCTGCAGTCACAGAGATCACACCTCTAAAACAACATTCATATTCTGAATTAAGCAAGAGATGAAGCTATTTCAAGCCAAAAGACTAATCAGCGAGTCATCTGTTAGCAGGTATTTTCAAGGCTGGATTCACAGCTCAGAGATAGTCTACATGTGTTCTACTAAAGTGACCCTACAGAGCAGCACTTAACCTTAAGAGTAGTAGAAAATACGGAGTAAATGGGCAAAATGCAAAACTGCTCACTAAGCAAGCAGCTTTAGCATCTGCTGAGAGGCCGACGGAGCGTTACGCAACGCGGCACGGCAAGTCGAGCCTTGAGTTAGATAGACACGTAACCGGTGAGCAGCGTGGAGCAAGAGATACCGGAGGCATGACAAAGCAGAGCTGCGGGCCTCCACAGGAGACCCACCCTCAGATAACCTCAGGCAAGCAATTCATTGCTATGTGCTCACACCTAAATAAAATCATTATAGAAACGGGAGCATAAGATCCACAACAAAAAACACATCAATATCACCACTGTCATAAACTTACTAAACATATTTTGAATTTTGAAAATGTGATAATGTACTCAAATGTCTGCTTACTCTTTAAAATGCTGCTCCTCCTTTGTTACACTCGTCTATGATAAATGACGTAAGCAAGTCAATCGGCTATAAGGGGAGAATGCAGTACTCCACCACGCAAAATCTCATTCAGGAGATCATCTCTCTCTAAATCATTGGAATACACTTCCAACAGAACAGGTTCAACGCGCAAACCTTCTTTCCTTTTCCTGCTTAACAAAGAGCTAGATACCGTCAAAGCAAACTTACACACATTTATGAACTGGTGTGTGTGTGTCTCCAGATTCAGAATCAGTATTGGTGGATATTTGTGAAAGCCGGGGTGAGCAAACTAGTTTTGTAATACGGGAATGATTGTGCTTTTAAAAAACTGTTGTTACTAGTACTACAACTGTGTGTTGTGACTGAAACTTTGTAAATTGTAGTGATTGGATGGAATGGGATATGGACATGAAATGTTTGTGGGATTTTTTGGCCTGTATTGCATATAGCATTTATATCCCGTTTTGTCTTTAATTTAATGTTCCATCTACCTGCTTCAGGGATTATGGGTGGAAATACTGTAATTACTAAAACCTGGTACCATGCATCTTTCCTTGTTTTGTAGGTTAATCTTTTATTGTGTGCTGTCCCTGTCTAACTAAATAACATTAGAAAGAAATCTCTCATACATTGACTGGGTGCACAACCAAGGCCAGTGTTACCCAGGCGTGACCCAGGGTGACAAGTGTCTGCATTTCACAACAAATTATCTCAACGTCCTTCACCCAGCCCGAGAAGAATAGTGCAGGGAGAAGCTTTAGAAAAGGAGCAGCACGGTGGACAAGGAGCAGCACGGTGGACAAGGAGCAGCACGGTGGACAAGGAGCAGCACGGTGGACAAGGAGCAGCAGGCACCTCTTAAGTTCACATCCACCCTATCAGGCTTCTAGCTGCTAACAGAGGGATTCATGATGCCTGATTGAGCAGGATACACCTCTATGAAGATCAATATTTCATTCCAAGCTAAAATCTCCTGGCCACAACCCGGCACCATAAAGCACTAAAGGAGGGAGTTCATGCAGTATGGGGGACTGACCACCGAAGATAACAGGCAGGCTGCCTGCGGTTCCGCTCCCGCTAAAGGGCCCTGCAGCAGGAATTATGACTTTATACAGACGGCAATGTCGTGCTCCCAGATCTGCCACATCCACTGCTGACTGACACCCTTCCATGCATCAGTCACCCACATGATTAGAGGATCAAAGCCAGGACATTGCACTGCCTAGAGATCCCCTTCATTTTTATTTCCCGACAATTCCTCTAACGAATTTACACATATATGGCTACACTGTAACCCCTTCACACTCGCGAATAGGTAGTTATGAGCGGCAGATCCCCACAATTCTGAAAATTTGCAAAGTCTTGCACCACAACCCATAACATTCTGCTAGCCTGAACAACAACATACAACAACATAAAAGTCCAAAAATGACCATTTTCTAAGCAAACAGTTCTGCATAGAACAATCTGCTCGCCAAGTTTAATAATACATTATAAACATGGTGCAGGTTATAAATAAAATGTAATGTAAATACATGAAATATTGTGAAACTAGAGTGGCAAAAACATCAGGAAGACAGGAAAGCTCACTTTTTAGTGGCTCTTTTATAGTGTGATGCTTAAAAAAAGAGCCTCAAGACGGCGGTAAAACAGGAAACGAGAATAAATTCACATACAGACAGAGAAGAAATACAGCTTCTAAGGAGACAAAAGTGCAGACAGGCAATACAGAGAGAGCAGCAACTGTCATACTTTGAAAACTACGAGACTGGTCTCCTTGAAGGCAATTTTTTTTCCAGTTCGCTATATTATAAAATCTGGAAAAAATGGAGTTTGGAGGGGAAAAAAAACTGATTTCATAGGGTTCTAACTTGGGAGATTCAAACTGCCATCTGAACAAGGGGTATGGCCAGGCTGCAGTGCAGATGATGGAAGAGCACGTCAGAATTACCCTGTTCCCATGTCTAGACATTTCTCTCCATTGTCCATTTGCACTACATCAGTTTATCTGCGCTACAGTGAGCCTTTATTTTCTCATTACTTCAGGTTATTGCTCTACTCTGCGTCTGTGACATCAGCACATTGCTTTTAGCAGTTTCACTTGCAGTTATTTACACATGGAACGCGTGTGCAAACTTATTTACAACGTCTTTGCATGCTTTACCTGTAAATCTGTCATTTCTATTGTGTTCTTTAGGTTTGTTTATACTAATTCAGCAAAAAGTTTCTTGAAATATTGTTCTGTACCTTATGCTTGGCACCCAACTATAACCAACTGAAGAGCAGATTTCTAAAACTCACTATTTATGCTGTTTTATAAGTGAGACCGCCACTGACCTAAAGTCATCGTATGTCACAGTACTGGAGTCAAAACATAATCAGGGTAATGCAACAAAGAACTCACATTCAATTTTTTTCACCAAGTCTACAAAAATTCTCAAAATCGTATCCCATGTGACGAGTGAGCTTTGAAAATTGGCTCTTCATTTCTGTTATGCTTGTAATAAAGTGTTCTGAGGTCTAACTATGACAAGGGTACAGTACTGTATAAAGGGAATGGACACTGGGAGAATAAGAGTGTGGCCAGTACAGAGTATGGGTGAGGGCAGTGAACACCAGAACACAACTACAGGACACCATTTACTCATGCCACATCCCAGTAGACACACTTGTATAATATAATGATCTATACCACATGTAGTAATCCAACTTTACCTGACCAGATGCGTGGCTATTAATAATCCCAAACACCTTATAACAGACATGCAGTTCCGCCTACAAGGGAACAGAACTACAGCTAAAAGCGGCCCTGGGGACCAAATTGTTCGACCATTATAAGCGAAATTCTGTTGTATGCGAGTCCGCTATATCTGATGCGTTTTCTGCATGTTCTTAAACGCACGTGACCGCACCAACTGACCCCATCCGTTACAAACAAGTATGTCAGTCACCTACTGGTTAGCACATGCCTGACGGAATACTAGCACGACTACACAGCTGCCTCGGGGCCACCAAACGATGGGGCTGGAGAATGTGAATGACAAAAAGCTATTTCGGAACCTAGACAACAACCGGCGAAATGACCGGTCACCGCAGAACCATCTATGCATTTACACTGAAAACAGCGTCATCAGCTGAGGGACTCCTGACTCTCAATGGCAATTCTGACGTTGAAAACTGCTGCGCCAAAGCACTCAGATCAGGCGTTTCCAGTTCAGCGCCGAAAGCACTCAAAACACATTATGACAAAGAGAGAGAAAAAAAAACTTAACATTGTCTTAAATTCCACCAGCAGTCTCCTGTCGGCTCTAATGGTTCATTTAAAAACATTTGACCATATTAGCGTACTAGTGGCAGGGGGAGGGGGGGGACAGTGGAGACAAACATTGGCTGCAAGGTGCTTCACTTTGGTTCTCAGCACTCGTGACCCGGAGAGGACAGTGGAATGGGTGGACAGACGGGTTAGCTCGGTGTCTGGGGGGGATTAATCAGGCCAATGTTCTGGATTTCTCTGGCCTGTTTTGTGTGGGAGGGGCATGGGAGGTGGGGCTGGGGGGGGACACACACAGATGATCGCGTTTGCGAGGCGTGTTCAAAACACGATAGAACAAATACTGACATGTGGTTATGCTTTACAATCAAACAAGACGACTCTGCCCAAAAAGGTCTGCTGTGCAGGGACAGCAGGGTCACATCTCACTTGCCCAGCCCTTTGTTTTACCAGTGCAGTGGGACCTAGGAACTTAATTTGTTCCAGAAGGCTGGTTGAGTTGTGATTTGGTCAAATTACAAATGGAATTTCCCCATAAGAAATAATATAAATGAACTTAATTTGTTCCAGACCCCCACATGATTATTTAAATTAATCTACCTAACTAATGATAAAAAGCATAAACAAAATCGATATAAAACTAAGACACACACGAAAAATGACACCTACAAAAGCAATTAACATGAAAGAAATCCCACACTCAGAAGCGATAGCACACATATGCACCACCTTCAAGTCTCACTGCATTTGCCTTTTTAAAGGTCTACAGCTACTCTAGCTACTTCCCTCTTTGGTTTGCTGCTATCACTGCTCACTTTCTTAGGAGCCATGATTACTGTATCATTCAACGTGCTGTAAATAAAAGCACAAAAAAAATTCACACTGAACTTCTAGAGGTACAATGAGACTGAGTTCATAGGCCTAAGCATCCCAGTAGGTCTTGTCCTGGTTTTAGCCCACAGACATCCATACAAGTTTTAGCAGGTCTGGTTTGTTTTGTCGCATTCCAATTTTTCGGTCGAGTCGTGGATCAATTTCTCTCGACTGACCCGTTCAAGGTCCAATTCGGTAGAGTTGAACGCATCTTGACCCATATAAGTCTTAGCAGGCATTCAAGTTCCAAGGTTCCAACAGATCTGCCATCAAACAGAATTTACAACCATGAATCCAACTCCAAATTCAAATTACTGGAAATTCCACAACACTTCACCAACATGACAAAGGGTTTTCAGATATAGTGGTCCTGATCTGAGGCCAGGTCTTCAAATGTCCTTCTTATGAACTGTTAACAAAAGAACCTTAGGAATGAACTAAAACTATAACATTAAAACACAACACAAAGTCATCCAAAAGTTCTGGTTAGAAGCACAGAATAAAAGGTATTCATTGATGAGGACAACTACAGAGAAATAATCAGATTATTCAGACAAGGGAATCCATATTGTTGATTGCAGTTATAACCCCTATGCCTGAGGCTGATGGACAGAAGCTTTCAAGAACGTTATTAGAAACATAGTCACTTATCCTGCTTTCACAGATAGCTGGTGGGGCAGATTGATCCTAAAAGTGATCGAGTGTGGAGGTGGACTGGACATCATGAGACATTATGACGCAATAGAAGAACGAAGATAGAGCCCTCTGATTGGCCAAATAAATGACAGAGCCCGCCTCCTTTTATTTTTTATCACGAGACTGTCAGGTCATTCAGCAAAAAGTTATTTTGAGCCTGGCAAAGCCAGCAAAAAGCCAGGGTTAATCCTGGTGAGCAAATCAAGTAAATCTGAAATTCATGCAAAACTGAAACACAGCCCCGGGACAACATATGCTCAGTATGAGCCATAGAGATTCAAGGTTCAATATTTGACTGGATATTTGATGGAAACACACCCAGTAGCCATTGCTTAACTCTTGATGTTGTTTTTGTACTGACGAAATTGCACTGAGTGGGAGGAACTCATCCAGGATGGTTTCTGGTCGTCATTTAACTTTCCAACAGGATACACGTCAGACTTGGGCACACAAATATATTTCTATGAACACAAAGATCATGTATGGAAATACTTATATTCTCTTATTATGTTGTTGCTTAATTGGAAGCTGTTGCGTAGCTCCTGCTCCAATCCTGCTTACACTCATACCTGGGCATTCACTGGAAGCTCAGCATACAGTAGCTGCACTTAAGTTAACTCCTTGACAGCACTTCCCTCACTTATATGTTGTTTTGAACAGAAGTGTCAGCGAAACACGCACATGTTACTGATTCCAAGAATTTGATCAAATAAAGGATACAAATGTTTCATTAAAGAATTTTGAAAACTGATACATTTTAAATGTATTCAGCCGTGCTAGTGAGTATGAACATATTCTCAGGTCACAGTGGATGTTTGTGAGGGAAAAAGATCCCATTGGACTTCATATTGCCATAGTGAAAGTTGGTGAGTACTTGAGGTGCGAGAGTGATGCAAATCACTGCCTTCTACCGGCCCCTTGCACTCGGTATACTAATTACAGAGATAATCGACGCAGAAAGAGTGATTCTCGCCCACAGCCCGGCACTGCCTAGAACAGACTGCATTCCTACAGGCAAGCACAAAATAATAGTCTTCCTTTTGCAGACTAAGGACGGCAAGCAAAGCCTACTGCTTCCTGCAATAGTAGTGCCATATAAACAGAATAAATCACATAAAATGCAAAAACCTAACAATACATCCTTTGACGACATTTTACTTTCTAAGTATACAACGGCAGGTAAGGACATGCAATTAAAAATAATTCTCTAGATCTGGCAGCAGTTTTTTTCTTTTCAAAACCTCTCTAGGCATTCTTAAAATTAGTCTCTGTCTGTCAATGGTTTTCAAACAATGCATCAGCAGAAAAATCCTTGCCAGTATCGGAAATGGATGCAAAAACACAAAATAAGGGCTGTCATGATCACGTCATGATGTGACAGAGATTATATGGCAATCATCACAAGGGCTTTGGGTGACAGGGGAAACATTTGTTGGGACATCAGCTTTTCGGAACTAGACGGACGTTTACTTACCCCCACAGTTTGGTATATACATTAGTAATGTGCCTAAAACATGAACGAGATGTGTATTGTGATGCCCAAAAGTGCATAAATTCAGCGTATTCTTACGTTTGAAAGTGTCAGACCTGGTTTATCCCTAATATCTCCTCGTTCAAAAGATGCTATGACTGCTGAGCTGTCCTATTCCTTACCGAAAGCTCAGTACTCATCGTTTCCATGATTTACTAAAACAATAGCAGGCATCGTCTTCCGGTAACTGAATGCAATACTCATAAGGTTAGGCTGAATTCAGACTACTGGCTTTTGAGCGTCACAATACGCTTCTCATTAATATCTTAGGCAAACTACTAATTCAATGTCCAAATTTTGGACGTAAATAAATGTCTGTAAAGTACTGAAAACCTGGTGTCCCGACAAATGCTTCACCCATCACATAAAGCCCTGCTGATTATTTTGCATGTAATCACGATTACATCATGACATGATCACGACAGCCCACCAGCAGTTTTCAGTAATTGACAAAACATGTGGCAGGAGGACGTTTTCAAAGCAGAAATGCTACTGCAAATATACAGTACAAACACCAGTCTTTCAACTCAATGTTGAAAATTCCTCATCACATTTAACCTCTTTTGCATTTTTGAAAAAAGAAAAATTCTCATCGGGGCAAGTTGAGCATGGGATTAAAACTAATCGTGCTACTCAAAAACAATGGATTTTCAAATCTCGTTAAAGGACTCAAGCCCAAATGCACTGTGCCAATGTGGTCACAATTCAGCAAGAAAATAATTATAGCTTTGTGAAGCTACACCAAAGAGCCTTTTGTGTTATTTTTAGAGTTGAACACCAAAGTGTGCGGTGAACTGTGAATGAATCCGTACCCAGCCAGGAGTTTGATCAGATCAGCCCAAACAAAACCTGCTCTTCCATTTATTATATCAACATATTTTGAGCCGCATAACACACGCAAATCCCATACAACCATCACTGCTTGTTATACACATGCACTGAAGTCTGTATACTTGACATGTAGGTAGCCAAGCATTAACTGTAGCGAGCAAACAAAATGTCTATAACAATACCTATAAATTAAAACAATAGGTAAATGAGATACATCTGTATCCCTTGATTATAATAAGACTATACATGATATAAATAAAAAGATAAATGCTTTTAATTGCCCAAGTACAAGTACAGTGGAATATTTCTCTTTGCCTAATCCAACTTGCTCTCCCAAGCTTGGGAGTCACAGTGCAGGGTCAACCAACCAGTGGGGCCCCTAGGTCTGGGGGTTAAGGGCCCTTCCTGAGGGCCCACGGAGATGTGACTGTTCCAACAAGGCCAGGACTCAAACCGGCGATCTTCTTATCACAGGCACAGAGACTTAGGCCACTAAGCCACTCACTCAATGAGCAGAATGCACCCGTAAGAACATTCAGGGACTGTAAATATCCCAAACCAGGTCTGCAAATCAGCAAGAAGGCCACCGCGGATTAGGAAGCGTGGAGCACAGGGCCACGGGCACAGGGCCACAAGCACAGGGCCACAAGCACAGGGCCACAAGCACAGGGCCACGACAGGCAGAAGGCAGTGAGGATGCAAGAACGGGCCTGCCTCTCTGCCAAACAGGAAACTCAGACATCCGAGAGGAAAAAAAATGTAAAACTGCTAGCCATTTACATGCAGTGCACGCTATGCAACTCACATTTACCTTTATTAAAATCAGGTGGTGCATCGATCAACCGAAACACTCTGTTCCACCTTTTACAGAGCTTGCCGTTGCTAGATTATGTGCCTCATTGAAGGCTATTGCTGCGGGTCTCCCGTGACGACGGGCTATAAAGCTACAGATCGCAGACTAACCGCACTGGGCGTTCAAGGCGATTTTCAAACAAATTGGAAAAGTGGTCTGGGGCACTGGAATGCGAGCCTCAGACAGGGACGGACATCCATCCATCCACAACCCTCATGTCCTATGCAGAGTCAGAGGGGACCGGACCCTATCCCAGAGGCTACGTGCGTATAAGGCAGGGAACAACCCTGGGTGAGGCAACAACCCATCACCGTACATGGTGAATTCAGTTTTTAAAAAGATGATATCTGCAAAAATACTGGATTATTTACACGTTAAACAGAAATAACGCCCTCTCCTCTTACAGAGGATTTATGTCTTTTTACTCAAACAACATATACTGATACTGTTCGTATTTGAAAATATTATAATGGAGTTAGAAGAAATCCATACATTAGGGGTGGTAAATCAGCAGCTTAACTAAGCAAAGCTTAAAGCTAACTGCTAATGAAAGGCAACGATCCATCAGCAACTGACCCAGGGCTTTTATGAAGAGGGTCACAAAGGCCAGGCTCACAAAGCAGGGTTCAACCGGGTCCCACAGATGGGAAACGGTACCAACGACCACCCCCCTTCTTCCACAGTGACACAGATGTCAGCTGGACCACGGACATCAATCATCCTCCAATCAGCCACTGTTTTACACCAGCATCGCAGGGAATGGCTGTAATAAACTGATACCAAATTAGCTCACCTGATTAGAAATTCAAAAAAGGTGTCTTGCTGACAGCAACATTCTGTCTACGAATGTTTCAGGTCAGCAAAAAACAAATTAAAAAAAAACACCCAAAACCCACAGGTGCCCAAACCAACCCATGAGGGCCACAAGCTGTTTCATTCTTTCATTCAACCTTCCTCATTCACATTGTCTTTATTAAAATGATTAATTGAATAACAGGTTCCCTGCTGTTTTAGGTGTAAATCAGGCACTAATTAAACTGCTTTATAACAACTTCAGTAGTTAATAATAAACAAAAGGGTAATTCATAATTTAATAAACTAATCGCATAGTGGGAAAAATCTCTATTCAGGGAGACAGGAATATTTAAAAGTCTGAAACTTGCATAGGTTTCTTGAAGAGGAGCCAGCGGAGGTGATTGTGTTCCTTATTTTTCGTCAGTCAGCACTGTGACTGATGCTGTGGCATTTTTTTTTTTTTTTTTAAACGTGCCTCTACCTGAAACAGAGAGGTCGTTTCTTAGCCGTCAGGATCTCAGATTCCTGATCGTGCAATATCCTGGGTTACTAGACAGAGCAGCACACTTCGCATTATCAGCGAATCCCCTGTTACTGGCTGGGCAAAATTATTACTCAATATTGCATTCCCGATATAAGCTCATGTCTGATCTGCACCAGCAGGAGAATTCGATGCTTGCAAACCAGGTCGGCCTCCCCGACTTTTTCTAAGGTGAGCTGCAGGGCAGCTCTGTTTGAGGTTTCCATGCTCCAGGCATAAGATCCACTTCTATATGTATAAGGCTAATTAAAAATAATAATATTAAATAAAAAAACCAGACACCCACTTCTGCTTTGTGTACAGCTTTCCTGCCAGGCGATCTACCACATGACTTCACCAAATGCCAGCCCATGTGATTCACTTGCACTTCTCATTTATCCAGGTGAAAGCTTGTCTGATTTTCGATACCATTTGTTGCTTTTTCAACATCTCAAATATCTTTTTGTTCTCCCTAAAAACCAGAGGAAACTCTTGCCAAGCCCCTTCCTCTTTCCCCCACCCAATTTAATGCTTCTCCCAATAATCTCATGAAAATTATTCCTGACGCACAAATCGGCCGCTTTGCACGTGTGCATGCTCTCCCTGTGCTGTGAGGGTTTTCTCCTGCAGTACAAAGCATGCAGACAAACTGGCGTCCCTTAACGGTCTATAGTGTGTAACTGCATGTGTGCCCTGCGATGGACTGCACAGGTACCCTGGCCAAAGTGTTCCCTGCAATGTGCTCTACACTGATGTGGATTATATAGGTGGTCAGAAGTCTGATGTCTGCAATCTCCCCCAACAAAAAATGACCAATTTAACTTCTTGCAAAACCTTGCAAATAAAACATTAAGAAACACAAGCCACCACCTGAAACTAAGATTCCGTTGTCTTGAACAAAGAGCCATAAAACAGGCAGAATCGCAGAACAGACGGTGGAAACTATCTAGGACCCCCCCCACACACACACACACAGTTCAAACGGCAACTTAAGAGAAAGTGGTCTATGGGAATGACATGAAATGATTACAGGGACAATTCTGCAAAAGTCTGCTGAGTATTTAAGGGTTTTATCGGTAAACAAAAAAGGTGCTAATATCCCAAGGATTATTAACATGTAGATCCTGCGGAAAATTCAGACCCCTCACCAGAAACAAACATTAAAACTGATTACAAGAGCAAATCATCTTTACTAAGTACTTATGACCAGTACTGAAAGCTCAAACAGCTGTCACAGGCTTTTAATACTATAAAAAAGCTTGTAAGCTTCAACAGGATCACCAAGTCTTACTTTCCCTCAAAGTTCCTCGCCAAATTTCCATATCTACTTCTACTGCAACTTTTATTTAAGAGTGTGTGTGTATTACATTCACATATAATATACATGACTTTCCACATGTAGAACATACCAGCTAGTAAGCATATTTCTAGAGACACCAGCTGTTTTGAAATATATATTCCTCTGAAAAAAGTTAAGGTACAATTGAATATTAAAAAAAATGTTTTTCACTTTAGCAGAAAAAGTGTGAGATTTACAAGCCTTTGACTAAATGAAAAGGCCTAAAAAGTTTGAAATAATGAGAAACATGTCAAAGTCAATAGACAAACAAACCTCCGAGGGGTCATGGAGGAGCTGAAAAGCCCTTACAAAAAAAAAACAGCAAAACGCATGAAGTATATCGTTTAAAAAAAAAATACATTAGCCAAGTGAGAATATCATTCATACTAACAGAGGCACAGATATACTTCATTCCAACAGTCACAAGACTTATTATTTCCCATGGAATGCCTGGTCATTCCGCTGGAGTAATCCCACATCAGCCCCTGATTAAATCGAACACGTCACGTCCGGGCAGAGGCCTGCGCCGGTGATCTGGGGAGCTGCAGCAGCGAACACTGTGTACGCCAGACTCCTGGACAACACTGAGGAATCCGTGTGGCATCACTCACAAAAAAGAGCTGCCACGGCGACCGGGATCTGTCCAATCCCGCGCCTCGCAAAGCCCCACAAGCTGAAGGCCATAGCAACCGGCTGCCTGGATGGCATTTGTGCCCACTGGGTGTGTTCGCCATCCTCTGTGACATTGCAGAAAAAACAATATATATGGACTGCAGCAGCGCAGACGGCTGAACTGCAAGG
This sequence comes from Pollimyrus isidori, assembly GCA_019775955.2. Classification (NCBI taxonomy): domain Eukaryota; kingdom Metazoa; phylum Chordata; class Actinopteri; order Osteoglossiformes; family Mormyridae; genus Pollimyrus; species Pollimyrus isidori. The sequence goes on from JABFDZ020000001.1 coordinate 44,633,714, forward strand.
TCAAAATAACCACTAAAGAACCAGGCCACTGTTCTTCCAACAGAATCACCATTACAACATGTAAGTTGTCCTTCATATTTCAAATCTATACAGAGAAATACATTACTGTCAGGAAACCATAAAAAAAAAAAACACAGCTCAACGTCAGTCCATAATTCGGACTCAGACTAAAAAGCAGAAACAAATAGAGGCTCTTGTGAAGGTCTGTGTGTGATAAATATTTCCTCTCCTCCTCAAATGGGCTTGCTATTGTGATCCAGGCTATATTTAGAATCCCTGCACTGCACAGAGGCTGGTTTGTAATGTATTTCTAGGTCCCACATATGAACGATCGAGAAAAGAAAAAAACAGAACTGAATTACAAGATCCAATAAACAAACAGAAATAAATGTGAGCTCTTCCATTGCTAAAATGGACTCAGGACTCTACTAGGTTTCAGGTTTTCTACAGATGCATTCCAAAGAAGCTCATCAGATGTTATCAGTGGCAGGTCAGACGGAACCCCAGACAGGCTTACCCATCATCCTCTCCGTCCACAGGCAGGCTCTTCAGAGGAAACAGGCCCGCTGAGGCAGTTAAGGCATTTGCACCGCTGCTCCCCTCTGCCCCCAGAGAGGCACCAGCCTCTGAAGAAGCGTCTCCAGCGGCCATCTTGGGGAGAGAAAGCAGGGAATGGTGCTGAAAGAGAAGGCGCTGGGCATCCTCCAACTGCGTGGCGGTCACAGAGGGTGGGCTGATGTATTGGGCCCCAGTAGGCAGCTGCGAGCCCTGGCCCTGCGCGAGGCTTGATCGGGTCCCGCTCGGCATGGCTGGAGAGCTCTGGGAAAGGCTGGACTGGGAGTCAGCCGGGGCGCTGGGAGGCACCGTCGGCGCGACTTGACTCGAGGCCATGGCAGGAGTCGGGGCCGGTTGCTGAGGCTCAGGTGGGAGTGGTTGGGCCTGGATCAGTTGTTGGGCAGCCACCTGCGCTGCACCCGGGAGCATCTGAGTGGTGATGGCACCTTGGGACGCCTGAGGGACTGGGATTGACGAGGTCTGCTGTGGCAGGAGGCCCGGGTGAAGAGGCTGAGAGACAGATGCAGGCAGACTCACCACAGGCTGCTGACCCGCAGCCATTGCTGCGGAAGCCCCAGATGGCGCAGCTGCCGCCACTGGGGGCAGGCTGGCGGGCATAGATGGCAAAGGCTGTGTCACTACCGGGGCCTGGAGGATCGGCTGGTGTTGGGAGAACTCAGGTGGCAGGCCACCTCCTTGGCTCGTTGGCAAAGCGTGAACGGCTTGAGTGGGAGCAGGCTGTGTGGGAGGGTAACCTATCTGTTGGGCCACCCCCGGCAAACCCTGTGGGGGCACAGCTGGGGTGGAATGCACCACTGGCTGCGGAAGACTTCCAGGAGTCACCATAGCCGGTGGCCGGATGGAACCCATGCCGGCAGGCACGGGGGGCGGCGCACTGGCTTTTAGGAGAAGGTGCACCGTGTCCTGGGGGTGCCCTAGAGGCTGGGGCACACTCTGAGCAAGGCTAGGATGGGAGGGCTGCAGCCCTGGATGGGTGCCATAGTCTTGCAGCGGAGGGGCAGAAGGTTGGTGTTGGGCTGGTTGAAAAGCCTGCATGGCAGCAGGTCCCGATGCTTCTTCATTGACCACAGCCTCCCGCTCTACCGCCACGCTGCTCTCCACCGGCCGGTGGCTAGGGACGGTGTCCGTGGCAGAAGCCGCAATGACGGTGGCAGGGGGTGCCTCTTTGTCGTAATAATCGGTACACGTCCAACGTCCCTTCCGGAATGACTCAGAACTGGAATCCAGCTTCACCACCCGAAAGCGGGAACCGGCGGGAACCTGGGCCGGCTGCTGAGCCTGGCTGTGTGGGGCAGACGGAGTTGGTTGGCCCATACCGGGCGTGCCAGTCCCCAATGCACTGGAGCCACCAGATAGGGTGGCAGTAGTCATGGCGACGCTGCCCGTTGCGGTGACAACTTGTTTTTGCACCAAGTTCATATTCTTGCTTCCACTTCCTATGATGCCGGTTCCACCACTTACGGGTCCTGGGGCAACACTGGTGCTGCTGCTTTTGGTATTGGCCATCCCCAGCACCGGGGTGCTTGTGGAACTCAGTCTACTCACATTGCTGATGTTGCTTGTCAAGGTCTTTACGCCACTTATTGGGGCTCCTGCCGTGCCAGGGAGCATTCCTGGAATGATGTTGGCTAACGGTGGGGCCGTGACACTGCCAGTGCCAGCAGTAGCAGGTATCACCTGGGAAATACTTGACAAAACCCCAGTGGTGGAGGTAGCAGAGACAGAAATACCTCCCCCCTCTGGCGTCCAAGACAGCCCACTAGAGGCCGCCGCAGGTGGGGGAGCAGCCGCAGGCTGAGCGACATGCACTTGATGGTGTTGTCCATGGTGGTGGTGATGTTGATGGTGTACAGTCCCATTCACTATAGCGCCTTGCTGATGAGTCTGGGGTAGGTGGTGCGATGGCTTGCTGGAAAGGTGGGGCTGGTTGGGAGAGACCGCACCAGGGGTCTCCGCCTCATGAAAGTTGTTCAGAGTCTCTTCGGAGGAGCTCCTCAACGGACCACCCATATCGGTGGCCCGGGACAGGGACACATCCAGGATCTCAGATGAAGACAAATCCTCTGTGTGCGATTCGTCCAGATCATCGTAACTCTCAGTGTCCTCTGCAGTGCTATTGTTGGTGCTTACGGGTACCTGAGCCGGCGTAACGCTAGTGATCTGGAAGCCACTTTTTTTCTTCATCTGAGCACCAACCGACGGGAGAGGCTGGGACTGGGAAAGGAGGTTAAGGCTCTGAGGAGGATGTTGTGGCCCCGAGGAGGAAGAGCCGACCGGAGGTGGGGGTTGTATCAACAAGGGAGATTGATAATCTTCAGCAGAAATAACATTATTGCTAACGCCAGTACTCGTCGCCGTTGTCAATGCCGAAATACTACCTCTGCGAGGAAATATTGCCGGGTGCGCCATCTTTCTAGTGCTAGCGGAATCTCCTGAAGACTCCGGATGATGCATTTCGTGAATTTCCAGGGGTAACGCTAGTTCACAGACTAATAAATAGACACGTTTTCAGAAGATACCAGGTAGGACTGAGTCAACAAAGCCTTAGCTGAGAGCAGACTTTATTCGCTAATAATCGAAAAAAATAACATCCGTCACTGATATTATTTTATGCCGTAACTAGTTTAACTTTCAGTCGGTGTAAAATTTCCCCTCAGTGATATAACGCTACCCAATCAGGAGCTCTCACTGCGATAGCTAGGTTAGCTAACTATGCAGCTAGCGATCTAAACAGACGCGCTTGTACTTGCGTATCTTAAATCCAGTTCATCTCTTTATTTTTTACCTTTATAAGACAATTTAAGTACATATACACAAGACAAAAATATAGCTAGTTATTAGTATACATCTATCACTTCTTGGGCAACAAGAGACCATCTCCATCACTGCCAGCCGCTGAGTCGCATAATTTGAAAATAGCTAACAACGTTAGCTAAATTAAACAATCTGTGAGCGACGTAAGATTCTTCTTATTGGAAAATCCCCTTTTCGTCGATCACAACGCTTGTTTACTCCATTCTGTCATGTCTTTGTTTTTAAATCCAATGTTTGCTGTATCACCCTCTCGCCGTCTCCCCACCGTAGCCACCTTCTCGTAATGTAGCTGTTTCTCTCTGTGACGAGTCAAGGGGGAGGAGGGCTCGCTAACATGGCGACGGCGCACGCGCGCTAACGCCGCAGAACCGCCAGACATAAAGCCAGTCTGGGGAGAGGAGGAGGGTGAGGAAGGGACGCGGAGATGCGAACAAAAACGGAGCCTCGGTGAACCGGCCGGCAAGTGCCGAGAGATTCCGGAAGCTTTACCCGAACAGAAACGAGTTTCTGACGAAATGTTACGATCATACAGAGGACGAGCTGCCGGCTACGCCTTCCATCTGACACCAGATCGGTGCAATAGTTTCGCTAATAACATATCCGAGTTAAGAGTGGGAGACGAAAAGCTGATCACAATTACTTCTTAATGACATAAAAGCCGGAGCCGCTTCGGCCGAAAGAAACAATGATCAATTTTTAATATTAAGCTTTTTTTCTTGTTCATGAACCAGTGTCGCTCATTGTGTTTCACATTCAGTTTCACGCATTGTTCTAATTTAGAAGCATTGCAGCTGAAGGGTGAACTGCTGGCAACAATTTCTTTCTAACGACATGGGCGTTGCCAGATCTTTGCGCATTAATGAATTAAAGTAAAAAAGCTGTTGGCAAACGATGAGATTCGCGGTCCACAAGTCAGGTAAACGTACAGATAAGACAAAGGGGACTTGTCTCAACTCATTTTCTTTAATGATCACCCTCTAAAATACAGTTTAATTGGACTTAATAAATAATTGGTAATTTGCGGCTAAATGTAAAACATTTTGGACGTAAATAGTATTTTAGATTACTAAAGTAAATGATATGAGGCTCAAACATCGCGTAAAGTGTTTTGCAAAAAGAAAACGAAATACCTAAAGAATTTTAAACCGTTTTTCCCCTTAATGTAGAAGTGACTGGCAAATAACAGCATGTTCCGAGTACATGATACATGATTAATGAATTAATATATGCAGTCAAATGCATTCCAGTTCCCAATACAAATGCACCACGAATACTCGCGTCCTGTCTGCATATTGTCAGTAAAACTGCATGCTTTCTAAACAGAAATTTATTTGATGATATACAGTGAATATTTCCATTTAAATATACTGTGTATATTTATGTGTGGCTTATGCGTTACTCGAGATAAGATTATCTTCCAAATATATTAAGCGTAATAGTAAAGTAATAGATACGAATGTCTACATTGTCCATATTGCAACCATACGAATTATTTTATACTGAATCCGAATTTAAGTTTAAGCAACTTGAAAACACTTCTGCTGAAGTAAGTAAATTAAGGAACCACATTAAAAAGTGGCTCATCTATTACCTTATTATATGTATCAAATATATACAATATATACATATATATTGTGTGTGTGTGATAACCTGCCCATTCATTTTTCCCTAACGCTGTTTCCCTGACTGAATTCACATGATGAATAGTCCATGAGACCTGTTATGAAATGAGCATTTGAGAACAATGGCATTCATCCTCAGTGTTTTAAACATCCCCGAAGAGTATCATATAAATTCATTAAAATGTATTTTTAAACCATGAGCACATATCTCTCAGACAAATGTGCATAGTACGTGATTCTGTTTTAAAATAAAAAAGACTTGACCAATACAGATTAATAGCTAACTGCTAAGTCACGTGGACCATGAGTGGTTAGCTTGCTCGTAGCAAATCCCTAAAACCGTAATACACTGGTAATGTGGATGCCTGGCAGATGTGGCATTAGAATTACCATTCTTGGTCAGTACTTAACGTACTGGGGGACCAATTTTGTCATTAAAATTTTATAGCAGCCAATGGTGTTTATTAATTGCATGTGAGGCAGCCGATGATTCTCTGGATCCATTGCAAATGTAGCAATAACCTCCTTATGATGTTGCTCTCAAACAAACATGCTTGCACAGAAATTATATTTTATAGAGTTCTCAGTTGCACAACTGCCATGGTTTATTTTGATAACTTTCACAGCTAAGTAAGATAGCAGATGAAATGAAAAACGCACTCAGTATTAGTCGCAAAGACATTGTAAATGTAAAGTTTACTTCCTTGCTGTACAAATAGCACTACAAACAGAGCTTGAACAAGTTTCATAGCGAACAGCAGCGTGCAACAAACAGCCATCATTATACTGGAATACTAGCATATCAAATTAGCATCTTTCTCCTGTCCAGCCAGCTGACCCCATTTAAACCCCAAAGAGATGCTCATTTCCATTAGCGTTTGGTCGGTTTAATTATCAGATATTTCATTTTTTTTTACAGTTCAGCAATTCTTTACCCATCTCACATGAAGATTCATGTGTCGGCTGATTTTTATAAGCGATGCAGTAGAGCGTTCTATCGAGATATTTCATTTTTTCAAAAACATAGCCTACTTTTTAACTCCTTCAGTTTTACAGTTCAATGTCAGTTGTCCTTTTCAATATTCAAACCCAAGAATCGCCTGTGCTATACCGCCATCCTTGCATATTTGAAAATGTGGTTTAAGAGTGAGCTCGTAAAACTAGAGCCTGACGATTTAACCGCTGCCATGTCATTTGCACATGTAAGACTGGGCCAGTCTTTGGAGAGTCAAACGCAATCCGCCCTGCATTTTAATGGGAAATACCCCCATCACCTTATCCAATGGAGAGGGGAGATGCCTGCTTTGACTGATAGCTGCCTGAAACCCCGCACCCATCCATACAAATGGCGGGGCTGGTTGGGGAGGAGGGTTAGGATGGGGGAGAGCCAGCAAGGTCTGATTGCGATGTAAGCGTTTACGGACGTCAGCAGGTTTACATCACACTGGCACTCGGCAACAAAAAAGCGCAGACAGCTATTGTGGTATCGAATAATAACAGGCAATTAATACAACATCGGTTTCTTTAATGAACCACTTTTGTCCATTAATTACCTATGATAAAATATTGCGTTCAGTCTTAGATTTATTTTGCAATGCCACATTAATATCAATTATCCAGAGTTATTTGTTGTACTGCGCATGTATCATGAGGCTTAAAACAATAGTTTAGGCACAAGAGAATAGTTTAGGCACAACAAAAGGGATTATGTTTGACAAAGAAAGCAATGAAAAAAGAACCTCTAGAACCTGAATTGATGTTCCAAATGGAAGCCACCATCAGAGACCTGTAATGGGGGGGTAGGGTTGGCCTGGCACCCAGCCTGAGAGCCTTTAGAGCTTGTCATCCGCTCTTCCCTGCTGCCTGGAGTTGGAGCCATGTGGGTAGAACTGCCTCTTGGCACAGAGCTACGGGTTTATTTTAGTTAGACAGGCCACTGAGCAGCTGATGGGGTTTTGCTGTACCTTATTGTTAAATACTCTAGATCAGGCCACACTGACTCATACACTTTTTTCCTCATCCGGCTAACTGCAGCCACAGCCACGTGATTTCAATTCATGTGAAGTCATGAACCAGTTAAACTATTCAAATTAGCTTTTCACTTTCTTCATATTGTGGTTCCTATATAGTCAACAAAATACTTCCCAGAGTTTTAACAAATGATTTGACATAACAAACATTCATTGCAATATATTGATCTTTCATAGATTGTTCTGGACCTTAAACTAATGTAAGTAGTCTTTCACAGTAGGAGGAAGGTAAGGAACTATGTTTCCAGGTTCTTGTGAAGCACTGTTCAGTGTATTATATGTACACCATGACACTATAAAGCATAGAGTAAGTAGATCAACTTACATAGCCTACTTGACCCAGGGATACCCCAGCTGTATCCCCTCCAGTCCTCCACTCAGTTTTATGCTCTACTACTTGTTGCCCTGTCATCATTTAACTTCCATTACAAATCTCACTGGCCAGCCAATTCTGCGTTTCCATAGTGTTAAAGTTTTTGAAGTAGATTCTCTACACAATTATATTTGTTATTTGTACTCAGCACCATTGCCTGTTCAGAGTTCATTTATTACGAGTGGTGAGGGACACATGAATGCAGAGCCGTCATGCTGCACATCTACACCTGGCCTCCTCAAACACCCCCTCACATACCAAATCCCTCTGCACTGCAATATTTTTATGTTATTTTGCTCTGTCTACTCGTATTACTTTCACTGAGTTGTTGTTCGTGTTGTATACTGTTGTGTGTTGTTTTTGGCTATTTTTTTTATTGTTCAGCTATTTCTGGTTCCAGCCGTCTGATGCTCTGAAGAATCTCACTTTGCTTTCATGTGTGTGAAACGACAAAAAAGTGACTTGACTCTTAGCCGTGCTTCTCTTTGTTCCTTTAATTCAAATCAATAGATTTTTATATAGCATACTCTTTATAAAACAGTGTTTCTCACCTCGGCCCTTGGGGACCCACAGATGGTCCAAGTTTTTGCTTCTTCTCAGACAGTAGATGTTTCTTTGGGAGCTGGCAGGAAGCAAAAATGTGGACTGTTTGTGGGTCCCTGAAGACTGTACTGGGAAAGGCTGTTATGTAGTTTTAATAGTCTAATAGTCTTTATAGAACATTTAAAAAGCAAGAGCTAGCGTGATGTGGAGACCTTGCAGCAGCACAGCAGATACGGGGGCAACTTAAACTCACCTTACAATTCAGGGCTGCTTATGTTAAGTTAATCTCTAAAGTTTTAAAATCATCATTAGACTAACCCCCATTCATTCAAAACATCCTTCAAAAAGACCCAGATAATTTACAAGGCAGGACACATTGAACATTTGTTGGTAATGCACTCTTCCTTTCATTGACCAGATTCTCCTTTATTGGGTCACCTGCTTACTGCAGGATATGGCTGGACATTTGCAAAAGGACCAGTCTGTACCAAATCAGGAAAAGAAAGCTTATGGATCAGATTTAGGTGGATTTAAAAACAAAACCCTTCCTCGTCCTTACTGAGGGACCAACAGACCTGTCTGAGGAGCTCCATTATGAACAAAGTCAAATTACTCAACAGTATGAAGTTACAATGAACTACCTGTGTTTTTCTGGGAAATAATTACCTTGTGTGTGAGGGGCCCATTTAAGCAGGACAGACATGGTATGATCATACACCAAACCAGAAGGTCTGCATCAAGTATGGATAAATCTGGCAGCAACCCTTGTTTTCCATATCATATGACAGGACATCTGTCAATCGGCCAGTTCAGAAACCCCACATACGAACGCTAGCATTTTCAATTTTTAGTTCATTGTTTAAGTTTGGGAATATGACTCCTATAATAACTAGAAGAGAATGTATTGGAGAAAATTTTAACTTAAGCGCTATTCTAATAATACAACCCCATTGACAGAGTACAAACAGAAGGTTACAAGACATTCACTGCTCTCCAGCTTCCAGGCAGGACAACATGTCTGCAACAGGTGTGCATATTAACGCTTACGTGGCACTGACTTCATTTACCGATGTAGCACCTGACAGCTTCCCTGTCCCTTCCCCTGCCCAAGGAGAAAACCTGAGCTGGCTGAGAAACATGCAGGAGAGCCGAAGGCAGCCATGAAAAGGCATCTCTGCCGTCCCAGAGGCCACAGTGCTACACAAGAACGGGAAAGCAGTGACGGAAGAAAATCACTCAGACCTAACCATCCCTAAAGAAGTTCTGAAGTCTAACATGCTCATATTCTATAGCAACTTATAACTACCACTGCATGAGCCCCAAAAAAGGAAATGAGATGAAGATGAAATGTCATTCAGCAACTGTCAAAATTATGAAATAGTTGTAAAAATACCAAGCATGAATAAAACACATTTTAATTAGTATGACTCTTCCGAGGTGAAATAACTTTATTACTTGTTGACATCAACCAAACCAAAGGCTCTTTGTAATCAGTATGTTTAGGATTGTCATATGTGTTGTGTTATAAAACAAAAAACAGAGCCGAAATGACAAAAACACATTTTTTTGCAAAATGGTCAGCCTGAATAACCACTCAATTTATGCAAACATACGCATATTAAAAAGGAATAAAACAAACACAAAATACTTGCTTTTAGACAGTTTTATAGACCCTTTGTATGTCTCAGACTGCAGAGACTTGACAGCACGTGCCTTTAGAGGGAAAGGCAGGCACTTTGCTCCAATGACCACGTGCAAGAACAGCAGTACAGCAGGCAACAGAGGAAGCACTCAGTGCACAGGCACGGCTCAAGTCCAGCGACAAGTCACACACAGCACAGCTACAAATGAATGGTAGTCAAAGTTAGGACTTATTAACCAGGCGTACATCACTTGCATTCTGGTGGGGTAACCAGTCTTCTTGACTAACAATTAATGGCTTGTAAAAGCTAGAAAAGACCTTCAACTGGACTCTCGTAATAATTTGCCTACTTTAATATTCAGAAATTGGGCTTAGATTTTAAATTGTCAGAATTTATTCATGCATACACAAAAAGGTATTGATTCATGGAGATTTACTTTCAGATGTTCTGAGTATACACTTCAGAGATTTCCCAAATGTCCTCATCCACCACAGGAATAGCTGGTTGGGCATTCGGCTCTTCACGCGTACCGGAATCGTCCCCTGGTGGGCCAAGACCTCCATGCTGAGTATTCCCACTGGGCTGCCTGTCCTGAGAGTGATGCACATCTCCATCTACCTCCTGCTCCTCAGCTAACATATTCTCCATTTGCTCCTCAACCGCTACAGGCAGCTGACTGTTTCGGTCACTTCCTGTTGGACAGCGGCCTGCAGAAGCTGACGTTTTCTCGGTTAAAGATCGAGGTTTTCCGGAGTCCTGCCCACAGTCTTGGATGGACCCATGTAGGCTGCGAGCTTCTGAGGCATGCTGGCTTCTACCAACCCCAGCATTCAGTTCAGAAAGGTCAAGCCCATACTGGTGGCTTCCATCAGATGTGGCTTCTCCAGTTTCAGTACGCGGTTGGCGCTTTCCTTCAAGCGTGGTGACCGAACTACCGTCCACTGCCGCGCTCTCCTCAGCTTTGTCGTCCAGCCCGAAGAAAGCGTTCTGAATGACAAAGCGGACGCACTGCAGGAGGACATTCCTCTCGTGGCGAATCTCTGGGGCCAGCAGCTATGGGGACACAATGAAGACATTCTTACATAAATGACTCGATCAGTCGCTTCAGCAACTTAAAACCCCATGTGAGGATTCATTTCTTGTTCAAAGATCTTAAACTGCCATTGATTAGGAAATAAACTACACTGGAAAAATGCATTAGTTTGAAGCAGTTTTTTTAAAAACAGTTAAACCCCCCCCCCGCTTTTAAAAGTACTGTATGTTCCTCACAATTTGTCAGGTGAGAAGATGATTATAATTTCAGTTCATTTCTGAACTTGGCTACTTGTTCCGCTGTTGATGCGTTGTGTACCGATTGAGTTTATGAGTCGTAAGTCGAAATGAATGGTACTAAACCACATTATCCCGTCCCGTTCACCCACAAATCTTCTTATGTGAATACAAATTCCTTTCTCCAGCCGGGGTTAGCTCACTGGAATTGCCCCGAGGGGCCGGTAGCCTGGCAACCCCATTGAGTGCGTACATTCAGCACGTCGGCCCTCTGCATCCCTTTCTATGCTGCTGAATGACCAAAGCCACTCCTGGTATAGAAACTGCGCTCGCATCTGCTGTCAGCAAACTTCAGTTGGCCGATGCTGTCGATGAGGTCACCACCGGAGGGGTCTGGGAAACGCGTTGAGCCTGCTGTCCCGGCGGACAGTTACTCAGGCCTGCTTTTGGGGGCGGGGGGTGGGCGCTGCTGTTTACAGGCTTTTGCTTTAGCTAGGCATTCAACCACATGATTCAACTAATCATTACCTTACCTCAAATAAATAAGCTTTCCTTCCAAGTATTTCGCTGGGTTTTTAAAACATAACAAAGTTGTTGTTCTGAATGGATGGAGAGCTTTTAATAACAAAAACAAGCGGCAATGTGCCCCAATAACAGCATTTCTGATCCATGGGACTAAAATCAAAATGGAAAGAAAAAAAAAAAAAATCTGGAGCAACAATTGCTACAATGTCTTTTATTACTTGGATAATGTCACCTGCCTAACAACATACGATTGTGCCCATTTGCAAAGCAGGTCCCTAGGTGACACCAGTGACAAGCTGCCCAATCTTTTAGCTACACTGCCACCTGACCTAGTCAACCGCATAGAGACCTTTTCAAAGTCAGCAAAGTGCACTGTCATTAAGGAACAGGGCTTGCAGATGGAGTCTATGCAGTGATACCCCAGGCCGATATCAAAGATCCAAATCGGGGCCGACCCGGACGATTTTCAATTGAACGGTATCGGCTTCCAGAACCCGATCTATTTCAATTGCCGCGACGGCCCAATTTACGTTGGCTGTGCAGATCGTAGAGTTCCGTCGCAAGATGCATCGAGCCTCAGGCACGGGCCTTGAAACCGCAAACTATCGAGATATCAGCCGTGTGGAAATTCTTTAAATTGGAAACTGAAGGCAGCCCAACAGGAATTTGCGATGTCATCCTTTGAGAGGAGGTATCAACACGGTGCTATTCGATACAACGAATCAAATTAGATACTTAAAGAAACATCATGAAGAACACTGTAAAACCGTGACATTTTCTCAGACAAATTATCTACCAATGCCTACTATGTGTGTATGAATATAAAAATATTTATTAAAATGCCAGATCGGGATATAAATATTGAACAGATCGGGTTGGATCGGAGTACCAAAAAACCTACTTCTGTGCGCCTCAGACAGGAAAATACCCGTAAAAAGTACTTTTCTAACAATACATAAAATCAGAAGCTCATAATGGATTTTTTCCCCCTAACATAATTCTTCAAATATGAATGAATGCCCCAGGACTGGTTTTCCATACCCACAGTAGACAGTGTGCACCATTCTGCTCCAACGGACTGGGGACTCACCATCTCCAGTAGTGTAGGGCGGCGCTGCTGTGGTGCAGTCGGGCCTCGGAAAGGACGCCGCCCTCTTCCCGGCCCATTAGGAGCAGTGCTGGCCCACGGTGCACTTGTAGCTGGTGGAGCCCTTGACCCCTGGGGAGGTGGCTGACCCTGGACACTCTCAGGCACGGTCTTCAGCATGACCCGGTTCTCCTCAAGCACCTTGCTGACCTTCAGAATAGGCAGAGCTGGAAGAGGAAGCACACATTACAGTCACTGGTCACATGACTGGATGCATATCCCAACCTGGCTAAGATTATACAGGTATCTAGCATTCAGTTCCTTGCTTGTTGTGATATTACTACTTAATGCATGAGACACAGAGAAAACGTTGTAATATTACAACATGCAACACTGTCAAATGAATACCAGATGCTTTACGAGAAATGAAATGAGAACAATATCATAACTTCTTGTAATAATACTTGGGAAATAAATCTCTAAAGTATGACCGACATATTGCAAGACTGGAGAACAATATCGTTTTATTGGTTACGAAGCAGACCATAAATAAGAGATGCCCTAAATCTTGATAAAAAAATAGAAGGTCTACAAAGAAATGCCAGGAAGTAGATATCTGACAACAGAATGCCGCACCCTCTGGCTCCTGGTCACTCTCAGAGGTGGAGTCATAGTTGGCCACGAGGGCACCTAGACCGGAGGTCATGTGCTTCGGGATCACAGTCAGGCCGTCTTTTCCAGCGTCGGCTGCTTCGTCCTTGTCGGACTCTACAAGGACAGACCACAGACTTTCAACACACTTCTATTAAAAGATTAGCTCCAGAACAGCCAGTACGCACGTTACGATAAAATGCCCATACGTTATAAAACGGTGGTGAAAGGCGCGTGGCAGCTGTAAGCACGAAAGCCCTTCTTTGTGCTGAAGACTTGAGGGGCCTTCACTGTGTAACGTACCTCATTTCTGAACAGGACACATATTTACCTGGCACTTGCTGATGGAATGCAGTCCCATAAACCCTATATCAGAATACAAAATTAAATGACAAAAGAAACAAGTGAACTCTGACCTGGGTCACTGTTAACAATGGCTCCAAGTGGATCTCCGTCTTTGGGGCTACGTTTAAGGGGTGGGGCTGTGGTCATCATATGGCCAGGCATGCCCGGCCTTGACCATGACCTTCTCTGGTTGTTTTGGAATCTCCCGCCTCGCTGATGGAAGCCGCGACCCCTTCCTCTCATTCGCCTGAGCAGAGGACAGACCAGAATAAGCTCTGGACCATCACATGCAGAAAGAATGCGCGCGAGATCCAACAAAAACATGCCATGCTGCAGAACAGCAGAATCAATACAGATGCTGCGAACAGGAATAAGAAATCAGTATGAATTCACCAAAAGAGTAAATATACATTTAGTGAATTCTCTTTCACATAACGTTCCATTCGTTTGTATCCAGATCTGAAAAGACAGTATTACAAAATACAAGAGCAGATGAGTCTAGTCAACGATAGGCCTAAAGATGAAAGTGCACCGTACCCAAACTGCGCCGTTTCCAGAACCTCTCCCCTTTCTTCTCGATCCCCTAGTATCCTTCTCTTCCTTTCCACATTGGATACAGTGGGATAGTTCCTAAGAAATAATGTTGGTCCACAGTTATCGGTTTTAAAATACATACAGTACACACAATGCATTTATATTTATGATACTAAAATATATCTGCATTAAACTGTATTTCAACAAAAGCAAATACTACTACTAAATAGGACTACTCCTCATTGTATATTGTTCCATTTCATTATTAGCCTGCACTGGAAGTAAAAAAAAAAAAATTCAATTTCCCATACGCATGAAAATTCCAAACATGTGCTCCCCCTAGTGGTTATTCTGCAACCAAATACTAGTTATAAAATAAATGCAGCACTGCACAGATGCACAATCGATTACTTAGAACATCTATATTGGAAAAGTACTTCTGACAAAAGGAAAATGGCAGGTTAAAAAAAAGAAAGAAAGCCTTAAAGCTGTCTAACCTTCTTCTCTCCTCTCTCCATTTTGCGATTTCTTCTGCAGTGTCAAGTTTGATCTTCTTGGTTCCAGGTGCGTGGCTCTAATAAAATTGATACAATTCATGTTGCATCAACCACATAATCATAAGTATATTTTAGAAAACGTAAAATAGCAAAAAGTTGGACCTAACTGCAAAACATGAATTAATAACAATGAAACATTCAATTTTACTTACATTTCTCCAGTGAATGCTGACAAGTTTCTCATGAGCTGTGAAACTGCAGCCTTCCACTGAACACTAAAAAAAGAAGAATGTTGTAACACTCCTACTGAAAAACAAATGCCAGACTTCATTCAGAATATTAAGGTACGGCTGACTTTTTTCATATTAAGAAGAAGAAATGGAAAGTGTAACTGATACCTTAACATGCTGTGCCAAATGTTCATCATACTTCTCTTGATTCTTAAAACCTCTGTCACAGGTGTCACAGAAATGCATAAAGACAGGTTCCTTTTTCTTTTTCTGAAAAATAACATTTTCCCGGTATAGCAGAATATTTCCTCTTTGAACTAGTTTGAGGCTTTAACATTAGGTATCTTACGGTTTCAGAACGATTATTGTGGCCTTGGTTAGTACATTGATTACAAATAACTCGGTTTAATGTGCCATACGACACCGCAGAAGCATAAAAAAAAATTACCTTATTTCTCCCCACGTGCGCATTTTCCTGGAGATGACGTTGATAGCCCGTATTGAAATTCCAATCTAAAACAAAAACGACAAACAGCTAAACTGATACAGTTTTTCGGTCGATTTGACGTATTACGGGAGGCCGCAACTTATAATTGCCAAGTAAAGACACTAACTTCTGTCAGAATGCAAATAAACTGCAACTCACCATTACGGTTTGGATCAAACCCACTCTTCCAATGCGTAGGTGCTCTGTAACAATTCACTGGAGGGTTTCTAACCCACGGAACAGATGGAGGCTGAAACCAGTTCCCATTCCCAGAGTTAAAGATGCCGGGACGAGGCTGCCAGTTAAACACCGGAGGTCGAAGTACAGAGTCTTGGGTTGGGCTGCTGAATAACGGAGGTGGAAATTGTCTAAAATCGTTCATAGTGATATAAACTTCAGCAACAAGACGACGTTCGTAAACTTGTTTGGATTCTTTTGCACATGTCTTCCACTCTGCTTCCAAGCCATGTGGGTAATACGTCATGCGTCAAACGTCATATCCGGAAACAGTCCGGTCACTCTTTTCGGAAAGGTTGTTTAATAACGTTAATTAATACCGTACAAATACATAATTAAAATATGGGATGGACGCAATGTCGTCTCTGTCTTTATATATACTTACAAACAATTTCTAAGTGTTTTAAAGTAACGAACACAAGATGGCAGTATGCGGTAAGAACTCCGGCTTTTCATTCATTTACTTCCGGAGCAAAGCGGGGTCAAAGGGTCACCATCTAAAGTTCAAAACACAAGAACTTAACCAAGGGCTGCGGATGGTTTATGATTTTTTAAAACGATGTCAGAGGATGATGTTTTAATTGGACCTGCCCTACCTCCATGGACGAAAAGCCGCACGAACGATGACTCCGATGGAGAAGGTAAATGCAAATCACTTAATTGTTTGGTTAAGTTGATATGTTTCTAACGTATACATCACCTACATCGAGAATACTGTATATCCGTAACCAGTGAAATTTCAAGGCTGTCTACTAAAAAGATATTCTTTGCAGGAGTCGCTTGTCAGTCTGATTGTGAAATCGAAGTGGCTTTGGCTTGCTTAGTGGCCGGGAATAGTGGTGGCAATTTTAGATGTTGATGTAACCTGCTTTTGAAACGTAACGCTTTCCGCAGTTGCAGGTCCGGCGCTTCCGCCGGGATACAAACCGGCAGATGATTCTAGTTCGTCGGATAACAGCGAACAGGAAGAGCAGGTGGTCTTCAAGAGAAGCAGGCCGGCTGTGAAACAGGAGATAGGCGATGGCCCAACATCGAAGTACGTGGCAGGCTGAGATATCCTTTATTTAACTTCACAGTGTGTGGTAGCAGTTTACAGGTGAAGGAGGTGCAATATTGTTAAAAGAGTGAATCTTAAAGTATAAATCTCCGTGTAGGCGAGTCACCGGGACGTGAAAGATTAGTTCCTTTTTGTCACATTGCATGGGATCTTAACTGTGTCATTGAATGCTGTGCAGTTTTATAAAACGTGATCTTTTGAAAGGTTAACAAATATCATTTTTTCTTCAAGCAAGCAGCGTAAGGTGGAAGAATCAGGGAAAGATGAGAGGGATGAAGATGAAGGTTTCTTTGGGCCTGCTCTTCCACCAGGTTACAAGAAGCAGAGCTCGCCAGAAAGGTACTAACAAGCAGAGTTTCCGGTCTCTGTCAGTAACATACAAAGGAGTGTAGGCAACTAATTGTATAGTGATGTAGTACCTTCTTGTGGAAAATAAGTGCAGATGTTTTATTGTCAGGCCGGTGCTGGGCCCTGCCCTTCCGCCAGGGTTTCTCAAGGCTGCACATGTCAATAACGATGACAGCAATGATGAAGAAGGCCGGGTCTTCTCTGGGCCAGCACTGCCTCCTGGTTATGTGGCAGAGGTGGGAAAGATTTTGTGAAATGTACATCCACCCATATATCCGTTCATCTGCTAATCTGCTAGCTGCTTGTCCACTACTTGCATACAGGGCATTGCTAATCAAAGCTTCTCGTGTGGTTTCTCCAGAAAACCAATTTATTTTTCCCGTGGTCTAATCTTAACTGGTACTTAGTTTCCCATGTTCATTAATGTTATAGGTAAAATTAGGAGGACTGAAGATGGATTCCAGTTTCTGTGTAGCAGTTGTTACTGGGCATTGGAAGGCCAATGTAAATGTGTTGACTGTGTCAATGTGTGTGTGGCTGTGTCTGTACAGGCGTCCAGCAGTGACAGTGAAGATGATGTCATTGTTGGGCCTATGCCTGCCCAGGGAGTCACTTGCAACAATGTTGCCATGGAATTTGAACTCCGAGCAAGAAGAATGAAAGAGAAACTTATTCATGGTGATGTAAGGACTGTGATTTGGACTCATTTAAGAATTGTTGTTTTGTGTTCTCCTTTTTTTTTTTTTTGTTCTTCGAAACTGAAAGTTAATCATTGAGTATTTCATATTCTCACATATCAGTAATCCAACGGCACTATTTCTACTTAGAAATGTAACTTAATGGATTAAATTTTTTAAATTTCAAATGTTTTGAGTAAAACAGCATGTCACTTGGTTGAAAATGGATAGTCAGAATATGCCCATTTGCTTCTGTTTCCTAAAGTAGCAAGGAAAGAGAACTGATGCATTTAATTCATTAGCTGACTGTTTTCTCAGTAGCAACTCACAGCAGAGGTAGGCGTTATTAATGTGTGCCCCCTTTGAATTGTACCCCTGACTTTTGGACTGTTGACACCATGCTCTACTTGTTGAGCTACAGGAGCTCTGTAATTCACGAGGGAGGAGGTAATGAGCTCATTCCCACCTGTAGAGCGACCCCAAGGAGCTCTCCCGGGAGGCTTGGATGACTGAGCTTCCGCCTGAGCTTCAGCACATTGGCCTAGGAGCTCGCAGCTTCAAGAAGCGCTCTGGACCAGAGGACAAAGATCGCTCCATTTGGACAGACACCCCCGCCGACCGCGAGCGCAAAGCCAAGGCATGTCTAACGGCCAATGCAGTACTTATGATCTTAGTCGAATGCTTGTATCCAAGGCAACAGCCACAGCTTATCATTTTAGCAATTTGTGTAATTTGGAAAAGTGTTGAAGCTCAGTAAGACCAGGAAACCTCATAAGTATTTACTTTAAAAACAAAATAGTCTTATTGTGCAGCATGCTTTTACAATACGTGGTGATTAATCATCAAGTAGGGGTTGATTTGTGTATTTTTCTTGATCATTTATTTATTTATTTGGGTTGCCTCCCTATCCCACAGGAATGTCTGGAGAAGAAACAACGTGGTGAGCCACAGGAGGAAGAATCACCACGCTTCTCCCAAAAAGACCTCCAGATGGCAGAGAAGGTGTCCAAGTACAATGTAAGCATAGCTTTACTGGGTGCGATGGTGGCAGGAGCGCTGGCTGAAGCTGAAATGGCCAAATGTCTGTTGTGTGCCTCTTTTAAAAAGGAATCCAAACGGGGAGAGTCGCTGCTCAGTATGCACACCAAGAAGATGAAGAGCAAGGCTGAGACAGACGACAGTAAGCCGGTGGAGCGGCGGCCCTTCGACCGAGACGCCGATCTCCAGGTGAACCGCTTCGACGAGGCCCAGAAGCGGAGCCTGCTGAAGAAGTCCCAGGAGCTGAACACTCGGTTCTTGCACAGCAAGGACCGCATGTTCTTGTAGGTAGTGTGAGGAAAGTGTTTCAGGTCCTGTCCCATCGGACCAGCTCTTTAGTTTAGCAAAGGTGTAGGATATGGAGTCTGATGAATCAGGACTTCTTGTTCATAATTGAACTTGTATTGAATATGAATAATTGAATATGAACGTGTGTGTGTGTGTGTGTGTGTGTGTGTGTGTGTGTGTGTGTGTGTGTGTGTGTGTGTGTGTGAGAGGCACCAGGAAAAGAACAGAAATAATTCCCTTTTATGGCTTGTTCCTAGCTGGGGATTGCATTTAAGTGTCCTCCTCTTGCATCAGGTGGCATGCCAGCAGGAGCTTATCAACCACAGATTCGTATTTAGACTAATATGCTTACTTTCCGAGTGTAGGCTGAATGAACGTCATCGTCAGATATTTTGAGGACCAGTGTGTTGGCTGTTCACTTTAAAAGTCTTTAAGTTCACTTCATGCAACATCAAATGTTACTCTTTCCTCAGAATTTTAAAAATGGAACTTGGCACTTGCATTTTATTTATTTGAGGAATACTTTGAAATGCCAGAGTGTTTTTTTTTATATGTAAGCAAACAATATCTTGTTTTCAAACATTTTTATTGTTGTATCTCACAAACGACAAGTCATGTCGAAGGTCGTAATTTTTTGTGAAGACTAAACATCTGCATTTATCATTAAAATAATATTTTAATGTTAATTCAGTAAGCAAAATTTAATCGGTAGTTTGGAGTTTTAATTTCATTGTTATCAATTGATCCCAGTACTTGTAGAAAATGAACGTAAAATGATCTTTTTCAAATAATACTATGTTTAGTCTTAGAATTGTCTTAAAGCAAATGAAGTTTCTAGCCATTCTGTAATGAGTTTGTGCCCTTATTGCTTTTTCACCATTTCAGCTGATCTGAGTTGAATAACATGCAGGTGTCCAATCCATGATGTTTCAGAAACTGAAGGCCTCGTCAAAGTCAACTTACCCAACAGATCAATCCAATTAGTACAGCTAGTTATACTTAAATCACTTCCAAATTATGTGATAAGCTTATCTTCTGTATCAGGGGTTTCCAAAGAAATCCCAAGAGCACAACAATTTGAAACAAAAGGAATAGTTCCGAGGGCTCGTTATCTTTTTCTTGGCCACAGGGTGGTGATAAGCCCCCTGTTAGACTGTTAGTAAGTCTTTGTGAGAGTAAAATACTACATATGAACATTAAGTCAGTATGTTTTCTTTGTCTGGCTGACTGCATATGCTCATCAGGTTGGCAAATATCATGCAATTATCATTGTGAGAAATTAAGCGTTATTACATATCATAACAATTTGGAAATGAAAATTTCACCGAAAACAGCCTTTTATAAACTTCTGTCTGGTGGGTAAACACATATTTTGCAAATGTATTAACAGGGTTAGTCATTAAAGTCTACTTATTTGATGTTACCCTGTCTTGCATACAATAGCACATTTTATGATTAATAATCCTAGTTGTGTTTATTTTGTTCTTAGTCTGAATATTGTACTTGTATTTTTTTTGTTATGACTATAGGAAATAAAAATAAGCGGAGTCTGCCCACTTCTAGGTCGGTATCACATGTGTAAGCTTCTTCCAGCTGGTGACACTTTTTCGCTGGTTATTTGCATGCCGATTACAGGGTGTCCGTCCACAGATGCACTTTTGCAGCGGTCAAGCTAATTGGGTCCATTAAAGACTTGATTCATACAGAAATGTGTGGAATGTAAATTGCAGTTTTCATTCTACCCCCCTTTTTGGCCTCTGCTTTGTGCCAAGCCTTCACGAGCTGCAGGTACTGATTAAGTAGTTGCTAAGCAACAGGTTTTGCCACAGAAGTTGGCGGTGAATGCGGCTTTGGGGGGGGGGGGTGTCGCGCTGTTGCAGCCCCTCGGCGCTCTGCTGCTTTTCCTCGGCTGCTGTGGGCTTATTCCTTGACCGCTAATGAGTCGGTGTGAAAAACACAATCTGATGTTCTAGGTGTCATCAGGCCAGGTGCCCGAGCTGCTGACCTGGCATGAAGATGAATGCTATTTGGATGTGGTGCCGTTTTGTATTAACTTTGCGATATTATTGTGACAGGTGCTTGTTGTATTCCTAAATAACCCAGTGAGGGTAGGGCAAAAGAAGAGTTTATTTTTACTGGTTTGATATGTTTTTTCGATAGGTAATTTATGGAGTTAAGCTGCCAGAAATGTGCATGAATTAATGACAAAGATTTCTGCTCTATCACATTGTTTTGAAACCAATATTTAGATTGAGTCTTTCTTTCAGCTAAACTTACAATGTTTCACCGTTCCCACAGCTTGGGAAACATCATTACAAATGTGTGATTCTAAAAGGGTTTCATCTTATTGCAGTAATTCAGATTAACTATCACCTCCGGTGTATGACATCGGCACTGCTAGAGGAACGCAAACCTTTTTTTGTTGCAAATCTGGTTGGCCAACACAGCAACTGTCATTTTTCAAGAAGGAAAAAGCATGTTAACACCTGCTTTTCATCTTTCTCAATAGGCTTGTTCATCACATCCTTTTGTGATTAAGTGGCAATTCGCTTTGCAGAATCAGTCCTATTTTCCATGCCACTGACATTGTGGTCAATTCACTTCGATCATGCCGCCTTTCTTAAAGGCATAGCGCACAAAAAAATGCTGCCTTTTGTGTCTTACCTTTGAGAATGGCAGGGACACCCTCTTTGTGGATTGCAAATCTTTGAATATGTGATGCAAAGCATGTTGTAAACGTGGGTCCCGGCTGTTGAGGAGAAATACCCCGGCACATTCATCCTTTTGTGTGCAAGAACCCCATCTGTTCAAGACCTTCGGGTCCCTGGTTCGCCTGAGAGCTGTAGAATGGTTCTGATAACGTGCATTTGAAGTGAGGACACGGCCTGTTTGGAGGGAAAAAATATTAAATGTGTGAAATTTCTTGGTCACATTTTTTTAACTGATTGTGACCACAGCATGAAAAAACATGCTTTTATATCTAAATCCATCCAGTCATCTACCAACAGCTTAGGGATAAGCCTACCCCAGGAGGCTCAGAACAAAAAGACTTTGGAATGAAGAAAAGAGTCTTTAAATGGAATCCATGAAGCACAAAATGAACATGCAAACTGCACACACAAAGCAGTGCCCTCTCTGGGCAACAGCGGCTCCCAAACCACTGCGCCACCTACTGGTATCTTAATGTAATGCATATTTCCTAGGTGCAAGATGGAAAGCTTATTAGTGCACAACATGCATATGACTGCCACAGACTGTCTGGTGTTGCACCTGAAGAATTTTTTAGGTGTTTTTTTTTTTATTTTTAACAAACTAGAGAAGTTTGCGCTTTGGCTGAATGGGAACTAACCCCATGAGCAACTCGAAAGGATATTTGTGCACCCGGTCCTGTTTGTGAGCAACACTGTAAACAGAATTGTGTATAGCATGGGGGGGTTTTTTGTGAATTTTGAGGTAATTTTTTGTAGGGCTGGCTCACACATCGCCCCCCTCGGGTCAATTCATTAATGACACTGTGAAAATGGGAGATGCATGGCTTAAACAGTGTGCCAATTTAGCGACGGCGGAAAAGTCCCCCTAAACAGGACAGTCAGGAGAGAGACATGGCAAGTCTTGGCTAATGAAGTCCCCTGTTGGTCTGTCTGTGCTCTCGCTTGTGTTGTGGCAGATGGATCCAATAAGAAATCGTGCAGGAAGGAGAGAAAAAAAAAAACAACCCAACTACTAATGTGTGAGCGATTTGATGTGTCGGTAACGAATGAATATAGAGCCGCCCCATGGACATGTAGACGGAAAACATGCATCTCCTGGTCGGAAGGAGTGCTGTCTGTCTCCCGTCTTCATCATCATCACGCGGCAGGAATTGATGTCTTTGTGGCACCACATTCCCCCATCAAACACCAGTGGCCATACTGTATAAGCAGGACGGCTGGTCTGGGAAGATGCACCTTGACATGGGCTTGCATGGGGAATGGCTCAGCGCCTTGATGAAAAGTGTGCTCTTCTGATTCATGTGATTGGCAATAAGCGGATGCCAGTTAACCGAAGCAGATTGTTTCTTCTGTGTGGGGCTGTAGTCTGCTCTGTAGTGGGAGTGACCGTATGCGGAATATATGCATGTGTTTGTCCATCTGAACGCCCCAGACATTTAATCGGGTGGATTCTTCTACTAGCCTTCCTACCTCTGGGTACCATCTAATTTTTTTCCCCTTATTGGGCTAATTAACAGGGAGAACTAGAAACCTATTTTATTTAATTGTATTTTCATCATCTCATAACTTCAACAGTCTCATAACAATGGAAATCTGATCCCAAAATGAAAAAAAGAAAAAAAAAATCAGCAAGGGTGGTATGAGGTCACAGGCTGTTGCATTAGCGTAGTATTTTAAGTGAAGTCCAGGACATCAAATGAATTACACTACTATTGTCACTACATTATCAGCTCCATCATATATCAATTTTGGCGATCACAATCAGTTGCCATTTTGAAATGTTGTATTTGCAAAATAGATGAAATAGGGAAGAATGTTGGAGTTGTACCCCGCTGGGTCCGTTGATGAGAAGAGATTCACAGCTGAGACGAGTAGTAGTTGCAAGCCATGGGTTTATTCTGTAACAGGTTGCAAGCTGGGAGCGTCTGTCTGGCATACATTGTGCATGTACAGGAAGAGGCTCAACCAGATGTATCGGCTCTGTACTTCTTGTAGCCCTTTTGGGCATCTCCCCCCTCTCTCGGTACCTTCCATATATGTGACAACCACACGTTCGACATTTGCCCTAGTTAATCAGTTAGTACTTGTTTTTGTGGAAGGCTAAAGATAAGTAAGGGCCGCTTATGTTGTCTGTCTACCCCCTCTATCAGTCTCACTGCGATCGCCCACCCCTGCCGGCGCCAGTGCGTTAATATGGTTTCAATTTAGTTAAAGCCTTATACAATTATTCCCTCAATAACCATATTAATGCAAGTGTTAAAGGTATGAGTGCATTGTATGCAACAGCAAAGGAAAATCATACTACTCTATCCATTTGGTAATATAATTTTAATTTGCACAAAGAGGAATATTTAAACTCAAATTAAAATATGTTTCCTTACAACGTGTTTCACCCAGAGGGAACCAAAGAGCTGACAAGCTTTCTGAGTTGTGAATAAACTTAAAACATGCAGATTTGGTCAATTTTAGTCTTTAATTTAAGGGTGTGGTGCTTTCCCTAATAATCCGTTTGATAAGGCAATTTTTCAGTTGACAGCATCTATTATAGTTAGCCGTTTCCCGAAGGGTATTTTCGCAAGGGAGAGGGAAATGCTTTATCCACGTTTGGAGAAAAAAATCGACGAAGGCGCGTTTAAAATGTTTACTAACGTACATGTTTTCCATGCAGATACATAGCGTTCCAAACAGTCTTCAATTCACACATGCGTTTTGTGGATCGCACGCATTATTAACTTAAACGACATAATGATTTTCGGAAAGGAGGCTGGGTGTTATGATAGAATGAAGCTGAATTATGAGCCAGATGCACATGGCTTTTAGGTGCGTAACAAAACGATTCCCATAGAAAATGATCTGATTCTAGTGAGCAACACAGGCATAAACAATCCATAGCCACGTATCTTACTGTTAATTTGTCCAAGAGTATATAGTATACAAGAGGCATAAATACTCCTTCATCTTTGATTTAAATATATTGAATATATATTGAATATATTGGCTGAACGTGTGAAAACAAAAACCGCTAAGAGAATTGTAAAAGAATAGAATCGTTTTTATTTTCACACGTTCAGCCAATCCGAACTAAGCAAGAGCCCACGGCAACCTCCGTACATTAAAATCAGTGTGAAAGCTCGAACGCCAAAATCAGCAGCTGACTCTCACCCCTGCGTAGTGAAAATGGTTCGAAACCAAATTTACATTCCTTCATTCCCTAACCTTTCGCACACTCACAACAGCACGTCGTGGAGCAGCAGTTTCTAGACATTTCTGCAGCGCTGCATTCAAACAAGGTATAATAGCATCCATAATACTACACCTTTTATTTTTCTGGAAAACTTAATCACAGATACAGAAGATCACAGATCGTAAATCACTTCACAATACAAATCATATGGTCGCTCCAGTTAGAACAACTACTTTTATACAAGCATGCATTATTCAAAATTCGATCGTACTGTTCTTCCGACCTGCACCTGGATTTGTAAAGAGAAGAAATACAACGAATGCAGCAGGTTAAAATTTTCATATACTGTTTTATGATCTCAATATCATTGAGTACTTTGGAGGCTTTATTATAACGGAAAAGAGCCAGGAAGATTGCCATAAGTAACAGAATTTTTTGAGCAGCCTGTTGCACAAAGCCTCATGCCTGTTCTCAAAGCGGGAAGCTGGAAGTTAAAATCTAAGGGCGCGCCACATAAACGAATCTGAATGCAGGCAGAAGGTACACAATACTCATCAATTCTTGTATGCTAAGGCTTTTGGGGGAGTAACAGCAAAGAAAAGCTATAAATCATAAAGTGTTTTCTCGTAAGAGGAAAAGAAGAACCTTGATCTTTCTTGGCGGAGTCAGCCTTTCAGTTGAGCAGCCCAGGCAAACGCTCCCATTTGACAGGTCATTTGACAAAGTGCAGGGCTTCGCACTGTACCACCGACCCCCTGCTGCTGTCCAGGTTGGTGAGGAGCCGGTAGCCGCCCCGGAGAGCCAGCAAGACGATCTCCAGCTTCAGGCACTCCAGCTTGCACAGGAATGTGCTGTCTTCCTTCAGCACGAGCCGAGAGCCCATCTCCGACTTGATGAAATGGCGGAACTGGATGATGTTGGACGAGACCTCAAATTCCTCAGGGAAACTGTCCAAACGGCTCTTGGACACCTGCACCAGGCGGCCTTTGACTGCCTCGATGAACGTGGGGTCGCTGCAGTAGACTTTCAGGCCCTGGGATCGCTCGTGGCTGTCGGTCACCTCCAGGAAAGCGGTCTCCTGCTGGACGGCTTGCCGCTGCTCCCAGTCAGCCACCGCCTGGGCCAGGTCATCCAGGCGGTAGAACTGGGCCTCGCGCCTCAGGAGCTCAGCTTCTTTGAAGTCCTCGGGCAGCAGCAGCTCGCCTAGGCGCAGGAAGTTGAGGATATGGCGGAAGATGGGGCCGTCCCGGTCTATGAAAGCGTTGCCCATGGAGTCCACATGCTGGACAGGCCTTTTGCCGCTGGCAACCTCCTCCAGCAGTGAGCCGGGGTGCCTGCCCAGCGTCTGTCTCTGAGTGGCGTACAGGTAGCCCCCCACGTTGAGGGTGACGGTGGCCGAGGATGACTTCTTGAAGCTCTTGCTGGGCTGCAGCAGGTCTGGATTGATCTCCCTCAGCTCGCTGTCCATCCTCCGGAGGTTCCAGTCCATGCCGAGGCGCGCGGTCTGTGGCGTGAGCAAGCAGGAACGGCAGCGTGGCCGAGTGGCGCTGGCATGGAGCGCTAGCTGCCGAGACTGGCGCTGGAGCCGAGCCTCTTACTGCCGCTCGGCGGAGGAGACAGGGTGGGCTCGGTGAGGGGGCGGGGGGCGGAGAAACAGAGCCGCTTGCCTGGCCTCCATTCAGAAGGCATGATTTAATCACCCCTCCGCTCCATGCGCTCAGTGCCGCTGACGCGCTCGGCAATTAGCGCCGCTCCCTCAGATGAAAAGCGTCCTCAGCTGGACAGCGGCACGTGAGCTGACAGGAGAGGGAGGCATTCTCAGGGAAGCGAGCTTATAATCTGCAACAAGCCGGGGGGTGGGGGCACATATTTATAAATGGGCTCATTGTGTGTTTGCACTTGTCCGAAGCAAAACTCGACATTTCAAGCCCTCGGACTTTGGTCCTCAACATTATTTCCTGATTTTTCAGTAACCACTGTGTCCCTAGGCACAAGAACACAGGATCTGCAACGGTTCAGAATTGTTGTGATTCTCTCTCGTACTGTGACTGGGGAGAATCGGTACCCAGCCTGACTGTGGTGTTTTTAATACTCTGTCACATTCTCGGGGAAGAGCTGGCCTAATTAACTGCAATGGATGAGGGAGTTGGACAAATTCCTTTGTGTCGCCCTATATTAATGCACACGGGATCCGGCGTGTAATTGGCTCTATGGTTCCCCTGGGCCAACGTCGTACCGTAAGGGTGTGGCCATGGTACCCTGTCACAATACCAAACACAATATAGGACAGGACTGTTGTGTCAATAACCTTTGAGGCTATGGTTCAATCAGACATGCCTAATATAGTACTCTGTCGATCCGGGCAGACAGTGACACTTGGGCCTTGACTTATATGTCAGCAGGGAGACTGGCTCCATAAAGACAGCTGCCGAAATGTGTGCTGGGAAACTGTGCGAAGTAATTACAAAATAACAAGTTGACATCTGAGAGAGCCCATCCCTGAGGGTGACTAGATGACTGACAAGCAGCCAGGGCTGACAGACCCGATTCCCGGCACAAAATGAGACTCTGTAATTGTGCTTCACAGTGTGGCTGATTTTATTCATGAAGCAAGACCACGGCAGCATAGACTATGAATGTATATGTAGACAGTGCTTGTAGAAATGAGTATTTGATGTTCAATCTGTTTCTGGGAACCTTGAGGTGATGCTATATCACACATGGCAGAGGGCCCTGATGAGAGAGATGTCTCATGTCTGGAGATCCATAGTCTTGGCTGGACTGTCTGGCTGTAGTTATTTCTGACTGCTGAGTGCATAACAAGGAATAATTATCGTGAGGCAGTTTTTATGTATGCAGTTGTTTATGTATATGATGAGCTATATGTTTATATATATTTGTTTACATGAATTATATTTCCTCATCTAGCATGAATTTAATTTGATCTGAGTACTGCATGCTTTTAAGTAGCTGTTACTCAAAACAGTTCTTCTATATCAATGACCAGATATTCTGTTCAGTTAATAGGCATATA
>JABFDZ020000001.1:44701416-44717955 GCA_019775955.2 Pollimyrus isidori
TATTTTGAAGTTGAGTTCAAAAAGATTACTCCATTCCAATGGATCAGACTCACCAGAGAAGATATTTTAAGTAGCACGTGTCTGATCCGAAATATCAGGCCTTTTCTGTCTGAGTATGCAGCTCAGCTTCTAGTCTAAGCACTTGTTATCTCACGACTTGACTACTGCAACTCTCTACTGGAAGGTCTACCAGCTTGTGCCAGAAGACCATTGCAGTTGATTTAGAACGCAGCAGCACGTTTGATATTCATTCAACCTAAAATGTCCCCATATCACACTATTCCATTTCTCTCTTCACTGACTTCCTATTGGCACTCGTTCCTATTGGCACCCTATTGGGCTAAAGTTCAAGGCCTTACTGCTGGCTTACAGGTTCATAAATGAACAAGTGCCCATATCAATCAAATAGCTCCTCAAGACCTATGTTCAGTCTTGCTCTCTTCTTTCAGAAAAACCAATACAGCTTGGAGCTCTGCCCATCACAAAAAAGTGTCACTCCAGATGGTTGTCTTTTGTGGTTCCCCAATGGTGAAATGAGCTATTGAACCACTATCTCATTCCACCTTCAAGAAATGCCTCAAGACCCAACTGTTTCATGAAGTCCTCTACTAACCCGATGCATATTTATGTTCTTTGAATACCCTTATGTGACACTTATGGTCCTTGAACAGTCTTATTAGCTTCTTGCTTTGTTAGAAGTCATTGTGTAGTTGTGTACTTGTTGTGTAGTTCCTACTCCAATACTGCTTATACTTGTACCTGGGCAATCATTGGATGATCCGCCTAGCAGCTCCTATGCCTACATGACTCCTTGACAGTGTGAATTTTTTGCAGTTTACTATTTGCCTCACTTGTTGGTCACTTTAGACCAGGGGTGTCAAACTCCAGTCCTGGGGGGTCGGAGCCCAGCACTTTTTTGGGTTTCCCCTCATTTAACACACCTGATTCAGCTCCTTGCATCTCCTTCTGCTAATTACCACACAGCTCTTGAGCTGAATCATCTATGGGGATACAGGGAAAGAGCTAAGCTACACATGTAGGGCTCCAGCCCCACAGGACTGGAGTTTGACACCCCTGCTTTAGACAAAAGCATAAGCTATACAGCATACACAGTATGTAAATGTATGATGTATATGCAGTGTGCAGAACCAGTAATACTATGGTCCAGTGGTCTAGTCTTAAAAAATATGCCATCCTTTCTTTTGTGGGAATAGTAAACTCTGTCCAGAGTTGGGAAATTCAAGTCCAGAGAGTAAAAATCCAGACCAGGATTTTGTTTCAACCAACCAGATGAATTCTCTGTGACTGAGACTCTTTATACGTAACTGGTTGGTTGCTTCTTTATTACACACCATTTACAGCTTCATACATATTAAATGACCTTAGATTTTATTATTGCAAATCTATTCACTGTCACCAATATTATTATTGTTGACAATTATTTGGAAAACATTACTCACCTCTTCATACAGTTCTTCTAAGTCACTACAATTCTTCAGTATGAAGTATGTGACTCATAACCTAATCTGTTTAAGAGCCAATACACCAAAAATAGCACATTTGAAAAAAAGAACATTAATACATCATGTCATTTTAATTAAAATATTTTTTTTAATTTTCTGGGTTTTTACAGTCTTTTTGGAAACAAGGCAATTTTCTCTTCCTGCGGTGCATTATGTAAAGACCGTTTGCGAACTTTGGAAGGCTAGGAAAACATTTTCATTTTTAGTTGCATAACTGAAGAGGAAGTCATGACAAAGTCATTTGCTTTCAGTAAATGACCGTGACATTCTCTTCCGTCTTGCTCTAGTGTCACTCTCTTTTTGCCAAGCCACATCTCTGCATGGCCAGAACATTCTGCTGCTTTCTGTAGCTCTTGCCAATTGTTTGACTCTCCCCTTAATAATTTACAGTTCACTTGTTTGTGCTGTAATACTAAGACTGATTTTTGAGCGTGATTTGTGTTCCGCAGTAGCGCTGGAAGAAGGGGTGCGTCCTTAGCACCATCTCTGGTTGTTTGTGGTATTGCAGTGTCAAAATACCCCCGGTAAGCATGTCCATACGTATGGTTAGCTGGCCTGAGTGAGATTTTCAGTTTGAAACGAGTCTGCACACACATGCACATGCATTTTTACATGTATTCATCAGTTTCATTGCCTTGTAAATAGTCTGTATGGGTGACAGACTACCTCGACGCTTTTGTTTCAGCTTATTTTAATTTTATTTTATAATGAAATAATATATATTTGCCATAAGCATGAGAGTCTGAAAGCATGAGTGTCATGCCAGATGTGTGAGAGCTGGCAGCCCTGCTAACGTTTTTGTCAAAGAAAAACATACCTTATCGTTAATTATCTCACAATGACTCAGAAGTGACTATGATTATTTCACCAAAAATACTGAAGTTGTTTGCTACTCGTAGCTACCAATAACATAAAAGAATCTATTAGTCGTTCCGACTTTCAGCACCTTAAGTTCAAAACGTTTTCCTGCGCCTAGTCTATATTCTTCTGTATCCAACTGCTCATTTTTCGTTTCCATGGTTGTCTTCCTTTTTTTAAAAGCGTTTTATCTAAAATTTTCAAATCCATTCTTTTGTGCATATCTTTTTCAAAGAAGTGTTTATTTAGTGCACTAATTATGCTGGCCTCCTGTTTCTCTTCTGTTGCAGGAGGGGATGTTTGTGTCACAGAATAACTTTAGTAGTAGAGAAATGTCCAAGGATTACGCCACTCCACTCCACAAGTCTTAAGGGTCTGCAACACACTTTTTTAGTAATTTTGTTTATGTTGTTC
The DNA here is from genome assembly GCA_019775955.2 of Pollimyrus isidori. Classification (NCBI taxonomy): domain Eukaryota; kingdom Metazoa; phylum Chordata; class Actinopteri; order Osteoglossiformes; family Mormyridae; genus Pollimyrus; species Pollimyrus isidori. Next base: position 44,704,212 of record JABFDZ020000001.1, read on the forward strand.
TTCATGGCCACATTCAAGTGGATATAGTTCTCAGAACAATATCACGCAAACTGGGCAGCTGAGTTTTTTTAGGCCAGCAGGGGCCAAATTTTGCCATATTTGTAGACCAAATTTGCCATATTTGGCAAAATGTATCACAAGCCACCCCGTCCGTCCTCAAACACACAATGACGGGTCTGTCTGGGAAAACGTCCAGAGCCGATTTTTAATCCCAGTCCAGCCCTGCTAACAATAGTCATAAATTCTCGTAGCCTTTTCTTTGCCTGCCTTAGTAAAATTTGTTCAATGCATGTCCCCTAGTCGGCACTGTTGCTATTCGTAAAACAACAATCTTCAGAATAACGTTGAACCGTATACATAACGTTATTGTGCAAAAACAAAACAAATATTGCAAGCAGCTTGTAGAAGTAAATTTGTTATAATCATATCACTAAGCTGAGTATGACGAAGCAAATGTCCTTCAGGTAACAGTGAATGAATAATTCATAACAATGGAGACAGAGTCATGAAATGATGTAAAGACATATAATCATTGTTATTTTGTTAATAAACTTGACATTACTAAAACAGCGGAACAAACGTTCTCATTATTAATACAGAAGTCTCCCATCACCTGGGCGTGACACACAGCCTGACCGCAAACAGTTTATTATGAGCTGTTTACGTTTGTTTGGTCTAATACTATATTGCACACTAATATACCGTCGTATCTCTCACAAATCAGCCTTTTTTGTCGCGAAGCTTTGCCCAATGACGAGCAGCCTGGGCGGAGACAGTGCAAAGCCGCTCTTAAATATTCTCTATCCACTCACACTCCGTTAGATTTCACTGGTCTTGTTTCGCAGAACTATTCTACTGATAATTTCATTACAAGGCACGTTTTTCCCAATGGGAATGTCATTTTGAATGATTAATTTTATTTGATGATCTGTTATAATTAATATTTACCATCGTATAATGTTAGTTCTTGAAACGTGTTGCTTCCCATTGGAATAAATCTATCGCGTTTCTTTTTACTGCTAGACACGGAGCACCCATGAAATCGGATGAATACTTAATGTCTTTGCGATCTCTGGGGACACCGGGGATTACCGCATGTAAACTACGGCAGCGGTGAGGGATTCCCTGCTCCAAGGAATGTGACCCTTCGCATCTGGCGGCGACAGCAAGTTAGCCTTGTCATCTGAATGCGTGTCTTCGGTGTTGCCCCTTCCCTGCTTTGCTTTTTACGCTCGGGAGGAAAGTTGCGTCTGTCCCGGTGCGTAGGAGAATTCTGCGCCATACTCCAGAAAATCCTGTCCTTTCTTGATGGGACTTAAGCCCAGGACATCTCTCTTCTTTCGGATACTCTGTACTAGAAATTGTTTTTAAAAAATAATTCTTATTTCCTCTATCTCTGGATCAGGATTACAATCTCCCTGCATCCCGTAGGCGACTTTTACATTTGGTTTTGGCGAAAGCAGTAATGGGGGGCTTGTGGAAGTATTATTTTGGAGTTTTCGTGATTTCGTACAAGATAAACCTGGCAAGTGCAGTTATTTTAGAGTCTATCTATTGGAATACAACGAACACCAAGTAAGTTTAAGGAGTACCCCAAATTTATCTTGCATATTGAATTATATATGTAAAATAATTAAACGTATGTAAAGTTGCGCGCAATTCTGTGAATAATATAATATATTTATATGCACACTCAGGGGAAATGCTCACGAAAAATTAAAGCCACACATTACACTGGGTATTCAATATAATTATGCGTTTAAGAAATATATATTTTTCTTTTTTGCAGGTAAATGCGCGCGCACACACTCTCACACACACACGTTAACATCCATTACAATTAAATACATGGCCCACCAAGTGTCATAGTGCGAATTTCATTCCCTGGTGTATTAAACTTTTATCTTTTGCATAGTCACCTCATATAATAAAGGGTTATAAATGTCTCGTTAGTAAGTTCAAACACATTTAGTGTGCAACCTCATAATTATCGGAGCGTGTTTTACGCTTATAAATCGTAGATGTTATATATGGAAATTTAAAGGATCTATACGTTACAGCACTTCATTAAGTATAATCTTGCAATAAATTAAATGGAAAAAAACTGTGGTCATATACATTATAATTACTGTTCGGGCGAAAACATTAATCGATAGTGATGTTCACCTTACGAAATGTAAAACAAAATAAATTATTTGCAGGTATAGCGACCAAAAGTAAATTAGTAGGCCTAACTAAATTAGTAATAATTACTTAACTAACTAACTATCCTTCTTCCAGTGTCATTTAGGGCTCTCCGGTAATCTATAAAGACAGTGAGTTTTACATGTATAGGTTTATGAACAAGAATTAGAATCTGTTCACATTTTCAGCCGAAGTTGTCCAGTACAACGAATGTGGTTACAATTCCTAATAAACATTACCGTGTTAGCTTTAACTTATTATTCCCACGAGTAAACTTGTACATACATAAATATGTCCACTTTTACCCTGGCCCAGATTTACTAATTCTACACGGCCATTCACTAGAGCTACATAGCAAAGTAACATATTACATGGTTTCCGCTTTTGTCGAATTTGTGTCCAGTGTCATATCAGGACAAACTGTGGCTGATGAATGAAAGGTGTAGGAGTAGAAAGACACTGAAGGGAGGCGTGTGACTGTCACTGCAAAGCGGAAGAGACGCCTGTCTTCCTTTTCTCTCTCTCTGTTTTTGTCTTTTTAATTTTTCTGAAACTGCCGGTGAAATAGCAGCAGAGCCCGATGGAAAAGCCATCCTTAAACATTAGACATCTGCCTTACCTACACAAGCAACTGCGGGCAATTGATATGAGGACAGTTATTGGCGTGTCTGGGGAGAAATGATATGGTATCAATTTCTTGATAGATATCAGCCAGTTTTTGACCAATTTTATTCATTAAGAAAATTAATTTACCTGGACTTTTACATTTACAGAGTATGATTATAAGAGTATGAGCTTTAACTTCAAAAGAATGACACGAAAAAGAAAAAAAATCTAACAAGTCTCCTTGTAAATTTGATTAAATTCTCCTGGAATTGGTTATTTTACTATACATCTTCGGGCTATTAGTGATGGAGAAAGATGGGTGGCACTGAACATCATGGGTGAGAATGCGACTCATGTTCAGTGTGTAATTGTGCAGACATCACTTCACTGCATGTCTTTGTAAGAATACATAGTATAAAAATGATCTGAAAAGCGTATCTAGGCTACTTCTTCCACCTGACAGCATGGTAAATAATTTTATAATGCCATTATATAAGTAAAATATTTTTAGAACTATTCCTGAAAACACTTCCTAAAACACTTTTTAGAACAATTCCTGAAAAACCGTACTTGTTCATGCGAGACAATGTTTCTCATAAAGTCTTAGAGCAACGACCAAAGCTTCTCTTTTTCAATGTCAAATGTTCTCTCGTGCTGAAATCCGTATTACTTCATCTCCATTTTTATCAGTCTATCTGATAATACACGTAACATATTGCATAGTTTTTAAAAATACTGTATTTTGATTTGAAGCAGAAAATTGTTGATATGGTCATTACAATATATTTAATCCTGCTTTAGCTTTCAAAATTAATGGAGAAGAGGCTTTTAGAATAAAGCCAAGTCTAAAAGATAAGAATGCTACGATTTAAGTGATTATAGGATTCCTATTGCATGTACTGGGCAATTTCATCTTAAAAAAAAATACAATTACAGAAAGGTCTAAAAACATGAAGAAAAGAAGCTAAAAATTACTGTTGTACTGAGGTATTCGCATGCATTTTATGACCTGTGATTTTTTCAGATTTAAAATCCATTATGGGTCACTTTCAACTGCGTGAAGTTTTGTTGTTAAACCTCAAAAAAAGAAAAGAACGGGGCAAGATTGACAATTTTTGTATTTAAATGAGGCAGCATCTCACTCTGGTGTAGCATGTAAGGGGATTATATAGACATATCACCTGAGCACAGAGGTGCAGAGATACTCACATCCCATAAGAATGAAGAGGGCTCAGGAAACCATAGCGATAATACAAGATGCAGCCTGATTTGTTATGCACAGAAAACCTCATTTCATTTCCCCTCGTTCTCAGCTCTCTTCCTTTCTCTGCCCTCCATTCCCTCTTTTTCTTAACAAGAGAGTTTAAGAGAAAAGAAGGATTGCAGGGGCAAATGAAATCCTCCCATTTTTAGCGAAAGGTGGACTGAATGAGACTGCTGCCATGGAAACGAAAAGAATAAACACTGACAAACCAGACTGTATATGTGAGGGGAAGAGGGGAGACTTAATGAAAGCTAGGGAGGTGGGACTTGAAGGCGGGTGGTTGTTCTGTGCGAACAGGCTTGTTTGTACGAAGAAAGGATTCAGATAGGGAAAGGAGGGACAGTCCACAAAGAGGGAGAAAGGGGCTCTGTAAAAGAACTGGGAGATTTAGTCCCATTTCTGTTTTATCTCTATTATTAATTCACATGCTCAACAGAATCTCTTAGCAAGATGGAGTAGATTTGTGATGATGAGTAAGAAGGCCTGTGGTAGTGAGCTGGTAGATTTGTGATTCTGTGGTAGTAAGAGAGAAGATTTGTGCTGGTGAGTGAGAAGGCCTGTTGTAGTGAGAGAGTAGATTTGTAGTAATGCAGTGGGATGCTGCAACTGGGTTGCTGGTTCATCTTCTGTAAAGTATATTTTAAGTATTAAATTCTTTAATAAAGTATATAGTAAAGTAGGGCTGGGCAATCTGATAACTTTTTCGTGATCAATCTTGAACAGGTTTATGATCTAATTTTCATGTGATCTTTAATGTCCTCCAATTAGTTCTTGGAACATCGTGTGAAACTTTAATAATAACGTGTGTCACTATTCGATCTGTACCCCACTTCTTCACCCGTCATACTGATAGCTCACATCAAATTTATTTTCAAACACACATGAAAGAGACCCTGTGATAGAGATACATGATATAACTTGGCCGATCAACACATCTATCTATTAGGAAGTCATTCTATGGATTGATGAATGTAGCATGGATCCAATTGGTGTAACTACCTGATCTGTTCCCCCTGCCCGATGTGTACCTCACACATTTGCACTTTATAATATTTCCAGGCACTGCCTGATCTGTTCATCCTGCCATTTTACGGCAAACTACTGTATGTTGTGTGTATTTACAGTAAATTACAGGGGTCGCTTTATTGTTTAGCGAGAACTGGTGTTAAGGATTTTGCTGCCTAAAAAACAGAGTTTTCTTTGCTTGTCGTTTTCAGTGTTCATTCCTACCGTCAACCAGTTTTTGGATCGGCACTATTATCTAAATTTCCCATATCTAAAATGTTATTTTATATCTACATTAGTTGAAATTGCTGCTATCCAGTGACATGCATTATGGTATACTTACACCATTGGTTTACTCAGAACTGAAGGGACATGTATGGTCACCCCACCGTGACTGGTGTATCTAACAAGACCCATAAATGCCCTCAGACACGAGTGCAGATGCTTTCCAGAACTTTTATTAAACAGAAAGAGAACACAAAGAATCCAAAATCGGGATATTTGGCTTCATATCCCATTCTGGGCTTGTGGATATCGTACACACGCAGCCCATAGAACTAACCTGATGCAGTGAAAAGTTATATTAATGGGATCAGGTTGAGTAGTGAAAATGTCGCACAACGAAGTGGTGCAAATTACGGTGCATGTGCAGACGTGCAAAGTGCAAACTGGGCATTTACTGTTACTACAGGATGTGAGTTGCGCATGCGACAGCGTTGAAAGCCAAATACATAAGCAACTAAAAACTAACTAATACCAAATAAAAAAGAACTAAAACTGAAAGGTAACTAAAAGCTAGCCAAATACAGAAAACACACGTCCAGTTCCTGTGTGGGACTTTTCCAGTAGCAATACAGGCAATATAGGGAAGCAGAAATTTGATCAAAATGTATGCAAATACATGAGATGGGCCTTAACTTTCTATAACTGGTAAGGATGCAGGTTTGGCAGATGGTCTGAAGTCCTTTATTACTGGAATAGTTAAATACTTTAATATCTAAAACAGTTGACTCAGATCGGCAGCACATACGGGACTCAAATCCACGGGTGACTCAGATCCTGTAGTAGCTGTTTCCTAATTCAGGGGCTGCATCCTTCGGAGCACGCGATCTGTGAGCGCATAACCATCAATGGTTGAATGGAAAGCGCCGCCAAATGGGACTGTCTGGCTGTCAACAGCTGTTCCTGCTATGGTCACCTGGCTGGGACACACCCACTTTACCTTCATGCAATGAATCTAGGGATATGTTGGGCTGTGAAGGATCCATCAGATGCATTGGAAGGAGCCTTCAAAATGGGACAGGGGATGGGATGTTGCTGTGATGCATTTCGACTTGGAATGCAACCTTAGAAGGGTGCAGCCCCTGAATTTGGACACAGCAGGTTACGTGCACAGTCAGATATCGTTGCATTCGATTTACCTTGAAGGTCAGAAGAAGGAGCAGGGAATGACATCACACCTGAGTTAACAACAAGGTCAACAAGTCAGATTAGCAATACCATGGAATTATTTGAAAAAGCAGCATTTCTTACTTAGCCAGGTAACTTGTCGGATTTAATGTGCTCCAGTTTAAATGGCCTTTATCTTTGTTTACTCACATTTCATTCAACAAACTTTCTGGCTAAGCAAGAAATCCTACTTTGTGAAACAGGTCCCAGTTCTATAGTCAGGTTCATTGTTAGCCATTTTTAGTAAAACCAGTCGATGACAATACATTACATGGTATTTTGTGCATATAGACACTGTGGACAATCAGACAATACTGCATGTACGACCATCTTAATGAGCCACACATAAGATGAATGTGCTAATTAACAGTACAGCCTTCACTTCTGTTAATGATGGGTACAGCCATCTTCATCTGTGAGGTCGGAATTGCAAAGGTTCCCCCGACTTACCAAGTAGGAACTCTGATTTCAGGGGGACATTAAAGTCAAAATTTCCAGTTAGAAACTTTGGCTTCCAAATTCAAATGGAATGCAGCATATTTTGTAAAGCAAAGTCAAGGTCAGCACTTTTTGAGTTAATATGACAAAGCTATTGAATCACTTTTAAAGGAAGCATCCAACACAACTTTATTACACACAGTGGTACCTAAGTTCTCAAACTCATTAGAACTCAAATTTCTTAAAAGTTGAGCCAACCAGTTAAAAAAAAATTAACTATTACTTGATCTGAATCTCAGAAGTCAAACCATGAATGCTGACCTAAGACAACTTGTATGCGCGTGTCTCTCAGAAACAAAGGGTAAAGCGTCAGTCTCAGCCTCACATTAGCTTTGATAACACGCGCGTGTTTACACTAACTGAATACATATATTTAGACAATAAGAATACATTTTGACAGTGTTAAAATTGTAACAGTAATTATTATTATATGATAAAATACAAAATAAAAAATTCTTATTAATTATTTTAATATTAATAATAAACCATTAGTATATTTAATTCTAAATAATATTGTTGTGCTGAGCAGGGACGGAAGCTAGACAAAGGCGCAGACATCAGGGTATCGGGGAATACAGGGTTTAATTATAGGCAAGACAGGCAAAACGGAGACAATACAATAACCGGACTGTGGAAACGAACTGAAACGCGGATGGAGAGTACGATCGGGGCAGGATTTTTTTTTTTACTTTTAAAATTGTTTGGATACATTTATGTTTTTACTTTACAAATGACTGTTTTTATAAATGTGCTTAGGTGTGTTTAGTATCAGTATATGCTCTTCTTGTTTTATCCGGTTCATTTTGTGTTTAAATACTAAAAAACATATTTAGATGTAATTTTTTGGGGCCGTGAACCAATGAATTGGTTTTCCATTATTTCTTATGGGGAAAATTCGATCAGAACTCAAACTTTTTAGGATTCGATCCAGAGTTCTGAATGAATTAATTTCGAGTTCTGAGGTACCACTGTATTTAATCAAAGTATGACTAAGGATTTAGTTGCCATTTTTCAAAATAGTATCCTTAGTGCAATACTATGTTTTAAAAACGATATTCTTAGATAGGTCCTTAGACTTGTTTGAGGCTGAGTATTCTTAGCAGTGCATTTCAAAATTGGGAAGAAATATCAGAATTCAGAGCATGGATTGTGATTGTGTGTTACAAAGATTACAATATAATTTTATTGGAAGAAGCCCACTGTTAATTTCAGCTTCCCTGGCCTTAGACTCCCCAGACAAAGAAGTGTTAGGGGTGAGTCCTCCTATGGATCACATAGACCTTTAGTAATTTGTACACGTGAAACAGAAGCAGACTCATTCTATTACCCAGCATAAATCCTCATCTTTTCATATCTTCCTCAGAGACAGGGTGCCCTTTATCATGTGCTACAACTGGACCGTGTCTGACATCACTCTGTAGTGTGGGCTACACCACTCACTGCACCTTGTCCGGTGTTTCTTTTCAGTAGCATCAGATACTAACTGGGAAGTGGGGGAAGGCACAGTGTAGGTGTCTCTCATTGTCAGGGAGCAAGTAATTAATGTGTTGTATGGATACTACAGTACGGACTTCTGCAGAGGAGGCCTGAGATGAAATTCCCTTTTGTATAAAATGCTTCTGTTCATGTAGGCAGGCATTATAATGGAACTTGTAGAATGTAAGATGAAATTCAGGGTCAGCACAACAAAGGAAAGTTCGAGATTAGTCTCTTGCTGGGCCTGATAAAGAGAACAGAATGAAACCTGTGGAAAGAATAGAAAAAAATGAGAATATGGTTCAACTTAGACAATATTTGGAGCAGCTACACTCACACATTCTTTTAAATATGTCAAGCAAGTTCTTTTTACTGCTTCAATTTTGTATTGATTTTATAACTTGGATATATTTACCTGAACTTTTTAAAAATCAAAGCATTCCATTCTTCCATCTTCCACTACCACTTATTGGTGGGTCTGCCGTATAGCAGTTTTATTGGGGCAGCAGAGACGCTGATGCAGCTGCTTTGCACTTACCAAAAATACTAAAGGGGGATCTCCCCATTCAGAGGCCCACCCAGCTCCAGTGGGGGGGACACAGCTTTGCTGTGTTTTCATTTGGGGGTCCCTGGTTTAAGAAAGACTCAAATGCCTTGATTCAAGTGACCATCCTCCCTCACTAGAGGAAACACGTAAGGCTTAGCTGATGTCCATTTGTGTTACACTGGTCCAATGAGGGAGGGTGGCTTTTTGGACAGTAATCTGCAGAGGTATTTAAATACATAGTTTGGCTATATATCAGGGGTATTCAACTACAATTTAAAGAGGTCCAGTTCGAGAAAAATTCTTGAAGCAAAGGTCCGGAAGATCATAATGTCTATTCAGTGTGACATATATTTAAGTAGCCTCTTACTTGCATCAACATTGTATGTAATCAGTATCTGACTGTCAAATCAAACTAATTCAGTACAATTCAAAAATGTTTTGGCAATATTTATTGTCACGTGACATAGAACTTCTGCCAGCTGGTTGGAATGAGATTTTCAAATCGAGATGTCTACAACCATGCAACAGTTCTTACCTTGTAAATAGTCTGCTTTTGTATTTAACCGTGTAAATGGACTTTTGATGTAGCTAATTATAGGTTTTATAATGGAATAATATAAATTTGCCGTAAGATTTCCAGCCTGAGTCTGAAAGCGTCATGCCCGCAGATGCTTGAGATTTGGCAACCCTGAAAACGTACCTAAGTTTTGTTTCACCTGAGTTTATTTATTTAGAATATAATATTACTTTATTCATATGTTAAAAAGCAGAAACGTCAACGAACATGAAATCAACTACGTCTATTTATCTAACGTGTACATATTGTATTTGAAAACTTTTTCAGCTTTACGATTTCAGGAGAGCGCAGCCACTCCCTTAGGAACATTACGCTTTTGGTTACGGGTGTTGTAGCTTCGCTGCTGCTATTAACACGAATAGCACATTAGCCCATACAATTCCGCCGAACTATACGTCTTGCTTAGGGGTCGAATGCGTTTGTAGTTCTTTGGCGTGGGAAAAGGCGGTTATACTGCTAAACCACTACCGAAAGTAAACGCTGTGCCGGTTTAAACAAAAGCGAATAATAATAACTTAATGTTCTGGCTGTCGGTCCGGGTCCGTATGGGACAGCTTCTGGGTGCGGACCCGGACCGCGGTCGCCTGTTAGTGACTGCTGGTATAGATCTTGGTTTTTATGTAGTTCTATTTAACAGTAACATTGGGGTATGGAGAACATGATTTATTTATTTGGAAATTCAAATAAAATGATTGTATCATTTGCTAACTAGGAGTGGTGTCAGATATGCAGGATGCACTAGAAGTAAGACAAAGAACAGTTTGCTTGGATTGTGTTTGGATTTGGTTTGCAGAAAGACACATTCGATCTGTCATACAAAAAATGCACGCATGGTAGTCTGAAAAGAATTTGTGATTGCTGTGTGTGTTTCTTCATTCAGGTTTGTTCCTGGACAGGGCATGGTGCTGTACCCCCAGATCGGGGACAAGATGGACATTGTGTGCCCGCGTGTGGAAGGTTGGGAGGGCGAGGGGGCAGAGTTCTACAAGCTGTATATGGTTCAGCGTGCACAGTTGGAGACCTGCACTGTCACCAAAGCTGACACGCCCCTGCTGAACTGTGTGAAGCCTGAACAGGACGTCAAGTTCACACTCAAGTTTCAAGAGTTCAGTCCCAACCTGTGGGGCCTGGAGTTCTTCAGAGGCAAAGATTATTACATCATCTGTGAGTATTACTCTTCATTACTCCATGTAGTGGTACTCTAGAAATTCTATTGTTAAAATGCTGCTCTCCCTTGCACTATTGCCTGAAAGCACTTAATATACTGTAGGCTTTGGAAGTAATGATACAGACATGAGACCTTTTGCAGTAGTGTCTGAAATAGCCACAATCAAGGTTGCTAGAATTTGCTTTAATTTATTTACTTACCAGGGATCGCCTTTGTATGTATGAATGTATGTATATCTTTTTTACGTCCTTGTCAATTTATACATGTTTGTATATCACAATCAGGCAGGGACTGATTTGTAAAATACTGCAGCATAAAAGTGAATATGATTCTTTAATAGGCAGTTTTCAGCTGAAGTTTAGGAGCCGAGTTATTGGTTTCGACGTCTTGACCAGGAACTTTTGTATCTACTGGCCACTTTCATGTGTTGCGTTCCCACTGCACAATGGGGTCCGTGACCTTTAAATAAGCATAAGAGACACAAAAAGCTTATAGGTTAAACGTCACACATTCACATGAAACAACACGGACACTGCAAAACAATGGAGGCTCAAGAAGACGTATTGCTAGTCGTTTGTTAGTTATTGGGGGGGATTGATTGCATGGTCCAAAAATAGGGGACAAATCATGTTCCGTATTGGTTTAAAAAGGGAAAAAAAAAGTTTCTGGGGTAGGAAAGCATCTGTTTATACTGTATTGATATATGTATTGATGCATTACATTTGCTAAACAGCTAAGTATGGATTACTGATATAAAAGTGACAGAAGTCATCTTAGAAGAGTAAGATGATACTCTTTCTGATTTTATTAAATTCATTCTGTGCAAGCATTTGGGACAAAAAAAGATCTGATTCATCCTCAAAAGTGATTATATTTGTCAAACTGACTGGATATAGGTATGGGTGAAGCTTGCTTTAGTAAACAGCTTTCTTGGTACTTTGTTACTATTATGTTTATGCATATTTACATTTCTGTATATTTGTTAAATTTTGCTGTTATTGTATATGAAACTCTTATGAATCTCTGTCTGATTTCCAGAACTGTCTTTCTGTCAAGAAACACAGACAAAAACACATTGTAGCGAGTGGTTATGTGGTTTGATGAATAATTCATTGGAAATTCTGGTCTTGCAACCTGTTTGCACAAAGGAGAGAATTTGCATATTTATTTACACATCAGTATATCTGAAGGTGCTGCAGGAGATATCGAGGTTACTGGTTATTACAGTGTAATGCTATAAAAGCATACACCCTCATTTTCAATGTGTGTTTCTCCTCTATCTTTTCATAAATCACAACCTAAAACACATGAATCTCTATAAATCTGTATATGCCGCACAGATGCAGAAAGAATAATGACTATATTCACTATGGATAGTTCATGTTTCTTACATCACTTGGTGAAAATTAACCTGATATTTTAGTGTTTTTACTGGATTGAATATATTGTGCGTAGATGGTTCAATAAAGAGCATAGTTTTAAGGATTCGGTAAAAATCTAGATAAAAGCTTTAGTCGTGCTCTAACACCATTCTTAACAGACAAGAATGCAGTCAACAGAAACTGTCAGTACATTCACATTTGGGTGTGGAAGGTTTCAGGAAGCCACCCAACTTCTTTCATGAGCTCTGAAATGAGTCTCATGATCCTCTCACTCAATATTCCACCATACGGCTTGGGTTTGAAGCGGTGACAAGCTCAGCGGGCTCAGTCTCTGTGCCTCTGCTCAGAAGATCACTGGTTTGAGCCCAGCCTTGGCAGAGCAGCCACATGTCTGCAGGCCTTTGAGCAAGGCCCTTAACCCCATCTCCAGGGGTGCTGCGTGTTGACTGACCCCCACCATGATGTGGCTACCCCCCCAGTACAAAAAGCTATCAAAAGCAAGATGGGGTTGGTGAAGAGAATCATTTCAATGTACCTGTATTTGTACTTGTGCAAATGGCAAGTTAAGCATGTTTGCTCAGATTAATGTGAGATCCTGTAGTGGCAGCTGAGAAAAATACAGTTGTTGTGCCTCAACTCAGATAGTCTCCTGTAATGCAGAACTCGGAATACGTATAAAACGTGACGTTGAATGAAGAAATACAGTTCCATTACTAGTTTCATTACAGACAAAACTGAAACCATGATAAATTTGCTGTATTGCCCCTCCGTGCAGCATTAGTGAAGGTCCATGAATGCTGGACTTGTCATGGGTTACGATCAACAGAATGGAGCTTCTGGAGTTAAGTGGCACTGGGCAGCCCATAACTGCATGCACCAGGGAAATGCAGGAAGCAATTACTGCATCTCACACACTACTGCCACTTACAAATCTATCTCTCCACAAGTACCATCAAAGCTTTCCACAATGTTAACATTTTTGGAGCCTGATAAGTGACTTCTTGTTGACACTGCTATGCTGTGTAGGCCTTGATCAATGTTAGTTCTCTTAAGGAATCACACCTGTTTATGAGGTAGTGCTTGAAATGGCTGGAATTTGGGGTAGAATTACGATGGCGACAACATGTCATGAATATTTGATGCAAATTTGTTTATAGTCAAATCAAACATGTAGAACTGTGAATTATACAAGTACAGCCTTTCTGTGCCGGCAGAGTGATTACAGTGATGTTCTGTTTCAGCTTTTAAACAAAGATGCCCTCTGAAGGAAGCAAATAGCCAAATTAGTGACAAAAAAGTGAACACTTAAATTCTTTGAGTGTTAGTAACCCTGGCCACGGGTGGGTACCTCTACTGTGACTCCAGTGTGACTCCTACAGACACGTGGCTCCATTATGAATAAACAGTCCCAGTCCGCAAAGAGAGAGATGTGGCGTTCAGGCTGCAAAGAGAGAGATGTGGTGTTCAGGCTGCAAAGAGAGAGATGTGGCGTTCAGGCTGCAAAAACAGAGATGTGGTGTTCAGGCTGCAAAGACAGAGATGTGGTGTTCAGGCTGCAAAGAGAGAGATGTGGTGTTCAGGCTGCAAA
>JABFDZ020000001.1:44718055-44728593 GCA_019775955.2 Pollimyrus isidori
AGAGATGTGGTGTTCAGGCTGCAAAGAGAGAGATGTGGTGTTCAGGCTGCAAAAACAGAGATGTGGTGTTCAGGCTGCAAAAACAGAGATGTGGTGTTCCTCCCCTGGCTGTATGTGGTATTTGTGGTTCCCACTGTGCTTCTCCCATCATCATTATTATTATTATTATTATGTCTATTTAATGGTACCATTTTCAGAGTGGAGATATGAATGGGTGTGACATCATAATAGGTTCTTTTGCCAGTCTTGAAATATGCTTGTGACACTGATGGACAATTGGAAATAATCCTAAACTGCATGGGGCACTTTGAAAAATTAGGTCTCTTGGGAAAAGTGTATGGTCATGCAAGTGTTTGCAATCCTTGGCTATTTACTGCAGGGTGATTCGTTAGATTTTCTTGGAACACAACACTGGTGTTGCACTCTGCTTGACGCAGAGGCATAGACACTGTGGATGCATGTAGGGTTAGAGTTACAGATTTTAATGGCAAAAGGGTCCAGGAGAAAATGAAGAAATAAGGATGCATTATGGCAATTGTATTCATGAATACATAACTATAATTGAGCTATAGTTAATGGAGATGCTACTCTTTAATGTTTTCAGGCTTTGGTACGGTTTGAAAGGAGCAGGCTGTCTGTCTCAGCTCAGTGGAGGGAATATAGGTTGGAGTATACAAGCATTCAGTGGATAGGCTCCCAGATGTTATTAAATCTGCATTACTGAATTAACTCAGGCAAGCCATTCCGAGCCTCTAGGGGCAGCAGAGCGATGCTGGGCTTGAAGAGAACACAGGTGATTGAATTACAGAGTGAAAATGTACTATTACTGTAGCAGGTGCTTGTGGAAATAACCTATAGTAATTTCATTTACCGTGGGTGGTATGGCAGAGTTCACTGCAGGTGGCAAAGTCTCTTTCTGGATATGGTTTGGATACAGTTAGAGGTATGGCTGGACGATTTATCGATTTCAAATCGAAATCGCGATTTAAACGAATGCGATTAGCAAATTGCAAACACTGCGATTTAAGATATATATTATACAACACGTCTTCTCATGTGCCAGTCATGCTTACCAATCAGAAGTGGCCTAAGATGACTACATATAGGCCCACAAAAAGCAAACACGTGAAACCCAAGGAAAATGTTGCATTTGCGGTGCGGAAACAATATTGATTTTGCTGCTGAGCGACAAGTGAATTTCTTTCCTATATCATGATCAGAGGTTGTTTCAGAAAGTTCCTATCATCAATAGAACTGGCGACCTCCTTTTAATCACCAGCAGCGACATACTTCAGTGTATCATACGCTTTGTTTTTGTTAACGGGCAACAGCATTAGCATACCGCTAACCCATCAAAACAACAATGAGACAGTCAGTAATCCTCACAGCAGTGGAGTCAGTGACCCCCAAAAAGCCGTAAAACCCATAAGGACATTTAGCAGGTTATTAGAGGAGTAACGAAGGAGGACAGAATGTAGAACATTGGTGCAAGTTTGTGCTTTTTCTGTTCTGCTTTCAGCGTAAGGAAGTGAGAACCTTAGCCATATGTTCACATGTTTTAGTTTTAATAGGACTTCTGTATTTACATTTTTGGGCGGCTTTAATGGATAGGATTGTTGTGTTAGTCTATAGCCAGTATTTGTTAGTCATGTGAAATGTAACTTGTTTGGAACTGAGTGGAAATCAGTATTTACCAGTGTACTGAATAAGTTGCTGTGGCATACATGATCAATATGGCCAGTGGCAAGTTTTCAAAGGGAGGTCTTCTGTGTTTTTTTTTTTCTTAGATATATACATGTAGTTTTTTGGTGAAGATAGTGATGCTGGGTGCTTCTGCTTACCTTGTTCTCCACTCAATCTCTTAGCCACATCTAATGGCTCCCTGGAAGGACTGGAGAACCAGGAAGGAGGTGTGTGCAAGACCAAATCCATGAAGATCACTATGAAAGTTGGCCAAAGTGAGTGCAGCCAGTGGCCTTCACGATGTTAATACATTTTCTGTGTGGGCTGGTAAAAGTTTAAGGGGAAAAAGGCACGATTAAGGTGCATGTAATGAGACCTGCTGTCACCCTCTGCTTTGTGTTGAGATTTGTGTTATATCCATTTGACTTGAGTTATATCCATGATTGCTTTGTATTAATCATGTCAGTTTAGCTACTTCTACATCAGACTCTTTCCAAGCCCATATCATTTTTCAGCCTGAAATTAAAATGTCATGTGTACAGCCTTCCTGGTATCATGACAGCTGTCAGAATTGCTAAATTGGATTTACAGCATCTCAGCTACTATCAGTTCAGTGTCTGAGCTCTGTAGCCACAGGGCATTGTTTGCGATAGCACTGATATACCTGTATACGCCAGGATGAATTTCCCATAAGATAAAAACAATTTGCAGATCACTTACCACCTGCTACCTTTCTGAAGCTTACACCCATCAATAAAGGCCAGATATATAAAAAAATAATAACTAATTTCTAATGCTGTAAATAGTGTTGTCACACCTACAGTATACATAACACTTAAGCCAGCCTAAATAAAACGCTGTATGTGAAATCTGTGTTGTTCCAGGTCCCAGTTATCCAGTTTCATCCAAAGATTATCCTACCAGACATCCGCCCCGGTACCGAGAGGGACTGGGGAAGGTCTCTCACAAAAAACTGAATGATTCAATGGAGAAACATGGTGGGTAGAGACTAATGCTAATGCTAACTTAACCCTACTGATGTTGCCACCAGGCTTCATGAATGAACATGGTTTTTAGTAGAAAGTGTGTTTATAGATGGATGTGGGTCTGTTTCCCTGAGGAACATGGTTCTCCTGGGTTCAGTTACTGCCCAGAGAGGTCAAGGTAGATTTCTGTTGAGTTATGAGTGATTATACCCAAGGTGATTTTTTTCCTGGTGGTGTTATACTGAAGCGGCCCCATGTGATGCCATATGACCATGCGACTTACTTTCATCAGGAGCCTCTCAGCAGGAAGGTGAGACCAGTGGAAAGGGTGGCAGGTCGACCAGCGTCATTGGCTCTGAGGTGGCACTGTTTGTAGGCGCTGCATCTGGCAGCGTGATCTTCATCATCATCATCGTCACCCTGGTGGTGGTGCTGCTGAAATATCGGCAAAGGCACCATAAGCATCCGCCCCAGCACACGGTCACCATGTCGCTCAGATCCCTGGCGACACCGAAGCGTGGCAACGGTGCTCACAGCAATGGCTCCGAGCTGAGTGACATCATCATTCCGCTCAGGACTGCTGACAGCATCTTCTGCCCACATTATGAGAAGGTGAGCGGTGACTATGGCCACCCTGTTTACATTGTTCAAGAGATAGCACCCCAGAGCCCCACCAATATCTACTATAAGGTGTGAGCTCCACCGGACAGAATGTTCGATTTTTAAAGATTATTATTACGGGACTTATGATTATCAAGACACTGGAAGACTGGCACGTCGTTGTCATTGCCGGAGCTCCTTCCTGGTACAACCTGTCATGCTAAGAATGCTGAATGTTACCCTTGGCTTGGACACTGACGTGTAAAGCACAGATGAGTGAAGGACTGTGAAGGATGCATTTCACTCTGGGAATATCCTTCAAACACAAATTTTGCCTAGGATATTGAAACAGAGAAATGTAATAGAGGAATGGGTAATCATTTACTAATTTTAATAACAGTTGATCGTTGGTTGATCAATTGACGCTTTTTAGAGATGATCTGGAGAGAAATTGTGGGGGTCCCGATGTTTGTGCCTATCTCATGAATGTATTTCACTCATTAACAGTTAGCGCAATGCTTGCCAGATTGAAGTTCTGTTTCCTTTCTGTCTGCTGCCTTTATATTGACTCTAACAACATGTGGAGTTTGAATGTTCTCCCTGTGTTCTCCAGTCCCCCCTTCCCCCCCCCCCACAGTCCAAAGATGTAGAGTTGGGCTAATTGGTGTCTCTAAATTGCCCGTAGTGTGTGTTTATATGTGGGTGTTTGTACCATGTGATGCACTGATATCCTGTTCAGGGTGTACTCCAGCCTTGTACCCTATGCTGCTAGGGAACGGATCCACCCTCCGCCATAAGGGCAAAGGCTCTAACTTTCGCTATAATGGAAAGCCCCCCTGCCCATACCCGTTATAATGGAAAGGCCCCACCCCCCACCATAATGGGATAAGTGGTTAGAAGGTAGATGGATTATATAACCATTCATTTTAGTCTTTACGAGCTGACATTCATTCACTTTCGTTTCAGCACTTTCCATTGAAGATTTCTGTAATTAAAGCCTATTGAGGACAGGGTTAGGAGCTTAGAGAGAAGATTCTCATGGAAGGGGAGAGAGTAAAAGACTGGAGAGTTATCAATGCAGGAAAAACCTGGAAGAATGAAGAAGTGCACTCGTATCTCTATGACTGTGAGTTACAGGATATTATGTTGTGAGAATTTGGGCGTTTTTACTTCTGTTGTACCGTCAGTCTATGTTGGGTCTCATATCAGGGCAGGAAACGATATGATCCAGGTTTTGGGCTGGTATCACTCCATCCTCGTGCCCCGTACCCACAAAGACAAATATGGTGCAAAATCACCAGAGTAACTGCAATCACATGGAGTTTCATACGGCCTGAGTGAACTTCCCTCTAAAGTATCTTCCCTGATGGAGAAAATAATTGAGTTCAAGAGTCATACAATAAGAAGTTTCCTTCCTTTCACTGAATTTCATTTCAGATATTAGAACCCTGGTAAGAAGTCAAATCTCCTGCAGGAAGTCAGTTTAGTGCCACGGTTCTGTGCTGTGTGGTCAAACACAGGTGACCTGGCCTTTCAGTGTATTCAGTCCTTTGATTTTTTTTTTATACATTGTAGAGGGTACGTAAAGGAAGATGCAAACACATTTTATGAGTTTATTTAAGCTTTAGAGAGCACTTTTGTCTGAATAGGTAAAATATAAATAATACATTGTGGTCTTGCTCTGTGTCCCTGTGAGTTTTCATTTTTTATTCCCATAGAAACTTCTAAGCTGCCTGTTTACAGCCACAGGGCTTGTGATGGAAGGGTTCAGGTGGTGTGGGAGTTTCTGTAAGTGCTTCAAAACCTAACAGTGTCAGTAGCTCCCTCATCTGCTCAGGGGCTCCGGACTGGTGGTGCTGCAGACTAGCTGGATCCAACCATTGTCACGCTTATTCCACTCTATTGTAGCAATTCCCAAGGGACTGTGGGATTCCCTGCTTCCACTTTGGGAATTTGTTTAGGCGAGAGCATGGGCGTGTGTTTGTATACCTTCTCTTCAAGCAGATTCATTATTTTTATATGAATTATGAGCATTTCCCTTTTTATTCCACTCACTTTATCAGATCACATAATTCACAGATGTCGTGAAAACAATATATGGAGAAACTGCGGAAATCACATCAGTGAACAATTTTCCAGCATTCGTTTGGAATGGTTTACATCATATAGCTGAACTGTCACTCTGTCACTCTATATCAAAATACTAAGAAGGTAGGCCTTGGGTAACTAGTTTGCTGCTCTGAGGCCAAATTCCTGCAAATATGCAATTTTTTTTAAACTTAATATTCTGTACCCAAGTAAGTGTTCTTAAACCATTGTTAATAAACTTAACATATGATTATATTCTTTCAACCTACTGTTTAGGTTAAGTGAAATTTTTATCATTCACTACATTCAGTAATTTGATTATGTGCCATAACTTTAAGTAAACTGTGAAAAAATTTAAAACCATTTTTATGTGTATATTTAATGCCACAAAATTTCTCTAAAATTGCCAATTTTTTGGCAGAGTATGACAATCTTGTTAGTTTCTTTATATCTGAAGTCCTTACCCAACTAACACATAATATTCTCAGACCATTAAGAACGATTATAGCATTCATTCGTGAAATATTGCTGTGATGTTATGCTTTAGTTGGGATTTGCATCTTCAGACTACTGTAGAATGCCGTGCTTATATGGCTAGTGCAGGACTGAACTGTGCACCATGAAGTATTTAAGAAACTGTATGTATGTGTGTGCATATGTGTATATANNNAATATAATATCATATAACAATCTATATGAAATGTGAATTATGACAGCCTTATTAAAGTTTATAGAGAACTAAAGAGGAACAATATACATGAGAGTACATAACAGTCCACTTTTTAGGAACCAGGCTGTGTAAATATTTAAGACATTGCCGAAAAGTGTTTTTAAGATTCTTTTGTAAAAATGACAATTTTTTTGTGATGTATTTTCACTAGATTCTCCCCTGTCCCTTTGCATTGTTTCATGGAAGTTCTTTAAAAAATAGTAAATAAAACAAAAACCTTTGTCAGGCTGACTGTTGCATACTTAGTGCCATAGTTGTGGTGCTTATTTGTTTAGTTTTGTTACATAATGGTATGAAACAGCTGTACATTTTTGTGCTTGTTTTGTACAATCTGTTCTTTGCAGGTTTTCCCTTCAGTTCAGAGGCCAGGCTGTGCAACATATAAACAACAAATAAATAAAAATTCCACACTTTCCTGTTACAAATGTCCCAATTATCCCTGTGGGTATGATGTCTTTGTTGTAACACGTACTGGAGTCCCTGCTTATGAACTGCTGCTGCTGTGTCTGTGTGTGTGTGTGTGTGTGGGGGGGGGTCATGTATATATTGCACTTTTTTGGGGCCCCCAAGTACTTTTTAATAAAATCTTTGACTGGAGTCATTATGCTAAAAATGTCAAAATACTTTTTGGTTACTTAATGGTTAAGGCTGTGTCTGAATTGGCCCTGTGTGTGTGTGGCCCTGCGGTGCGTTGGCACCCGCCCAGGGTTGGTCCCCGCCTGCGCCCCTTGTTCCCTGGATAGGCTCCGGACCCCCCGCGACCCCAGTGGGGATTAAGCGGTTACGATAATGGATGGATGGATGCTTAAGGTTAGTGCTGGGTAGGGGTTAAGGTCGTCATTGTTGGGATTAGAGTCTTTCCCATAGAAATGAGTAGACGGTCCCCACAAACATATAACTACAAATGTGTATGTGCGTGTGTGTGTGAGCGGGTATACCTATCCTTATGGGGACACAATGCCCCCATAATGTGGTAAATATCCGTTTTTTTTTTCCCCTTATAGGGACCAGTAAAATTCTATTTTATAAAAATTGGTGACTGCTATGAAAAAGCTAATAATGTAAAAACTCTTGTATTTTGTTTGGTTACTTGTGGTTATGGTTAAGACTGGGTGGGGGTTAAGGTTGTCATAATTAGCATTGACATTTTTCCCATAGAATTGAACAAGCGGTCCTCATTACGATAGGTATACTTGACATGTGTGTATGTGCATGCGTGTGTGAGTGTGTGTGTGTGTGCATGTATGACAGTGTCATCTGCAGTAATGTGTTCATTCTCCTACTGCTTCTCATTCCCAACAATTATTCCGGAAACTTGGAATCCCCAGACATTCTCCGGCCTTCTCCAGGTATCCGTCCCGAGCCCTGGGGGCTGCAAAAATAAACACATTAAACTTAAAATAAAAATGCTGTTTTGTTCACCTACAGATTTGGCAAAGCGATCAGCTTTTTAAAGCTGGTATCGGTGAGACGCTATAGTCGAACATTTTGTGTTATATATCAGTTATATATATCGTGGCTGAAGAAGCATCATCAAATTTTAAGGGTGGGCGTAAAAGGGACAAACCATTCCGGTGGATAAAGGAAGAAACACATATAAATTGTACATGATTTCGGTAGCTGAACGAGACGAAAAAGTGATGCAATAAAAAGGGGCCAGACTTTACATCTGAGTGGATGCGAGACTGACAGAAGCAGGCATTAAGATTGGTAAGAGACAGCAATTCTGTATAATGGATAAAAAGTTGCACAATAGGAAAAGTGAAGAAAGATATAAAGATTCAAGAGCTTTATGCCCCCCTGCCACCATAGTTACCATGGATACAAAGAGCGCATGGGTTACACTCCAGAGATTTGCTGTGGTGGTGACTGTTTCTGTTTGATCAGAATTGATGCCCCCCCCCCCCCCATCTCCACCCCCATGTTTTACAATGAGCCTCTCTTGCCATCACCCTGTGGAGCAGCCGTATACTTCTTAGGTGGACATTCCTCAGTGCCGGCATCCGTGATCTGGAGCTCGAAAGTATCTTCTGATCTTGCTAACATAAAGCGCGAGACCTCCAGATTTATTAGATGACATGGTACCCCTCTATCAAAAGCATTTAGACAATCACATTCATTTTTATAGTGCACTGCTATTTGAAAAACAGATGCCATAGGAGGGAGCAATTTGCAGTTTTCTTTCCAGCTGCGTCACAGCACATATGGTGCACAATAGATGGGGCGAGAAGATGAGCGGAGAAGTTAGGGTTGAAGTAACTAAGTACACCCAGCCAGACGTCAACATACTTCCATACCAAGTGTACAGAGCAAGTAGCCAGATACCAGCCCCATGTCTGATCATTATTTCTTATTTGTATCATAATAGCTAAAGGATATATTGATTAGTGGCACACTTCATTGTTACAACAGTATTACTCCATCGTTTCGCAAAACCAGACAAGGCAGCATTATCCTTCCTGAATGGCCAGCAAGGCATCGGTGTGCAGGATGTAAACTTTCCAGTAGTCGGCCAAGACTAACATGGTGAAGCATTTATAAGCTGAGTGATAATTCCATGAAAGGCACCTTAGCATTCTTCAGTCCAGTGCTTGCCAAAAGGTTCTGATCTTTTAAAGTCTGGTTACTATAATATCTGATTCTCGTCTTCTTTGGGATTAGAGGGTAGCCTCAGATTTCACAAACGCCACAGTTATGGTGTAGTGCTCAATATTACCTACACAGCTCTAAAGCTGATCCAGTGCTTTTATATCCTTCAGGCGTTTCCATGATCAGAAACACCACGTCCCACATATCTAACCTACGTGTTGGCCATAACGTCAAAGTCATCGAGAGGCAGTTATAATTTATTGAGCCAATCTATCCTCAGTCATCCAAGTGCATTAGTACCCCATCTATGCTCCTATCCCATATCTTCTCCTCCATGTAGTGATGAACATTGTGGAGCTCCAGTGATTCCACATGGTATACATACAGATTTATAGAATTCCAGTTGCCTTATGTATGCTGCCTTCTAGTTATTTTCTGTGCTCATTTGACAACAGCCACTTCTTAAGTAGCAAATAGACATGTATTGTCACATGGTCTAAATATTGTTTATGTGACCTCTTCCTCAATTCTCTCAATTATGAATTATCTCTGCATTATCACAGTCATCTACTACAGTGTTTCTCAATTCAGTCCTCGGAAGCCCCTAACCAGTCCTGGTCTTTGCTCAGTCGCAACTTTCAGGGAATTGGGAGAGTGTAAAAACGTGAACCATCTGAGGGTCCCTAAGAATCGGTATGGAAAACACTTATCTACTAAAATCCCACCCCTTTGAAACATGCAAGAGGTAACTCTCCAATTTCACCTTCTGATTAGTTGTGGCTACAGCTCTGCTAGTTGAACTGACAGTGTGGCCACTCTGTATTGCAATTCCTACAAACATTTTTACTTTCCTTTTTCTCGGCTGAAGTCTCTGGCAACCTTCTACTGTTATCCCCAGGATATGGATTTGATGACTCATCAGGCTGAGAGAGTAACTGCACACCATCCCTTCCTCTAAATACACACCTGTTCCAGCTCTTCAATTCCCTTTACGCCCCATTTAGAGGCTAACATGCTTTGCATCAATCACATTGATTTTTAAAGTGACTGTTGTAAAGCATTTTGTTGTCCTTCCCTACATGATCTTTTGTAATGGTTGCAAAAAGGTGGGCATGTAACAGCATATTATGTCATAGTGTCAGATTATGTAATAACTTGACAGAATGTAACAAATTGAATGATGATAATGATTATGATAATAATAATAATAATAATAATAATAATAATAATAATAATAATAATAATAATAATAATAATATCATAATGTAATATATAAGTCATATATAAATGTCTTACATTTTGTTAAGTTATTAGTGTGTAACAACACATTATGTAATAACCGTATTGTGTGGTGAAAATTTGTTACATTTTGTTGAGTTATTACATAATGTGACATTATTACATAATGTGTTGTTACAGGGCAGCAGTTCTTTTCACTTTCAGAGATGCAGAAAAACCTCAAGTTAGTTGTCTGTAGTGAAGGACCCCACAACAACTGCCGTTATCTAATCCAGTTGGACTAGAATACATCTCTCTCAGTTCTTCACTTCCTTTTGCAGAACAAGTTCTGTACAGCATATGAAGTTAGACGTCATTTTATCAGCATGGTACCTAAAAGCACGGACACAAAAGTATAAAGGTTTGCTTCTTGCACAGCATGGATAATTAGCAAAGAGTGTACCTCTAGAGTTTAGACTCTCAGCAATTTAAAGTTTTCACCAAAAATCACGACTAGGTGTTTTAAAAGGCATTTTAATGGACTGTAAGGTACCAGTGAGCATTTTACTGTGTTGCAGACCTGAAAAGCTTTGGAAAAAGGGTAAAACAATTTTCACAAATGTTGGGTTTTGTATATTATGTTC
>JABFDZ020000001.1:44735940-44746883 GCA_019775955.2 Pollimyrus isidori
GTCCATCCCTTTATGACCACCATGTACCCATCCTCTGATGGCTACTTCCAGCAGGATAATGCACCATGTCACAAAGCGCGAATCATTTCAAATTGGTTTCTTGAACATGACAATGAGTTCACTGAACTAAATTGGCCACCACAGTCACCAGATCTCAACTCAATAGAACATCTTTGGGATGTGGTGGAACGGGACTATCGTGCCCTGGATGTGCATCCCACAAATTTCCATCAACTGCAAGATGCTATCGTATGAATATGGGTCAACATTTCTAAAGAATGCTTTCAGCACCTTGTTGAATCAATGCCATATAGAATTAAGGCAGTTCTGAAGGTGAAAGGGGGTCAAACACCATATTAGTATGGTGTTCCTAAAAATCCTTTAGGTGAGTATATACACCACAGATGAGGGAGCAGACAAGAAGCACCTTGGGATCATTCACACAAGGGCTGAAATGAGAGGCATCTGGGATCATCCACACGAAGGCTGAAATGAGAGGCATCTGGGATCATCCACACGAAGGCTGAAATGAGAGGTAGGGTTAAATGAGGAACAGGTGTGGCTCTTTGGACCACACCACAGGGAACACGGGGGGTGAATGCGTGCTGGGAATGACACCCAAGTTTTAGGTTTATGGGTATTTCAATTTTAAATTGTTTATAATAAAATAAACTGTATACTTGAAATTCTGTATCTTAAGAAAAACAAAATGCTTTATCTATTTTGTTGTATGTTTAGGAAAACTTTCAGCATATTGTCATTTTTTCCTGTTAACTGTGTTTACTAAACAGTCATTTCATTTGTCTTGCTCGGTAGTGCTGTATAAGCGAATGATGACAAAGTTCATGCTGATCCACAAAGTTAGAATTGACTTGTTTATTACAAAGTTGTTCATATTTTCCCAAAGAATCATCTGGGTACTAGAAATGGTCTACTCTGCCTGCCACCCACACTTGAATGTCCACTTTATGACTTTTATTGCAGCATCTGCACCGTTGTAGTGTATCGCTGTAAATATCTGTTCTTTTCGTTCCTGTATTCAGCATTTTTTTCTGCTGACAATCTCCTTTTTTCCTTCTTGGTATAACAACCACGCAGTGTAGAGGAAAACAATTCTGCAAGTTCTCAGATGCAGCGCTACTCCGCAAACAGATGCGGATGTTAGGGCTAGGTGAGAATTGCCTTCTTAAACACCCAAAGGAACCATTCACTTAGGGTTACAGCTGCCAGAAACTTAGCAGTGTGATACATGAGAAACCCTGCAGCTGGAACAGAGGCTAGGATCTACTGACTCTATCCCGCAGGTCCAGACAGTTTGCAGGTCTGTTAGAAATATGGACTGAAGTGAGTGCAGATACTTATGCAATCATTCAGCTCTTTGCTATAAACTTGGGTGGGACAGCATCCTAATTGCTAGACAAGTAATCTAATGTACTGTGACTGTTAGTCTCTAATTTCTCTCCTGTCATTTCCACTAAAGTGTTTTTTTCTCCATGGTTATTAAGGGCATGACATGGGAACAACAAAGTTCACTTGTCCCTTCATGCCATCAAATGAAATTTCCAATCCGTAACTAATCCCAGCATTCCCAGGATTCTGTCTCCGGAAGTGTACCTCAACACAACTTTTCTTTAATGAAGCGCTTGCTTTATGGTCATACACTATATACAGTAATAGGAGTAACTCTAAGCAAATGCATTAGTATAAACCACAACCTTTTTATTTATCTATCATCAGTCAAGTAAATTGTGTTAAATGCTATGATATAATCTCCAGCTGTATGAAGCCTACAGAGGTAATCAAACACTCACTGGGCATTCAGCATACAAGTTTAAGCTGAAAAAGTATTAAAACTGAGTCATTACTTTATATATCAGGGTCACTCACTGAATGTTGGTGCAGGGGAATGCAAGTGTGTTAAGCAATGGTGTTGTTGACATTTGTCTTTTCAGTAACATTTTAACATTGTGCATTTGACATAGTGTACAGGAGGGAGGTTTAGATCGTGCGGTAATGCCTTACATTAACTGCATTCAAAGAAAATTTAGTGCATCTTCATAATGCATTTTGTAATATAGAACATCCATAGGCAGCGTATAAGTATATCTTAACATGTTTTAAAACATTGCATTCATAAAACATTCAATGAAAAATACATGATAATTATAATATACATTAATAACAACCATTATAATTATATAATGTTTGTTATTAGTGTTAATATTAAAGCTGCTAATGTATGTTAAAATGTTACTGTATAATTATGTGCTGCTTATGAATGTACTGTGAATGTATTATAAAGGCAATATTAAGGTAAATTGGTTGTTGTTGATATTGATTCCAAATCAGGTGGCCTTAGTTTGCAAAGAAACCACTGGAGCATGTAATCTGCTTGTCATGTTGTGATATCATGGCATAATGGCTGAATGACTGTAACTTTGAATGTAACATCTTTTCCATAGATTGTGGGATTGAGTTTCAGTCACTGCTTTCTCCAGAAGGATTACGTCTTCATCTGTCTTCTGGCCCCTTGAATGAAATCTGTTACCACCCAGCTGGTGAGAAGAATTCAGGGCGTCCATACTAATTGCAGGACCGTGCTCTGGGTAACAATGCATGTAAAATGAAATTAAACTGATGCGGGTATTCATATGCTGACGGTAGATTCAGAATTTTCCAGCGAGTGACAATGAGCTAGTAAGTTTTCTTCCAAAGGAAATAATGTTCTTTAGAGAAAAGAAAAAAAAACACATTGTAGAATTCTGTAGATTACCTACTGGGTTAAGTCATCATAAATATTAGTAATGTTTGCTTATTTCTCACCAAACATCACATAGAAAAGGGTAACTGTTCCTTGCTACAGTTTCTTGAAAGCAAGGTCTAATAGTGGAGGTCAGAGGTATAAGTGAGAATTACCCCGGAGGCCCGGAGGCCTGTGCTTGTTCTGACTCTGCCCTGAGAGGGCAACTACATAAACTGCACCTCATTCCCATCTCAGCAAAACGTATTAACTGCCCACCTCCGGAGTGCTAATGATTTTAAATGAAGCTGTAGAAAATGTGGCTCTTTGACCCTGTTGACATTGATCTAAATCTCCCTGGGTTCAGTAGCTAAATCCATGCTGCGTCCAACTGACTGATTTTCCTGCACATTTTATTGATAAATAGTTTATGGGATATACGATTTGCGTATTGTGTCGTTACAGTTCTGTAATAGTATAATTACATGAAGCTGGCCCTGGGGTACAGCAAGGTTACTACCTTCACTAGTCTGTTCTAGTTTTCACTCTCTGCTTATATAAACTGAATAAACAAAAATATATTTATGTCTTGGCAGTCGCCCTGTTGTGTGAATTGGTTTTATGTGGCTTCATGCAGCCCTGTGCACCGGTGATGTTCCTTTGCAATGACATAAACAAAAACAGCGGTATGGCCCCTATTGGCTCATAGACAGAAGTTTGCTTCCATGTTTATGTGGGAGATGAGACCGTAATGATTATAATATTTATGTATCAAGCTTATTACCCAGAATTTCAAAATGAGAGCAAATTTCCTGGATTCCTTGCAATCAATAAGCCTCTATGATTTTTAAGGATTCCAAGAACGTGACTCATGTAAACCAGAAGGTTGATCTGTGATGGAGGAGGACAAACAGCAAAGTCACAGTCACCTATAGTAGATAATTTGGTCGCATGTCACAGATTAGACCCTCCAGGTCTTGAAGGACGCGTGGAGGTTGGAAAGGAGGTCAGTATGATAAGTGGAGCCTTTGCCATGGCGAGATTTGAGAAGCAGCAGGAGCTGGAACAGTGGGAGTTCAGTCTCTCTTTGATAGGAAGCAGTCGAGCTATTCTGGAGTGTCTGTAATTTCCTGAGAGCACACAAGGGGAAGCCACAGAAAGGAGCAACACCTGAAGGAAACGCCCGGACAAGCTTTTAAGCACCGGAAAATGTGCGCACCTTAACCAGGAGATATTTTTAAGTTAAATTATGTGGACTTATGAAACAAATTTAATGCACTCGTAAAAACTAAACAGGCATCAAACCTCGTAACAGTTTTTGAGGGTCATTGACACAGAGGGATAACATTCTCAACTATAGTAAATATAGTACTGAAAATGGACATCTTGTCAGGGGTTCCAGTTGATTTGACTTATGGGTAACATTTAACTTGACAAGACACAAATGTTTAGTAATAACTAAGTTACTACTGAAGTGAAAATCATGAACAAACCCAGCATACTTAAGATGAAAGATCATTGATTAATAAATGAAGTAGTATACTTTATTCATTACTTGTTCCTTCAGTAGTTCCTTAGTTCCTCCAGTAGCTCACTAAGAGTTACAGAATTAATAGATATAGTAACAAATATAGTACTTGCTTTATATAAATGATGTGAAAATTAATTTATGATGAACAAACACAGGATCAGTTTGCAATACTACATTATTTGTCTCGCATAAAATGTCACCGATTTATGTTTTGTCACTGTTGAGTGCAAGGAAGTCGTGGTTCATGCAGTTCTGAATATTGTCCAAGCAGCAGGTTTGGTATCTGTATACATGCTGCATGTCATCTGTATAAATGTAAGAACTGATACCCCAGTAATGGAGAACCTGACCTTGATGGAGCGTGTAGATGAGATGAAAAATGTTTCCCGAAAGTGAAATTTAGGGGAGACATTTACAATGGATTGATTTAGCAGAGCAGTTAGGGTTAAGGGCGATGCTAAGGGTCCATTGGAGACGTGATTGAGCAACAGTATTGGAACTAACAACCTTCCGGATTTGGACATAAACTCCCTGAGCTACACACTGCTCACACACCATGGGTGACAGGTGACATATCTGGCTTAATTTCAGCACTAGAAGCAAATTGCTGTCTATTAGATGATAAGAAAAAAAAACCCTTTTAGATTTTTAGATTAAGGAAGCTCATGTGAGACAGTAATTAGCAACTGCCTTTTCAAGTTTCTTAGCAATAATTAAGGTGTTGTTGAAGACGGGCATATAACTGGTGCAGACATGAAGATTTGATTTGTTCAGTAAGGGAATGACAGCAATTATTTTGAACAGAGATGGGACTTCATCAGCTATGAGAGATTTTTAATGAAAATGGTAATAAACTGAACAAGATGAGCAGACGATCACTTTGAAACTTGACTTTAAAAAGAAAGGAGGGAGTTGGGTCTAGATAAGATTCAATGCACATAGAAGAGGTTTCTGATGAAATGATATCTGAGAACTTATTTATAGCAGAAAAGTGGATACTGGCTTTTCACCTATTTTTACTGATTGATGCTGAAAATTATTCCCTGTGAGGTGAATAGTGCAACTGATGGTCCATGAAGACCATGCAATATATAGTAAGGCCTAATTTCCTTAATGGTTCCCATAATCGCAATCCCCGACTCTTCGTGAGGCATGATTTTCTGTGTACTGTGCTGAGGAGTGTCTGAAGGACATAGTTTGAGTTTGCATAAGGGCCACTGAATTAAGAAATTCAGTTAAAGTTATTACAGGAATTATTCAGCTGCTCAACACTCATCTAAACACAGGAAAAGGCTGAGAAAATTAAGAGATGTTAAGATATTAAGAGATATAGAGACCTTTTTATAGTGTTTAACTAGAGCGCATCTTGAACAAAGCCCAGCATTAATGATTTCTAAGATCTGATACTCCAAAATAACAGACAGAAGGTAGGTGTATCCAAAATTAAATTACTAGATCATGGATATCCAGTACAACCATGGATATGGGCGTGGCTAGAAATTTTGGGCCCCTTTCAATATTTTGCTGAGTTGGGGGGGGAGAGGTCCTCATGGTTGTTTTCGATGATCAGGGGTGGGGAGCGGTCACAGTAGAATTTGAGTCCTTGTAAAGTGCTCTGCCCTTGGTATTTCCAGCATCATCAACATGGAAGCTGAAATTTAAAATACTAAGGATATCTAATTAATTAAATCAAATTTAAGTATTTAATTTAATTTAATTCATAACTAGACTTAATTTAATTGCTGAGATCCAAGAAAATCAGAAGACATGCATTTTGGAGGACAAAAATGAGCAGGGTAAAATTAAATTCACCTGCTACTCTCAGATCAATGCATCCGGGTGTCTTGGTAGCAGGAAGCAACATCACAGATGGAGTAAAGTTTGAAAACTCTCAGCAGAGCACAGCAAGTCCGCCTCCTCAACTGTGAGTATCGGCTTTTTCAAGTATTTGTATCCAGCTGGCATAGTCTCATTAAGAAAAGAGTAATCAGCTTGTGTGTGCCAGGTTTCCATTTAAAATACTAGATCAATGTTGTTACCCACAATAAAATGGCAAAGAAAAGAGCTCATCAGAGACTGAATGTTGAAAAGAAGCAGTTTTGCTGGAAATCAAATGTATCCCCAGAGAGAAGAGGGTGACAATCATGCCAGCATAGTCTCAACCAGAAACATCTATACCAAGTTTAAATATAGTTTGCAAATTCTATTCATCTGCTCTGCATCCTTTGTCAGTTATTCTGCAAGCCTTATTCATGGTTTTCTCTCAATAACTTCCGTTTTCCAGTTTTTAATTCACTGTTCGTCATATTCATTATTCAGCAGCGTTTGTGTAACATTTACAACTCACACCTGGACTTCTGCTGAAGAATCATAAAATTAAATATTGAAAGAGAAAATTGTCTTACCAAATAATTATGGATTGCGATTATTATCAGCTAAATATACGTCCCTGTCCTTGGCAATGGTCATGAGCTGTGTGTAATGGCTGAAAGAACAGGACTGTGAGCGCAAACGGCAAGGATGATGTTTCTCTGCAGGGTTGCTGGTCTGAATCGGGTGAGGAGTTGAAGAGGGATCTCAAAATAGAGCTGATCAAAAGGAGTCAACTGAGATGGTTCAGGCATCTCACCAGGATGCCATCTGGTCAATGCCCAAGGGTGCTGTTGTGAGCATGGCCCACTGGACAGTGGCCCTGGGACAGAACCAGGGCATGCTTGAAGGGATTCTCATCTCCCAGATGGTTTGGAAACGCTGGGAGATCCACCAGAATGAGCTGGAGTCTATGACCTTGGAAAGTGGGGTCTGGGCTGATCTGGCCTGGCATGGTAGCACCATGGCCCTCACAATATATAGGGGCCTGAGGATGAATTACTGGTTTTTGGGTCATTGTTCATTTAATAATAACAAAAACAAATATGTGCATCTTTATGAGGCGTGGCTGCCTCATTCTTTACTCTTTCCCATAAAAGGTGTGTGGATTTGTGTCACCTCAGCGACCCAACTATGTGTTACAGCCATTGTTTTGTCATCTTGCATTTGATCCCTGATTTAGTAATAATAATAATAATATGATAATAATAATAATAATAACAACAATAATATTAATAATAACAATGATGACGATGATAATAACAATAATAATAATAATAATAATAATGATTATTATTATTATTGTTATTATTATTAATGTGTGGGGTAGGGGGTCTATGAAACTTGCAGTGTTGTGTGATGATGCTGTGTGTTTACGTGTGCATGTACGTACCTGTGATGAACTGGCATCCAGTCCAGGGTGTTCCCTTCATGCTACCTGGAATGAGCTCCAGGCTCACTGTGACCCAGATAACTTGCTGGATTTAAGGTACCCAGTTTAAATTGACATTTATTACATTTGTTTACTTGCATTTATCATAGACTACCTTAAATCTGATCATCCAGCTATGCAAGAAATCCTGCTTTGTGATCAAGGCCCCAGGATAAGTGGCTAGAAGATGGGTGGATAGATGGATTGATCTTGTAAGGCAAATGAAAATAGGCAAGGACTGAAACACCAACTCACAGTACAAGCAAAATAGATCTCATGCCATGTACAATAAAGATCTGGTGGGGGTTCCACTTCACTCCATTTGTATCTTCATTTCAGGTCATCTAGAACTGGAGGCGTTGGAGGAGAGGAGATACAATGAGATGAGCCATTTATTTCCAAACTGCTGTTAGCCTGCATCCATGATCATTAGTTTCATATCTTCCTGTCAGATCTCCAGCTAATTAAAGTATGTATTCTGTGTTGGTTTCCATAGAGACATAATAGTCCATTGCCTCCCTAATAAAATGCTGTTGAAATGTAATGCAGCGCTGTGCTATTCTGTCATGTAGGCACATTACAATACGTAATATTTAATGGCTGCTTGCCCATAGGGAGTCATTCCTCAACAGTAGTTTGTACATTAAGACATACTATACTGTGCTAAGCTATCTATAAGTACTTTGACTTTAGAGAGAAAGATACATAGGAAAAGATGTTCAGATGAAGTACAGTGTAAACTCCCTTTGATTAAAGGCCTGAATTCACTGGCACATCTGAAAGAAGAGGACAGCAGAACTCTGATTGGTCAATGCAGTTACAACTCTCTTCCTGTCAAGGAGTCATGATTATGAGGATGATTACTGCCTCCATCTCAATCAGACATAAGACATGTGGACAAAAATCATGAACGCACTTAATGCGTCACTGTGTTTTAATATATGAACATCATTAACAATTATTGTTGCATCTTCGGCAAGGTACAGCCAAGGCCACCAGAGGGGGCCAGTGAGCAATCAGAAGCTATAGCCTTCTGGAATATTCCAGCTATTGACTCCATCCCATGAATACACCTGCAGATAACTACCAACTTGTTCCTGTCACAGGTGAAGCAGCTTAGTAGAGACTCATCCATCCTTGCACCTTCCATAACTGTTCACCAAAACAGATGGGGACAGTGTACCATGGGCCTATCCCAGAATGCACAGGGTACCCGGTAAGGGACTCCAAACCAATAAAGTTCACACACAGGGATTTAACCCACAGCCCTGTTGCTATAACCCAAGCTGCTAAGATGCTAAGCTGCCACATAATTATCTATAAAGACCTTGGCTGAATTACACAAAAATGTCTCTCAGACAATAAGGAGAAATAAGCTGGCCAGCCTGAATCCTCACCATCTGATAAAGACCTGTGGGCTGATGGTTCTAATGCATGTGTTAATGTTTCTAGGATTTAATTCCATGGCAACCAAAGTGTAGGCGGCAAAATCTCCACTCTCTTTATGCTGTGGGTCTGTGCAAATAACTCACTCCAGTGCTTGTTTTGTCTTGTTTGGTTTCCCCCCTAAATCCACATTGATTAGCAGTGTGGTGTCACACCTCCAGCACTGTAAGCTTGATTCGCGCTTTGGCTCTCTGTGTGAAATTCACATGGGTTCCTTTCAGGGGCTCTGGTTCCACCCCTACTCTAAGTACATGGTTTTCATGCATCTCTGACTCCCAACTGCCTTGTGAAAAACAGATAAAATATAGATGAATAAAAAGTGTGGGTCTGTGATCATTAAGCGTCATGTCAAAATACATTGTTTGATCTTTATACTGCCAGTATTGACATTTAGAGTTGAAATATGCAATTAGATATTTTCTCCTACTGTGATTCTCCATATGCAAGGCAGTATGAATTCCTCATTCTGTGGCCAATGGCTATTGCTATACTGATCCCATATACTTGCTCAGTATATAATCAGCACTGTTACGCCATCAGAGCATTGCACTTGTTTGTGGTGGCCAGGGGGTGCTAATATGCATGGGTTCACTAGCGCTGAAGTGCAGGGGCCCCATACAAGGTCGCAAAGAAGGGCCCCAGTAGACAAATTTTATCCTATGGGGGGGGGACTGAAAATTCAAATAGCCCAGGGCCCTCTGACCATGATAATGTGCCATGTGCCCCTAGTGGTGACAGGAGGGAATGCTGGAAGGATGGTCAGCATTTATATGAACATGTAGATGGGCAACACACTCTGTTCACAAAAGGACAGATAGGGATTTAGATAAAGCGGCTGAACTGCAATGGAAGTCCCTGCATCCCAGCCAGATGCAAGCCATGGCACAACTTTAGCAGGAAGGTGCTGAGATGACATCATTGCTAAGAGAAAAGGCTCCACATCTAGCGTTGTGTGCGAAGGAACCAAAGGGATGCTTTGACTGAATTAGCATTTTATAAATACCAGTAGTGTGAAACTATTAGATTTCCCTCCTTGCACAGACGTTAACTGCAAATCTGTGTACATGTATAATAATGCCATTTATCTTCGCTAGGATTTCCTAGAATATACTTGAAATTGTGCATAGCCTAAAATCTTGCATGTTTCTTTGTTAGTTGCAATTTTCTTTGCATTTTGGAGTCCAACAGAGTCCCATTCTTCCTTTCTGTAGCACATTGTAAAGAAATATTATAATTTTGCAGCAATAATACCTTATTACTTTAATGATAATTTTGTGGGTGAGTACCAAAGTTCAGAGCAATGATTTAAAAACATTGTATATTTAAATGAACTTCAAGCCTCAGCCGCTCCGTCTCTTTGTTGACACACCTCCACCCTTCTTATCATGCAGAGCCTTATTCCCTGTAGCTCTGCCCTCCTGTTCTGAAAGAGAGGTGTCCAGGGTTTTTCCCGCGTGTGTGAGAGCTCTGTGTGAGTGCTAGTCTGGGTGACACCAGAGAACAGCGGCTCTACCCTCTTACCCGTTCTTCTCCCACTTCCATCGAAATGAGCTTTGGTTGTGTTTCGGCCACAGAGGGTAGCAGTATAAGGAAGCTCGCTCGGCCAGTGTTTGAGTCTGGGAGAGATTCCCCAAATGACGGGAGTTATTTTGGCAGCTGTCTGGGCAATTTAATTCTTGCCATCATAGACTATGCCCAGTTATCAAATGAATGGCAAGCGTAGTCATCTGTCACATGCACAAATTTCCTTAAAGTGTAACATAACTGTCAGTTGGTCACTACGAACAAGAAAGAAGACAACCCGATGGTACAATGGGGGGAAATCAGTATTCAAAAAGAACTGTTGTATGCTATCTATCTATCTATCTATCTATCTATCTATCTATCTATCTATCTATCTATCTATCTATCTATCTATCTATCTA
>JABFDZ020000001.1:44809256-44825889 GCA_019775955.2 Pollimyrus isidori
AGACCGCACTCTGTGTGAGACATGCTGCAGTCTGGGGAGAGAGGAGAGGCTGCGCTCTGTTTGAGACACGCCGTGATCTGGGGAGAGAGGAGAGACCGCACTCTGTGTGAGACACGCTGCAATGTGGGGAGAGAGGAGAGACCGCGCTCTGTGTGAGACACGCTGTGATCTGGAAAGAGAGGAGAGACCACGCTTTGTGTGAGACACGCCGTGATCTGGGAAGAGAGAAGAGGCCGCGCTCTGTGTGAGACACACCGTGATCTGGGAAGAGAGAAGAGGCCGCGCTCTGTGTGAGACACGCCGTGATCTGGGGAGAGAGGAGAGACCGCACTCTGTGTGAGACAAGCTGCAGTCTGGGGAGAGAGGAGAGACTGCGCTCTGTGTGAGACACGCCGTGATCTGGAGAGAGGAGAGATTGCACTCTGTGTGAGACACGCCGTGATCTGGAAAGAGAGGAGAGATCGCGTTCTGTGTGGGACATGCCGTGATCTGGGGAGAGAGGAGAGACCGCGCTCTGTGTGAGACATGCCGTGATCTGGGGAGAGAGGAGAGACCGCGCTGTGTGTGAGACACGCCGCAGTCTGGGGAGATAGGAGAGACCGCTCCCCGTTATGAGACACGCTGTGATCTGCTCTGCTGTGACGCTGGGAGAAAAGTGGCTCCAGATGATCCTGAGAGCAGCTCCGCGATGCCCACATGCCCTCCCATCCCCCGGGCTCAATAAACACTTTGCAATCAGATAGATGCAGTCACTGCCATGTTTTTCTCACCATTTACCGGGAGGGAAGCTGAGCAGAAAAACAAAGGTGATGTGAAAGTGGGTGTTTACCGTCCGTTTTACAGGGGCGTCGCCACCATTAAATCTGAGGGGGACGTGTCCCCCTCACATTTCACAATTATTTGTTTGGATCTCCCCATATTTAACATAAAATATTAGTTTTTTGTCAGTGTTTCCCCTCTACATTCAAAATGCTTCTGACTCCCCTGTTTTAGTACCTTGATGGTATATTATTAATAAAAGAAGAAACTAAAACTTCTGCTTTTAAAGCTTATATTAAAATTAAACTGCCTATGCTTATGTGACGAGTGTAAAGAAAAATGTTTACACTAATGCAAACATCCTGAGGTTGATTTGCCATAAATATTCCGGAATATTACGACCCCCAAGCCCAGACTCTGCAATTTTTCATATTTGGTCATAATGATGCCCTGAAAAATATATAATATGTGTTAATAGCTTACATTCCCTGTCAGATTCAGCACAGATGGTATCTCACAGTAATTACAGGAGAAATACCTTCAGCATTTAAAGGTACAGACCCCGTGTGCCAAGTGGATCCACTAGAGATGAATCAGAGAAATGAGCTCCTCCATGACGGAACAAAACACACAGGTGGTGCTCGATTCAGACCTCAATGATCAGCCCGCAGACCAAAAAAAGACCTTTACTGGGCAAACTGAGAGCGATGATTGTCTTCATCCCAAAGGAAATGAGAGGACAAAGGAGGTTAGGAAATCAGCAAAGTGACCGTGTGTAGTTGCCACGTAGGTGTACTTCACACGGGCTTTGTGTGCATGAGAGGGCTGCAGGCGGAATCGATGAGGAGGAAACACAGCACAAGCTGGCCTCCGCCTCCATGCGTAACGAGCGAAACAATAGAAACACAAGCACCACCATGTCTACGGACTGCCTGGGGTGACAGAGAGATCCTCCCGTTCTTAGATGCCCCATTCATTTTCTGTGTTTATATTGTTGCTTTCAGACTGACAGACAGACCGACCATATAAATCTGTTACTCCTCTGCTTGATCATGGTATTGTATAATGGGTTTGGTTCATCGTCCATCATGTCACAGTTTGTTGATTGTCCTCGCCTCTCTGATTCCTTCCGGGGGAGACCAGGTCAATTCCCAGTGCTGAAGCAGCCTTTCTGACTAGTTAGCTTAGTTTATTAACCTCCGCTGCAATGATTCTGTCGCCACGGCATAGAAGACTGCACCATTAATAACAGGCTAAGAGAACTGCTGCAACAGGGACCTGCATATCCCAAAGGGCCTGAGTCTCTTCCATACCAAATACCAAGCCATGATGATGAATGGAACATTCAGATATAGTTTTTTCACATGCAATTTCTGCCATGCTGCGTGATTGGTGCCGGACTTCCAATACTGCATGCATCACCTCCTTTGTGTATTCATAAGACAGCATTTCACTCCAGGCTGAAAAGGCAGCACAGCAACAAGGCCCAGAATTCCCTGGAGATATTCAGGTAAACCCCAAGACAAAACGTGTCCCCTTGCTGTGGCTCATGTCTCTCCAGGATAACAGAATAAGGAGTCTAGCTGCAAGCATAATCGATCATCTTTGGGCCATTGAGCCTAACCGTAGTTGGTTCAAGGGGGCTGACTGAGCCTGTCCTCTAACTCTGAACTTTAATCATCTGCATGTAGTTTTGAACAAAATAAAATTAAATAAAATGCAAGTGTAAAATGTGCATGATTCAAAGCTGTCAACACTGACATCTGATTGGCTGATTTTTCTTTGATTGACAATATTGACATATTTTTGGAGTAGACAAATAGCTCATAGAAGCTACATGTCGCAGACAAACGGTTTCCCTTTAGTATTACCACAAAAATCATATTCTGTTAGCCCCACAGCAAGTTAATTCCATTGATTATATGTCAGCTCTAACATCTAACCAATAAGCTGGTAATAATGGAGACAGAGTATTTTCAGAGATTTAAAACTCTTACATTCTCCTTCAAATCAAAAAGTATGTATTTTGAATGCTGCCATTGTCTGCTCAGTTCCAGAAGAGGAATAAAGAGTGTTTATGTGTTCCAAAGAAATGCCTCAGAGCTCCTGTCCAGCTTCAGGAACATATTTCCAAACATCAAAGTAATGTGATATGTGAGTCATAGACTCTCTTAGAGGAGAAATTTGCTTTTCCCCATTCAAACAGACAATATATGTTTCTATCTTTACTTCAAACATCACGTTACTCTCACCTCATGACTATTGCATGTGTTGGTAAGTCATACAGAATTAATGTCAATGCAGCTGTCATGGTGCTACACTCAGTTGCTACATGCATCTATAGCTACATACTCTGTTGAGTGACAGGTCCTGCTCTGGGACTTTTCTCCAGTACATGACAAATACAGTATTGCACCAGTATTGCCCTTGTCAACACTGGATTAAGGGTACTATTACATTATCCCTGACGTGGATAACCTTCCCCAGGCACCAGCCCGGCTTTAAGCATTGCTGAGGTAGAGAGTTTAGACGTCACACAGCAGAAGGAATCTCCCAAATTGTCTGAGTGTTGTACTCTGATTATGTCTGGTGCTGATTCTTGATTCTTGCGTTGCCAGTGCTCTTACGTCCTACTTGTTGTTTATAAGCCTAGCATCCAGACAGACAGCACTTGACTCATGCATTATTGCACCAGCGACAGGCTGCAACACCAGCCAGTCAGGGGGTTTATGCAAAGTCTGCAGTTTTAATAGCACGCTCATTAAGATGTTCAATGAACAAGTAAATATGTTTAGTAGAACAGATTAGTGGCATGTCCTCACAAACAGAGAATGAATTAAACCTTTGTCATTAGCTCAGACAGAGAAGTACAAACAACACAGCATTAAATGGTTTTCCTGATGCTTTTAGCAATTCCATTAGCACTGAGCGAAGAAGCTGATCAGCAATAAACCAACCCAAATGACCAGGGCCTTGCAGCATCACTAGCCCCGGTGCTATTACTGCACTCAGATATTGATGTCCAAGGTGACCTGTGTGGTTGAAATTATGACGTGCTATTAAATAACACAAGTCTTTATTGCAGGGCTATCCAGCCACAGCAACATCTGTGGGAAGGAGAGGTAGCGTGCTGGATGAGGAGCTCAGCTCTGTGAGAGCTGCTGGATCTGCTGATCCTGGCAAAAAGAGGATTTGGCTCCCACTGGTTCTGGGGAATATGGAGGCACTTGGCTCTGTTCAGCAATATCTACACAGTACAGGCACATGAGCTAGAAAGTTTTATATTTTACCCGCAGGCAATCTGGGGTCATATTTCTAACATCTGTAAGAAACGTGGGGGGTGATTGTGTATTTGTTTTTTGGGGGGGATTTTTATTTTGATGTTTATTGGTCTGCCATATGACTGAGTTGAGTTGGTTGATGGGCTGGGAGGCTTGTCCTCAGCAGCCAATAATGTTTTGCCTTGAAAGGCATCACATATAAAAAGGCGGATGTCGAACTGATGGGCACGCTCAGTTGAGCTGTCAGTTATGGATGGAAACTATTGGTAAGAGAGATTTCACTGAAATTTGCAATGTCTAAATGTCTAGATCTTAATCAGTAAAAAACAGTGAATAATGGACAAAATGTTGACCAGTTAAGGGCTTTTACTACTCCCTTCTCCGCCCATATTTACTGTTGGTTTTAAGGTTGAAGCACGTTTGCTTGTGGTCCGCGGAAAGGCCAACAGTATCGCCCGATAACACTGAGCGTGTTGGTGTTGTTGTGTTATGTATAAGCTGCGGTTGTATGCACAGGAGTGTTGTCACAGCCAAAGTAATTCTTTACAATAAACACTGTAATACTTTATCTTAGTTTTATGTGCTTGCTCACCATTCCTGAGTTTCTTCCAAGCCAGTAGAGCTTATCCAGTGTGGGGTATAAATTTGTACTTCTGATGAACTCTTCTTTTATTTAATTATCACTCGCCAGTTGTAGCCTTACACAGTCACCTTTTATCTCTAAGAATACTATTAATACACACTATTCTGTGTACATAAGAAGGGCTACCCTTAGGTCGGAAATGGAAGCCGGGAAAGTCTATGCAACCGTTTGAAAATGCGCATAACATGGATAAAACTTCCAGAAGGATACGTCTGGGGTGCAATTCTGGAAAGGGTGATTTTTTTTTGATCTCCTGTGGAGAAACAAGCTTTCATCTAAAAGCATTGAAGCTAAGCTCAATTTGGAGATAAACCACCAGTCATGCCCTCAAAAGAAAAACAGTGGGGTGATAATGAGGCGCTTTGCATGCGTGAAGAACATCATGAACATTCTGTGAAGAGAGGAAAGGCTGAAACCCTGCAACGAGGCACTGGGGCGTGTTATGTGAGCTTGTCAGTGGGGCGTTACAGAAGATGGTCCATTTCAATTTGTATTAATGGACACTGAATGCCCTCATTATGTTCAGAAATCATGTTCTTGTGCCTCAAGCACTTAGCCTTGACCACACTGCACCTATTGCAAACATGCTAAGGGGTTAAACTGCCATTTATTAAGTCGAATTACACCATGGCACTTGAATGCTTGAATCTTATTGGTCATAATTTTCTACAACTGCACACATTGTGCCAGCCAGGTGAATCATAGCAGTAAATAATTCTAATTAACGTTACTTAAAATTCCAGACATAGAACACAATTTATAATTAGCGGAAATGGAGATTTCAAAATAAATGGTCTTAGCTCATGGTCTTAGCAACAACATGAAAATGACTTTAGGTACAAACATGCAAGATATATGTGTCGTGACCATGGTAAAGGAAAGATAAAGCACTCATTAACCCTTTCTTAGTGCATATGTATTTCATTAGCATACTGGTCATTCATCAAACGCAGTTTATACCTTTGCCATACAGAGATACAGCTGAAACACACCTGATAACTTTGCAGATGAATGTTCTAATGAGCAATAAAGCAGTAGAAAACATTAATCTATGAAACAAGAAGTCAATCCTGCAGCTCCACAGATAATAGTATTGATTTCTTGTCAATCCTTCTTAATAGGATAATCTCCATCTTCATAGCTATTGTGGATGCTACTACAGAATAAACTAACTGAACTACTTGGGACAACAAATGTGCTCTTCTCTCCCATGAGCAGTTAAATAAACAACAATAGCTCCACTAATTCTAAGCGGCAGTGTACAAAAGAAAATCATGAGTTGAATCATAAAGAAAGGTTTTTGGGCTGTGCATCAGATCTTCTGAACTCAGAGACAGAGCCGTCTGTCCATTTCCTTAGGAAATATGAGGATAACCTTTACAAGACTGGCAAACACACATGCAGATCTGACCTTCAAAAATTCCAGTTCTGTCAAGAATGAGATTTCACTCGATCTATAGATCAAATGGATTAACATTCACTAAATAAACATCAAGGCTCTCTCCTTAAAGCATGTTTTCTATCTGTTTTGCCATATCTTTGGAGCTATCTTTGTCTATTCCGGCGGTAATCATTCTTATACATTCATAAAGTTGAATCTGTCATGATCTCAGCATCTCCACATCCCTGATACCTGTTGGTCCTCCTCCCAGTCACAGCCAGCCACTCTGCTGCTCTGGAAGGAGATGATGCATGATTCATCACTTGCACACAGGGTTTACAAGGACTGAGGCAGGTTCTCATGGGGGTTACATACTGAAAACCACATGGCTAATGGTACGCGAAAGTTTTGGCAGCGCTACGAAGCAGTACAGCCCAGAGTGTTTGGGGTCAGCATCGTTTTAAGTTGCAAGAGCAAATGTTTTTAAAAAATATTTTTCTAGATGTTACCCAGCTTAAGGTCCTCCAATATGTACATGCATTTCTCAGTTTACAGCGTGAGTCAGGCTTTGCCTGGCATAGAACATTCGGTCTGTACTCAGAGAAATGTGAATATTTGATGTGAAGGATATACTAATGCTACTAAAATCTACTTCTGTTTGTGGAGTGATGCATTTTACCACCGAAGCAGAGTTCTTTGCTGCCCTCACACTAAACTTTGAAAGCAACATTGAAAGCATTTGCAAACTATTTTTATAAATCAAAGGCTAGACCATGTAACAGCATAACCCTGAAAGTTTCTTAAACAAAGCTACACAACATTGCCTGAGGCTTCCTGTCTCCCTACACCAACCTCGCTAAGAAACACAGAGCTGCACTGATCTCCACCTCTTGAGCCTCAAACATCTAAACATCTCATAGGACAGATATATCCTTCTTGGTTTCTACAACATTCACATGTGAAATATCTGTTTGAGGGAGAAACCTGACAGTTTACAGATTGTTCTTCAAACATAATTGATCAGATGCATTCTGAGGCTTCACAAAATGTTCCCAGAACACAGTGAAAGCTTTGCAAGTTGATTTAACACCCTTGGTTAATAGTTAATTGTAAGTGAAATTCAAATGTATTATGGGTAGCATTATCACAATAGAGCAGATTCCTATAACGTTTCAGTACACTATAACATTTGAAACACCTTCAGATTTCAATTCATTTAACTTTGATGAGTTATTTTATTTTGAATGTTCCATAACTATTTGAAAAAGTATTTTGTAAATAATAAATGCCTGTTTCAGAAAACTCAATAAAAAAGTGAATTTTTAATCTGGGACTCACTGGCACTTCAGAGACCTAGAACAGAGCCAACTGACCTGGGTTCAGCTGGGAGTCTGACAGCGTTAAAACAGCTTATATCCACCTTCTATAACCTTTGCCCACTGTCCTCATTATATGGAAGAGGATTAGGGCCATCATAAAAATATTATTTGAATTCTGACTTTAATGTCAGAATTCTGACTTTAATCTCAGAATTCTGAATTTAGAAAAAAATACTTTAAAAACATTAAAGTCAGAATTGTGAGATTAAAGTAAAAATTCTGACGTTAAAGTCTGAATTCAAATAATATTTTCATGGTGGCCCTAATCCTCTTCCATATCATTATGTTAAACTTAATATAATTAAATTAAGAGAACACACTGTTTTTACTGACTTCCCAAAGATGGTCTGCATTTAATGGTTTAGCATAAAAAAATCTTGTTACACTTTACTTAAATAACTCATGCTTTATAGATATCACCGTAATGTACTGTATTACAATGCATTCATAACATATCGTAGACAGGGCTATAACTATATATATTCGGCATAATACATTATATCCCTGTTTGTTATGCATATGGATGCTCTATGAAGCTCTCATGTGTAATGCACTATAAATACCCTCATAATAGGGGTGTAATGGTACACGAAAATCGTGGTTAGGTACGTTTTCAGTACAGCGGGGGCAAAAGAAACAAAACAAAAATCTTTTTTTCTGTTTTAAACGTTGATTTACTAAACACACCATGACTGTCTTAAATAAAAATTCTCTCAATACTGCTGCAATCCACTAATAAAAAACTAAAACTTACTTAAAAGTCAACCAAAATAAACTTTGATAAGGAGGGAAGACAAGGGGAAATGGGGGTGTTCAGGGGTACAAGATGTAGC
This sequence comes from Pollimyrus isidori, assembly GCA_019775955.2. Classification (NCBI taxonomy): domain Eukaryota; kingdom Metazoa; phylum Chordata; class Actinopteri; order Osteoglossiformes; family Mormyridae; genus Pollimyrus; species Pollimyrus isidori. The sequence continues at coordinate 44,817,533 of JABFDZ020000001.1, forward strand.
ACACGTAGCATAAAATAGGAGGCATGAGGGCAGGGGTGGAGAGGCAATGACAGGGAATGAGCCGAGCACAAAATGTGATTTCCAGGAGTGTTAGAGTCAAGGCCGGTCTTCCGATAAAAGGGGGGGGGAGAGGGTGTTTAATTAAATAAGCTACATGTGACCTAAGAGTGGTTCTGTTCCCTGTGCTGAACTGAAGGAAACTACAGGAAAGCTGTAAATGCTGTATTATCCCTGGTTTTGTGCACCAGGATTGCTCCCCTAATTAGCATTTCAACCCAACATGCCACAGTGATTTGTGCTGTGCTTGAGAAATGCCATTTGAGGGATAGTTGCACATCAAGCGATTAAACGCATTGACCTCACCTCGACCTTAGATGCGTTTAGAAAACCTCCATTGTGTCTCAAATCGAAATTTAAAACCAAATCTTCAGCTGAGCATTTGCTCATGAACATTGGATCATGTTTCACACACACAAATGTATTCATTTGTTAATGTATTCAGTTCAGAATCCATCTGCGTGAAGCATCAGGTGTCCTATTAATTAGAAATAGAAATCCTGAATGGATCACGATTAAATTGTGAACCACAAACATGACAAATAAACTTCATATTATACATTTTACTTTTTGAAAACCTCTTTCTTCAGACTTCACAATAATCAGCAATATGAATGTGACTGACCGTCACGCCCTGCATTCCATTCTCCTTGTTCTCTCCACTGTGTGGCTCTAACAAGCTACTCCTGTTACTTAACTCTTTTTCGGTTGTTACTTTAATCTTTCCTCTCATTACAGCCCTTGTGCAGATCACCCCAGGTGCCTCTCGTCTGCTCCCTCGTCAGTGATGTATATAGCGCCTCCCATGTCGATGTATGGTCTGCATGTGCGCCCCAGTTTTCCCTTTGTCCTCTCCTGATTGTTTCTACCCCATTTTGACCACTTGTGGTCCATTCCTTTTGCCTTGTTAGTAGTCTTTTGCCCTGTTAGTAGTCTTGTTTAGTAGTCTTGTTTTGGTTTTCCCCATTCCCGGCTTTGTTTTCGTCCTTCCTGTGACGTAATAGTGAAGGTTAAGTGTCTTACTGCAGTACAAATTTCTCCATACACTCAGTGGCCAGTTTATTAGGTGTACCTGCATACTAATTCAAATAGTCTCCTACTCTAAACCATGAAGCACGATTAGATGCACCAACGAGACAGAGTCAAGAGGTTCACATACAACTCGACAGAGGATATGAGAGGTTAAGGTGTCTCATTCAAGCTATATTTGAATATGGTGTGATTGTAGGTGCCATATGCTATGGTGTTAGAATACCAGAAACTGTCAACCTCCTGAGATTCTCTGTAAACCCGCTGTCTACAGTAGACTTCACAGATAATGGTGTTATGAACAAAAAAAAACATCTTGCAGCATTTATGGAGCTGAAAACATCTTTTGAATGATAGTGGTCAGAGGATAACAGTGAATAAGAAAGCCACAGTGCTAAAATAGCTTAGTACACAAGTGGAGTACAAGAAGGCTGTTCTGAATACATCACCTACAGAGAGTAAGATGGGGTAGGCTGAAAAGAGAGTTTCCCCCACAGGGATCAATAAAGTGCACTCAATTCATCATTTAATTTAATTTAATTTCACTCATCTACCCTTGAAAGAAAAAATTAGTCCTTCCTGGTACTAGCTAGTTACACCGAACAGAGTAAGAGAATAATAAATTATGTTAAATCCCTACACATAACAAATGTGAATGTGATTTTATTTAAAAGACTACATGAAATCTGTCAGTATCCGTCGATCATTAGTGAAGTGAATAATTTAGTGTGTTTCGTGTATTCGTGGTCTTGCTCCCAGCTTTTGATCACACATTAACTAGCTCTCTAGGAGTGCTCAGATCTGAATGATTCTGGAGGTGAAAATCTAATCTCTGCCTTCACGTTAGTAATGTAACTCTCTCTGTCTCTCTCTCTTTGGGCATTTACACTAGACTGAAGATACAGAAGCTTCTTCATTAGCTATGGTCTACTGAGTGAGGCCTGGAGGACACAGAAAGTGAGGCAGGACTGGCAGAGAGAGCCTTTAAAAACGTCACGGACAAACATGGCATGGAGAAAAGGCTGACAGTCATTACGATCTTGTGGACAAGCAGGGGGAGGCATGAGGGACAGATTTAAAAATGAAAAAAATGAATGAATTAAATTTCGTGGTGAGCAGACGGTTAAGTCAAGGGACCAATCTGCCTAAATACCATGACAAGTACAGATGCCTTCTTAACGGGTCAAAGGTCAATTGCTCAGCTGAGCAACAAAAAAAAAGAAAAAATGCCATTCCCCTCTTTTGTTGCACATTGACTCTTCAGTATTTTAAGAACTTTAGTTCCCCAAGTTAAACAGGACACTTTACCAGCTTAGGGATGTAATATTTACTTTATCCTCATGTGCATCAACATCCTGTCATAAACATACCAATTGATACTATAACATGCTCAATAGTTTGAAGGTTTAAATAAAAATTGACCAGGGCAACAACATTGCAAGGATTTTCAATGAGCATGTCGCAAGAACATCACTGCCCGCTTCTGCAGTCCACAGTTAAATTCCCTGTATATGGACTTGAAAGGTTGTGGAATCGTGTGCAATGGGCATTAATAACCCAGTAGCAGCCTTCTAGATCTAGCTGCATTACAAATGTAGTATGGAGTTGTGGCTTTCGGCAGAATTTCACATAATAGATGAGATCAGTCCTGCGACAGAAGTGGAAACATGGCTGCCTGCTGGGGTATCAGCTGTCATGAGCAGCAATAACTCTCGATACCTGCGTAGGGATCCTTTTCACCGCCGCTTCACTTTGCACTTTGCTTCATCTTCACACAATGAAGTGCTTTGCTACTGCCAGGGGGAACGTGCCGCTTGAATAGATATACTCATAGTCACCTTGAGAAGCACATATGCAAGCAAACTATGAATTTCCTCTTGGGGGCGCCATAGAGCATGGACTGTCTTCTCCAAAACCAGCATGCATGCTGTTCAACACAGCAGTGATGTTACTGCTTGATTATTCAGAAAAGTGCGAAATCAACCTATCACGAAAGAAACGGAGTGTGGAGCATGACCGTGGGTACGATTCACACAGCTGAGTCTGTTCATGACACCATATTCTCAAGTTCACAATATCCTATTCCCGTTAGAAAGACGTCACCCAACGGAACTCTACGTTAACACAGCATCTGGTACTGGAGCAGGCCCAGAAAAGACTTTCGCTGAAGCTATAATCAGGTTGGTAATCACAGTCTTTCAATGTCTGACAGAACTGAAGAGCAGGACAGGCAGAACTATAATTAGGATGGTTTAACAACTGAACCATTTAAAAGGCCACATTGTGCTTTGCTGCAACCCGAACAAATGTTTGAGGGAAACAAAAGAGGCAGAATGGCATGGGCTGTAAAATAGCAAGATACAGAAAGACTAACCATGTCTGTTTTCAGCCACCGAAAAGAGAAGCAAGACTCCAGTCCCCATCCGTTTAAGGCGGTCTCTGAAGGCCAAAAGGCCAGCTCAGAGAATCTGCTTGAGTGGCCCGATAAACATTCTATGCTGCAACATAATTGGATAGAAGACACTCTGTAGGCCAATCATTATCTCCCAGAGAGACTGGTAACCTTTTACTTGATGGGGCACAAATACTTAGTGATATTTACAATTCATGAACTAATCTTGAACAAATATAGTTTCTACTTGAGATTAAAGATGCATCACGATCCATTAATGATGAACAAACATGAGATCAGTATTTCATGACTTGTTCCTTCAGTAGTTCCTTAGTAATTCATTGACAAAGGTTCACAAAGGTGTACAGAATTAATAGACATAGTAACAAATATACTATTTGATAAAACATACATCACGATTCATTAATGATGAATTAACATGAGATCAGTATGTAACTAAGATTAGTTTGTGGGTAATTAATACATAAGTAATAGTATAATACTATATTATTTGTGCCCCATCAAGTAAAGTTTTACTGAGAGACTTTATAAAAGGGTAGATGAACTGTACCTTGGTTATTAACAGAGATCAGGGAGCGTGTCAGTGCTAAGGGAGCTGCACTGGTCCTGTACAGAACCCAGAGAAGTCCGAGCAAACTAATCATTGTTATTAACTTGATGATCTCAGCGCACCTGAGCATAAAAATGGATGGTTCCTCTAAATCTAATAAGTGAAAGTGAAACATAAGCGAAGGGCATTCAGGATGATGGCATTAAATGTTTAGTATTCACACATCAGCGGCATCAGACAAGCCCATCATTCAGTATTATGTCTTGTTAACAGGGCAAGTTAAACACCTGCCAAGGGGTCCCTAGCGATCTTAGATAATTAACCATAGTGACCATAGTGTCTGACCAGCATGCATTTCTCAGTCGTGCTCTCTTTAGTGTCCTCTATGTGCGATGCCATTTTAATACAAATCCAGCCTTATTGTTCCAATTAACACTGTTTTAGTACATTTTACACATCTACTGTGACGTCCCTGCTACCAGCTGTCATCATGGATGTGCAAATTACTGTGCTACAGAGATAAACGCGGGTGTGACGAATGTTAACTGATAACACGAGTCAGTCCACTGAGATCTTATCGCAAACTTCCAGATAAGCAATTCAAAAGCAAAAAAAAACACATTCTCTCATACTGCAGCACAATGTACAGGATCATCTGGCAAACGACTCAATTACAGACACTAAAATGCCCTCGCTGGAATAAAGGCCTCATTATGGGGCACTTTCAGTCCTTTTCCAACCATTTTAAACATTTACCCTAAACGTCTTGTGACTGATCCTGGGATGTCATCACAACCTGGCTGTAACTTCAAATCACGCATTAACTGATGCAGCCATACTCACATTTCCCAGTCCACAGCTGATTGGCTGACAGATGTGAGAATGAGGAGTGCAGAAAGACAATCAGATGCACCATGAGGGGTAAGAAAGCATTACTATACAGGTTTCATGCATCCCTCCAAGACTGGTGTAGTATGATGTATCTGTAACAGCAGAGGTGGAAAGTTCCGGTTCGTAAAGTAACATTCGGACCAAGGTTTTGTTTCAACCAACCAATTCTCTGTGAGTATGACTCTTCATGCTCAACTGGTTGGTTGAATCAAAACCTTGGGTTGGACTTGTACTTTTTGAACCTGAACTTTCCACCTCTAAGTAACAATAATTTAATGTGACATGAGAAGTCAAGACGTTTAAATGTACAAAACCCCGGAGAGTTTAGTCACCAGGACCCATCAGTGAGAGAAAGATGAACCTCAGTCGCTCTCTACATCCTGAAAAGCACATGGGGAGGATCTGAGGCACAGTCACCACACCACACTTCCCATAATTCCACTCCAAATGGGTCTGACATTTTTATATGCTGACTGTGGGACCTATAAACTTCAGCAAACTTTAAAAAAAAAAAAAAAAACGCCACTTTAGCATCCTGCTTATACAAAATCAATACATAAAAGACAGGATGACATTTCCCTTATGTGAGTTTTTGTTTATTGCATCTCTGGGCTAAGCATTTTAGCGCATGATGAGGAGACACAGCCCTGAAGTGAGAAGCAGGGCCCTGAATGGATAGATATTATCCTGATTGGTGAAGCGCCTGCAGTAATCTAATTAATCCAAATTAATTCTATAAGAGGATTGGTAAGATTTGCTTCAAATGGAGGTTTAATATGCTTCAATTACTTCAACCATCACAGTGCCGATTTTTTTAACAGTCGGTCCTTACATTCGTCTTCATAAACAATGACACTCATAATCACACTAAGAACACATCAGTTAGAGGACAATACAAGGTCAGGTACAAAACAAGACAGTGCAGCCTGGCTCTACCTTTCTCAACACAAGACTTCATATCATGTATGGGGTAGAGGGCTTAAGTTTCATGAAAAAGATTCATGCTGGTGTTAAAGTCTTTCACAACTGAGTGTTCAAGCTTGCAGGTGTGTGAGTGTGAGTGAATGGCATGCAAGTGTTCCCTGCGATGGGTTGGGGCCCCATCCTGGATTGTTCCCTACCTTGCACAGGTAGCCTCTAGGATAGGCTCTAGACCTCCTGCAACCCAAAATAGGACAAGCGGTTACAGAAAATGGATGGACATTAGGAATATGGATAGAGTATATTGTAGGGTAAATTAGCACTTAATGTGTAACTAGTCTCTAAGACTATGCTTAAATGTGAAGAGCTACGAATATCATTGGGTATGGAAACCACTCTGCCCTAATCCACCTAATAGAAACCCACTGTCACTTATGCCAGACATCAGCCTCACAATAACTCTGCTGCTGGAATCAATCGCTGAAATAAATGCACTGCCAGTGCTATACTGCCCCCTGCAGGTGACAAATTCACAAAACAAGTTGAAAACATTTTCTGTATCTCCACTCTTAACATATATTCACAGTCTTCAATGCACCACAGAGTATCCCTCTACTTCTTGATTAAACTGCAGTGTCCATATTTGCCTCAGAAATTAATGTTTGCTGAATGAGTGCCTCTTTTGCATTACAGTGTTTCACACCTGGTTTATTATTTGCAAACTATCAAAGCTGGATGCTGCTATCCTTGGTATCTGAAGCTAAACCACTTATCAGAATGCCAGGCTTCGAGTTCCATTTCAGCAGAGCATTTCAGAAAGATGTGGGTGATGGAGAGATGCATTTCTGTTCTACTCCTGTATTCCCATCTACAGTACCTCATTTTAAACCCCATTGTAAAGCACTATATTTACAGTATCTGCAGATGCATTGATTTGTAATTATTTGTATCAGGTCTTTCACTATGCATCCTGATACAGATTTAAAATGTCATGAATGAATGAGTCACCATTGTTTCATACCATCAGTCGTAATCAATAAAACGGGCTAAATGATTGACCTTTTACAATTTGTTTAATGCCTTTATATTGTTTAAGTGATATTTTTTGGGGGGTAAAATGGTTTCCGGTCGGTTATGTTTCCTGTGATGCAGTGTGTCAGTAAACTCACAGTGAAGGCTCACAGTTAAAATAATTCATTGGAACTCTATAGTTTGAGGTTACAAGCAGATACACAGTCTGTAGCAGACATAAAAAAATCCAAGACCTGACACCAAGCTGTAATTCTTCTCTAGGATTTTAGGATAAAGGGGAACTGGTTATCATCTTACATGTGCAACCAGTGTCTCTTCCTCCCTTCAAAATCACCAGATATAAAAAAATAAAGCCGTTATTTCCATTGAACAATTTATCGCAATCACAGAGTACTCAGCAGGGGTACAATCTGATGCAATGCCAGTCCATCACTGCATACATGCCACGGGCAATTAACCTAATTGCAAGTCTTTGGACGACAGAAGGAAAGCCTGAGGAAAGGCACACAACAGAGAGTACATATGCAAACTCCAGAGCAGGGGTGGAATTCACACCCTTAACCTTGGCGGTGGGAGACAACAGTACTTCCCACTGGGTCATCATGCCACTGGTCCCAATACCGTGTATGAAATAGGCTACCAGTCCAATTTGTTACGCTCCTGAGATTTTTGGTTCTCATTGAGGTCACCATTGAAAGAGCGTAGCAGCTGAGAACTTTACGAGTAAGCGGTTACAACTGGAGATGAGGAAGGAGTCATGATTCAAATGCAGCTTTAGATAATGGAAAGGGACTTCACTGAAACACGGGAATACACACTAGGCAACAAACAAAAGGGTCGGGTCAAAATACGATGCAGGGACAGTAACTCAAGAGGAACCAGGGCTGACCTGAATAAAGGGAATAGCAGGGCAAACTGTAACTGAGAATACTAAGGCAAACTACCCACAAGTTGGAACAAACACAGAACATTTACAGTGAACAACAAAAGAACAAGGCAAAAGCAGGCAGATTTACACGCTAATAAGGGACGCTACATGAGGGATGGGTGCAGGCCATTACCAATTGCCAAACGCTTGGAACTACATGTAATAGAAGTAGGTGAGGGTAATCAGGACAGACCTCTGCTGGTCAAATGGGAATGTGACAGGACTGACTGAGACAGATTGTGACAGTAAGGTGATAATATAAAATGTTATGATTTGTGAAGATGTGTTTCCATTACGGAAGTTCCTGTATACCTTTATTCCCATTCATTTCCTGAAAAATGCCTTGAACTCTACCTTTGATGATAGATGTCATGTTGACAGGGATGACTGATCATTAGATATACACTCACCTAAAGGATTATTAGGAACACCTGTTCAATTTCTCATAAATGCAATTATCCAATCACATGGCAGTTGCTTCAATGCATTTAGGGGTGTGGTCCAGGTCAAGACAATCTCCTGAACTCCAAACTGAA
>JABFDZ020000001.1:44844111-44862330 GCA_019775955.2 Pollimyrus isidori
GTGTGCTGATTGGTCAGTCTCCTATAATCATGCATGTGTCACTAATGTTAATGTGAAACAGCTGGATGAGTCTTTCAATCAAGGAAACAATCCGGTAATAATACAATACAAACAGAAACATTCAAGCCAAGCACAGGAGCTTTTCAGTTTTAAAGTCGTTTTTAAAGCCTGAAGTAGCTCATAGTTTCCCTCCTGACGTGGATTATCTACAGTATCACCCTACTTATACGTAAGTGTTGCAGGTCCTTACTCACACAGGTCTTTACAAAAGACCTAGATTTAACACTGAATATGTACAAATTTTCTATAACGTAATTTAATATCTGTAAAAAAAGGAGAATTAAACTGGAGGAGAATAACAAAGCAGAGTTAGGCAATAGCACCTGAAAACAAATATGTTGAACACTGAAAGTTAAGAATTCAAAGTTTTGTCTAGTGATATCCATTACTATCATAAACAGCTTCACATTACAAGTTACATTGTATAAATGTATCCATATTGCGGCCTAGGCAAATATCTCATAGTACTTTCTGAATTACAAGAAGTATGATGTATATTATAAATTGAAACCACTGTATGGAAAGGAGGAAAGTGACACTGTAGAAAAATAAATCCTTTGATCCAACCACCTTGAGACCGTGTGTAAGATTAATGCAGCAGGAAGAGACATAACGAATAGTGGCTGTGGACTGGGGCTGGATGGGAGAAATGCAGCCAAAGCTTGCAAAAGTCTCCATATACAGACATTCTGGGTTCAGGTTTTAGATTTTGCCAGTGCTATTCAGGCCAGGTTGTCTTCGGTCTCACGGTCTTGGGTTTGGGTTTTAATTTCAGGCTGTACAGGATTCCATAGGTTGGAGGCAGAATAGAAATCGAACCTGGACTTATTTGGCAACCGGGAAAACGCCTGGTATGCTGGACAGCTACTCCATCCCTGCTGCAGACTCAAACTGAGTTGGATCTCTGTTTAATATCTCATGATCATATCATCTATGTTTAATACACTTACACAATCGTGTCACATGATCACCTGCAGCGTAAAATACCCGTTTGACGTACTTTCCCTATGAACAAGCCATCCCAGAAATTACTTAAAGTGAGACAGTTTTTTTTTAAAAACCCACAAGTCATTTTCCATCAATGTTTTTCTACATGGCGTGGGCAGTGGCTTAAGTGTGAAAAAACAGGGGCCAGTACTCCTCTTCTTATACAGTACTGGTACATTATGGTACTTTTTCGGAAAAAACAAAAAACAAAGCAGTACCAGTACTATGTACCAGTCAATACCAGCCCTCTTCAGGTACTGGCCAGGGTAGGAGGACAAGAAATTAGAATAAGTGAATAAGTAATCTCCTTCTAGATTAGATTGTGCCTATACAGGTTTCATGTTTCTCTTCTGTGTGATCCTGTGCTTTTGCTACCCCCATTTTTCCACCAAGTCAAAACCACTTCCAGTTTCACATTTCTAAGACACATTCACAACAGACAGATACAGGAAAGATAGAAAACTCAAGAAAGTTGCTTTTACCACAGCACGGTGAAATTCTTGATTTCCAGCCCAGAAAATCTAATCTAATTCTAAAATAACCTTTAATAATTCTTTGATTCTTAATCTGTTGATTCTTTGCTTCTCCAGCCTTAGGTTTATAAATGTATAACTCACACCTTGTTCTGCCTATATTTCCCTTCAATATTCTAAATGAATTTCCAACCTTAAGTTAAATATCTGAGCTCTCTGATAACCTGAGTCCTTTATGCTAAATTGTGGGCATTTCTCTGCGGCTGAAAATAATGGCGCAACTGTAAGCATATCTCACCTATTTCCGGTGTGAGGTCTGTGAAAAAACAGCTAAGCTGCTGTTAGAGAACTTTCTTTTAACGGCCCCTGTTTTCACCTCCACACATAGCATTCTTTCACCGCCTTCCAACTCATCCACTAACTCAGAAGATATCGGCACCTGGAGCGACCATCTTTACACAATGTAATCTGAGAATATACAACGCGATGTCCTGCATGAGAACCAGCAGCTTTACTTCCTTCTCCTCTCCTCTGTTTATCACGAGTTATGGAACAGTACATATAGTGTAGGGCTATTCAAATCATGGTCCTCAAGGTCCGAGTCCTGCTGATTTTCCAGCCTTCCTCTACCTGTGAACTGGGTATGAAGCATTTATGGTCAATCAGAATCAGTAATTATTATACCAACTACCTGGGAGCATTGAAAATAAGGCCTGGATTTGGATTCAAGGCCCAGATTTGACGATCCCTGATGTAGTAAATCACTAGGGTTGCAAGCAGGATATAAGGCCTATTACACTGATAAGAGGCATCAACTTACTGAGCCAGCTGAAAGGGCACTGTGGTCTTTTACAATTCAAGCATCTCTTAAGTAAGAGCAATAACAAGGCATTGGGAAGGGCATGTTTGGGTGCACAACTACAGACTGTAAATTAGCCAAATAAAGCCTCATGAACCATTTGTTGTATTTTCTCACCCCGGTAGATGGCACTCTTGCTCTGCTTTGGGGAATGCTTTAAGCCCTTTTATGGGCAGACGGCACCGTCTAGTGGGATCAGAAAATACAGGAAATGGTTCAGGAAACTTCATTTGGCCATCACTAATCTAAGTCTATCAAAGGCCCGGCGAAGTAACAGGTTGGCCTGTCTCACCTCCCTCTGCGCCCCCACCAGCCCGGCAGGGGGTGCGGTTTCCGTATTGGCCTCATTCAAAGGAATTCTTTTTACCTGGTGACAGGTGAAGCAGGTGATAAGTATGGCCTCAGATCTGTGTCGCTCTCCCTCTCGATTATTCTTCCCCCACGCTGAGCTGTACCCACACGCGCATCCCAGCTACCCACATTTTTTCCTTTATTTTTACCCCTAATCAGTTTTTTCATGTATAATAAAATTTAACACAGTTATTACAGATAAGTATTTTGATTTGTCTCAATTACGTTTCTGCCCAAGTCAGGTCGTAACACCTGACTTTCCATAATCACAGCAGCACTAGTTCATTCTGCTGCCTCCTTCTGGCAGGCATGTGGTAAAGCATGTGCTTCCAGAATCCTGAGCTCAGGGGAGCTGAGCGGTTTCCCCTCCAGGTTACAGCCCCTCCAGAGTGTGCCAGCAGACGCAGAGACTCAGGAAGGGAGTCCAGGCCACCACGTGGTGTCTTCCGGATCAGAATGAGGCGTGTATGGCGTTCTACCAGTGCTGCATGCAGCCCCCCGAGCAGGCCATACTGGTCCTCTGCCTGTGGCCCTTCAGCCCTGGGAATCAGCAGCAGCCGGCGACTCTGTTTCACACACTCCAGCACTGCCTCCACTGCCGCTGAAATGGCCAATCACACAGCAGCACCAATTCATTACACCAATCAAACAGAGGCACCCAGGTGCTCAATCAAACACATGGCAGCAAGAATTATAATAATAATTTAACTATTTATCCATTTTAATTGAACTAAAGCCTGAAGGAAAAAAAATATATTACTAATATACTAATATTAGCTTAATTTTTAACAAAAACTAGAAATATTTAAATGCTATCTTTAGTTTATGTTGTATTGGTCACTACTTTTACCCAGATTAAGCTTGTGGGAGTTTTAGTTACATAAAAGTGTTCGGAAGGCAAAAGTAAAAATGACTGGTTCAAAGAGATAACCAATAAGATTGTAGAGGTGCTGGGTCCAAGCAACTAGAGGAGATAAGACCCAGACATCTGATCGGTCTCCAATATAATCTAATTGATCAATCATTTTTCCTTTTTCTAAATATTTATAGCCATGTTTATAATAATTTATGAATGCATCATAATGCATTATTAAGGTATGTATAATGCATTATCCAAACTGTATAAAGTGTTACCCATTTTTGTGCTAGTAAAACTCCCATGAGCCCAGTCTAAATAGGTAATAGTGAAGACAGCATACAATTTACATATTTGTATAGTTCTTTAGATTTCATTAATGATAAATAAGGATTATAGTATTAAAAAACTAAATATGTCTTCAAAATGTTTTGACATTTACATAAAGAATGTGCCGTTTGACCTTTTTTTGATATTTAAGAACATCTTTCAGATTTTTGCAGGTCTCACCTTCTCCAGGAAGTATGTCACGGTCATAGACACAAAGCCGGTAACCATACTGGGTCTGCAGAACGTTCAGCAGCAATACCCTCTCATCCTCAGTCAATGCTTCCTCACTGCAGGTCTGATAGTATGAGATGTAGGCATCGTATTGCTTGCCATCTGAAACAAGCAGAGGTGTCTGCTCCCGGTTCCTAACATACACAGGCCACTCAGCTTAACTAAGAAAATCCACTGTAAATAATTCATGAGCAAATTTCATAAAACTCACTCGGTCTATAGGACATGTGGATGGAAAAGGTTGGTTATGTAAGAACCATCTTTGGGTTTCAGAAATTTAGTAAAAGTTCTTCACTGGATTACATGAGGACTGAGTTTTCACAAGGAATCCTAACTTTGCCAAAAATGGACTGGATGGTAGAACAAGCTGGATTTACTGTCCCAGTATGCATGAAATGTTATGTCTGCTGTCTACTTGAAAAGTTATTTTAAAAAATGGAAGATTCAATAATTCTCACCTGTTGGACAGCATTGATTACGTTGCATGTCACGGAAGAACAGCACAATGTCGATTCTTAGCTTGTAGTACACAATGATAACTACCACAACTATGAAGGCAGAGACAGCCGCAATTGCTAGGCTAACGGTTGGGACAGTCTTAGATGTGACTGTAAAACAGAATCAGAACAGAGCAATCACATACTCTCCCCAAACAGCGTACAAAAGGGATACAATGCAAAATAAACCATTAAGAGACAAAACCAACACTGCAGTCAGAAATAATCCGGACAGAGGATGGTGTTTCAGTGTCAGATAACTCTCACTTTCATAAAAGCCAAGAAATGCTACAATTCATCTTACCAGAGAAACTTCATTTCAGTCCAGCATGATTAAAAGCAAAACTGCTTTAAATCCAATACATACAATTAGTCTACCGTATATTAATATAATGATATTTAATAGCAACTCCATACTACTGGTTCTAATTTTATCCTTTTAGCTAAAGTCTCTTCATCTAATTTTTTAAATTACAGTGAACTACCGCTTAAAAGATACTAAATAAGTGAGACACCTCAGCTTTGTAAAAAGTGACCATGCATTAGCACTGAGTCAAGAACAACAAGAATACAGGACAGACATGTGAACAGCAGTTCAGACCCTACCTTTCTGTTTCAGTGTAATGGAAGCGTTAATCAGTACCCTCAGTGGTGAATCTAGCTTGCAGGTAAATGGAGTGTCAAGGTGCTCTTTTGAGACATTGTTCACTACCAGCCATGCGATCATGTAACAGCTCATTTGCTCCCTTTGGCTGAGAAAAAAGCATAGGCAGATCAGCAGGGCTTACACTTTGAAGATGGCAGCGGAATTCGGTTCCGTTGTTTTGTTGTTTTATCATATTGTTGTGAGAAACCTGCGATGCTCACATAGTGCTGTTGTAGTAAATGGTCATGTTCTGATCCTCAGGAATAAGCGAAGATCCATTAATCCAATGAAGCAGCATGTCTTCTGTTCTAGAATGAATGTCCAGAATGGCCAAACACTTGATCTCAACCTTCTGACCTGTAGAATCACATAAAAACATCAGAATTTACAGCACATCAATTTTTTCTCTGTTTTTCATCATTATAAATGAAGACGGTGTATGTATTCAAACATGCTTGTATAATAATCCTTTTGTAGTTAGTCGATGGTTATTCCGGCTTTCATTTAAATGTGTTGCTCTAGGCTTATTGTACAAATTTTGTACACACTTAGGAAACATTTAAATTATGCACTTTAATCAATGTACTGTACTACTCATTTTTCTTAATGTGGGTATTTCAGTATAGGAAGAAATAAGATCCATTTTGATGATTTCCCTAAAATTTCTCTTACCCAGATCCACAATGATGTTTTCATTGAGTTGTGGTTTTACAATTTTGGGCTCAAGAGGATCCGTAGAGGCTGCTAAAAGTTTACATCATTAATCAGTATTTTACCTGAACAAATCATGTCTCACGTATGTAAGGACAAAAAAGCTATTAATTTCAAGAATAGCTTCACTTCATTTTTATACAAGAAACTCATATCAATTTTTTAAACAGGTTTTATTTTAGACACAACAAATTGCAAAAATATAAAGCAAACTTAACTGAGCAAATTCAGAATTTCTTCATGTACAATTTTAATTTACCTTCTACTGATAAGTTGTATGTTTCAGAAGTGTAGTACGACATTCCCTTGTATTTGCAGACGTGTGTAGATTTATAGACCCCTTTATCACTTTTAGAAACCATTTCAAAGAAAATATTATTCTTAGAGGAAATATATTTTTCATGGCAATTGTCAGAAACCTAACAACAGAAAATGAAAAAAATGTAGTATGATTATATCTAGTCAAACAACTATATTCTCACTTCTTTTCTTAGGGTAGATTGTTCTAAAGTATAATTTGCATGAATTATGACAGAGTAGTTAGACACTTTTTCAAAAATACAAATAACATATATGGCATTGGGAAAATAAGCAGATTCTGTACCTTGAACCAAGTGATGTTCAACTGGCAGGGAGAAGAAGGGCCATTGAGAAAACTGCTTTTAATGACATGTGATTTCTTCTCATGAGAAAAGTTATCATAGATAGTGTCATCCGTGTAACATTCACTGTACACTGTCAAATTTATCCAGGCATTTTTATCTCCATTTCTTCAGCAGAAAAAAACACAAGTTAATGCATGCAGGGGACATTGCAAAGTATCTATACAAACTGTCTTGAGACACGTTAGCTAAGCCAAACCAGAGATGCACCCGACCACCACTCATGTTGTCAGTGATAAATGAGTACAGGAAAGCTGACTGTTTATCTAGCCATTATTCACAATGCTAATTATGTGAAACAATTACAAGGGCTACATCCAAACCCAGAACACAAGAAGAGCAATGCCTGTAATCATGAGGTCGCAGGTTCAAACCCAGCCTCAGCACATCTGTGGTTCCTTGAGCAAGGCCCTTAACCCCCAGCTCCCTGGGCGCTGCTACAGGTGGCTGCCCTTCGTGGACAACTTACTCCACAAAGAGCAAGCTGAGTGGGGCGTAAAGTATCAATTATTTAAATTATTATTAAAATAAGTTGCCAGTCTTGGTAGGATCAGAAGGTTACTGGTTCCAATCCCATGGCTACCAGACTGGTCTTATTGTTGGGCCTTTAATGCTACAAAGCTTCAGAGGCTGGTTGACCCAACTCCCTCAGTTACACACTGCTTTGTGTAAAACTGTGTGTTAAATAAATAAATGTGTGGGAATGTAATTTACGGTTACAATGCACTCATGTCCATTGAAGAAGTAGACCCCATCATCGCAACATTTATCTACAGACAGTTTGAAGAATCAGAGTACAAAATACTTCCCTTCCAATCAAGTAAGGAATCGTGCATCATGATATTACTGAAATGTGAATGTGCTGAACCAGCAAATGACAGCTTTTACTTCAGCTCTCGGCTGCATAGGACGACACAATTTGGTCCTGGTCAGGTTACGTGCTACTTGATTAGCTACCTTATCATGCATGCGTACACGGGATAATCAGCATACATACAGTTAGATCACTCACTTCTCCATGCAGGTGTACAATCCGCTGTCATTCTTTAACACTTTCATCATAAAAAGCGTGTCTTTCTGTTTAACCTGTGGTCTCCCAACCTCCTCTATCAGCTCCTGGAGCCCCAGGGAGGAATTCTTTCTCCAGACCAAGGAAGAGGAATTTAGAGGGCATATAAGAACTGCTATTTCCCCCTCCCGGACAAAGACGTTGGTAGGAGCTCTATAACGCCTTCTAGAGCAGGAAAAAAAGCCCTCGCAGTCTATCTGTACTCCGTCAGAAGCACAGGTCTCTATAGAAGGACAACAAGATGTTAGCTGTAAACGTTTACATCAATTATTTTATTGTGCTTGACTCTCAAACACTCGGTTATAATTATTTGCAGGCCAACTGCTAATGCTAAGGCTGCACCAGGCAGTATAGGACACAAAGCAGTAAGGGATCCTGGAAAGGACACCAGTTCAGTACCGGTCATAGCCGATGTGGGCCAAGGTTACACACATAACGAAGTCACGCATGCACAAACGCACATACAAAAACATAGCGAAGTCACGCAGGCACAAACGCACATATACACGTGTAACGAACGCAGGCATGCACACAGATACACACACATAAAGTCTCGCATGCACAAACAGACATATACACGCATAACGTACGAACGCAGGCATGATCTCTACAGTTGCCCATTAAGTTGTCCAGATTTCATCGGCAGGATCTCTTATACTTGAACTTGATATACAACCACAATTTTCTATACACAACTCTCCAATATGGAATAATAAATATATCTTGTTTAAAAAACAAAAGAAATATATTTGATCTCTGTAGGCTAATGTACTGGTTATTTCTTTATGTGATCCCTATGTAGCCTATTGGTCGGTTAGAACCCTCTTAATGGTTTCAGTCCCACTTCTTTGATTCAGTCACAACTTAATTGGCGATCACCAGTTCTTCATAAAATATTCATTCAGTGTTGTATTGTGTTTAAAACAAATAAATAAAGAAGGAAGATGTACTTGATCCATCAAATTAAGAGGGATTTGTAATTCTAAATAAATCGCAACGTGGTATCTGCAGTACCGCTGTTGGTGTCGCGCCTAAATTATTATACTCATAAATAAATTATTATAATTATCATTAACTGAAATATGCATGTCCTTCTGGATTAATAAACTCTCTCTATCTATGTATCTATCTATCTATGCAGACGGATAAGCTAAACACACAAAATTGGCACTTAAGGTTCTACGGACAGACATTTCAGTAATATCTCAACCTCACATGAGCAACATTAAACATGAGTTCTCCGGCATAAACATTACAACAAAAGTTAATAAGCGATCCGGGGTGTTCTGTCATAAAATCTTGCCTGACAAGATGTGCTATATCGCGCCTTTCTGCGCATGTGCAGTTCAACCGTTTTGGGATTATGGTTAGGTTTTAGGGGTTAGGGCTAAAGTAAGGCTTTTCGGGGGGGTTAGGGTTAGGGTAAGAGTTAGGGCTATCGATTAGCACTACGGTAGCATTTTGGACAAGGCAGCATATGACAGAACACCGGCAGCACTTTGCATTCGCTGCTAACATCTTTACTGCGAAACATTAACCTGAACAACATGTGCACGCTTTAAATATTTTAAACACCGTCAAACTTCGCTGAGAATCAATAATTACAACGTTATCTTATGGACGCACACAAGTCCTGATGATGATCTTAATTAGAGACAACAACAGCCGTTGCGCGAAACCCGAACTCTAGAGAAAATGCATTCCAAAGAGGGGGCGGATAACTGTTTTAAAGGGCCCATCGCAACAACACTTAGAAAACTTGTTCCTATCTAAACAACTAGCCTACAATACACTAGCTCTATAACATCTGTTGGACGAAGGACGTAATCTATTAGAGTCTGATTTATTTATAGACAAATTCAATTTGGAGTGTACTGAGAAACAGTATGCAGTAAAGTGGTTATTAAGGCAATCCCACAAGGAATGTTGAATATTGTTAAAGGAGCGATGCTTTATATCACATTAGTCCCAACTAACTTTTTCCCTGTATTGATGAACTTGATTTTAAAGGGACAAAATGCACGAAGTCTTAAGAAATACTCTTACCTATAGGTTATTCCCCCTTCCATTGAAAAAAAGATTAGGCCTTCCCTGAGGAGCAGAGGTTGGGAACTTCTTCTAAACTGGTTAAATGTCAAAGGTAATCTCTTACACAAACTAGAATTTTATTCTAGCTATTTGTAGCTTTCATGAATTGAACTCTTGAATTTAGAAAAAAAAAACATTAAAATACATACAAACTAAACAAGCCTTGTTTGTTTCCCAGTTCTTACATAATTTATTGTATGAATAGACCCACTTTCATCTTTTTTCATTTATTTTTATTTACTTTTATTTCACTTTATGTATCTCTTTATGTTTTGTTCATTATTTCATTTATCTATTTGTATTTTGCTAAGATGGCATTCTGTATTCTCAGATTTTTGTATATGCTCAGTTATGTGGTGTAAAACTTGAGACATTTGTGAGGTATATGGTGTTGTTCAATAAAATCCTTTAAGAAAAAAATTTAACAAAAAATAAATAAATAAATAAATAAACAACGCACGCACATACACACGCATAACCAAAGCAGGTCTACACACACATACGGGAGGAAACTGGCAGCACAACGGGATTCAACTCCGAGTCCCCGGAGGCGACAGTGCTACACGCTGAGCCCACTGTAATAGCCTAACTGTCACTTTCTATTAAACAAACAGCACCGAAAACACTGGCAGATCATTTTCTTTTGAAATACCTTTAAACAGATATATGGCCAACAGCAACATCTTCCACTTCATGTTTAACAAGACCTGTCTAAAAAAATCATGAACAACACCAGGATTACAACGTATATTTTACTGATCGCACTCACACAACCCGATAAACGTAGCCTACCTAATTTCTATTGCAATGCATTTGAATTATTTCGCTAATTAAATGCAAATAAATACAAAACAAATACTTTATAGGCCTACCTCCATAAGACGGAAAATGAGATGATTCTGAGAGTTTATGAAGTAGAATGACAGTTTCGTTTTTTTCTCGATTCTCTTCCGAGTGTTGAAAAAGCTGACGTAAGCTGACGGGCAATCCCCTTTCTGAACGCCGCAAGAAAATTTTGTTTCCCCTATACTTACCTGAAAAGCTCATGCACTTCCTAACATTAAGACTTGATCTTGGCCCTGATTCTGACTACAATCAGTGCGACCATGCACTTTAACAACTGTGATATTCCGCATCCTATTAACTTAGCATAATATAAAGTGTCATTTATACATTATTTTTTCATATTTGCGGAAGACCGCATACATAAAAATACCCACCCACGTAAGAAAAAAAAGATTTATTTGGCAACAGAGTACAAGGGCTGCTAATTTATCTTAATTTATTCTTAATTTTTTAATTCATCCAGGTTTTTATACCGTTTATCAACAATGCTTTTGTTTTATTAATATCAATAAAAAACACCGTAAAAGCTAGATTGACAGGAGAATTCTAACTTCTTTGATAAAAAATAATCTAACAAAAATACAATTTCAAATACAATTTCGGCAAGAGGCAGCTGTGAAGTGCTGCTCTGACTATTAAAAATACAGTCAGGCCTACATAAGTTATTGGTTATGTATCCCTGTTTTTATATTTTATATCAAAAGCAGTTGTATTTTCATTCTTTATTCATTAAAACTAGTGCACTGATATGTTCAACACAAGTGTTACCAATAATACAAGCAGGGGCGGCACTAAGGGGGGGAAAGTTGGGACAATTCTAAGGGCCCACGCCCTTTAGGGGCCCCCAGAGATCTGCTTTATGTGTGGTAGGGGGGCCCAACCTCATATTTTGTCATAGCACCCAAAATTGCTAGCGGCGCCCCTGAATACAAGAATATTTAATGACACGCCATATTTTTCAGACACACAAAAGGCTAAAAATTGTATTTCATTCTTAAACTTCACAAAGTGATCTTGAAAAAATAAAAACTAGACGACCCTCAGAAATGCACTCTTTTCAAGTTTATTAACTTTAACTGCATCATTTGTAATGCTTGATGGGCTATTTGTACGTTACACATGAGAAGAAGTACTGAATTAGCCCGATATTTACCATAAATGGCGAGCGATAAAAGATGGTCTAATTTTGAAATTTATAAGAATGTATGGGGATATGTTTCTGTTTTGCAAGAACCTTTAATACTGAGAGAATCTGTTTTCGGTCCTGAGTATTTCCCACAATTAGGTCAGGTCTAGCAACCTGCCATTTCTTTTCTTAAGAAAGCACAGATGTTGTACACATTGAAAAAAAAATACTGTCATATCAAAACATAGATTAATGGCATTTTCTTCACACATTTGAACCTAAATGTAATCTACGTCCATAGTTCAATTGAGAAACAGCAACTACTATGAATTTTGGCGATTTAAGTCCTCAAGGAATGTGAGGATATTTCAACTTATATGCCAATATCGACACAACATAATTATTATTGCACAATATTACAAACATTACAAATATCAACAGACATTATACAAATGTAAATTTCAAAAGTTCTTTCTTATTATCAGCTGGTTTTGGAAAGTTACCACAGAAGCAAGCGATAGACAAAGCGATGTTTAGTAAAACAACAGGCAGACAAAAATTCAGCTGCAACATTAGTTTTGATTTCGACTGTATATGTATACCAGAAAACTACTAGACTGAACTTTTCAACTTGTTTTCATAATAGTGACACTATTCATGGAAGTCCATAACGATCTGTTAATCACACATTTTGGTCTTTGTTTTTAATGCCTCTTTTTAACTTATACCCAGTTTTAGTAGATAAGAGAAACGTGTGACATCACTGTGCAAATTTTGCTACCATAACTTAGACTGCTAATGGTAAGTGACGCAAATGAAGAGGTGTACTACAGTCACTGGCTTAGGCAGACAAGGTATATCCACTGGATTCACTGCAATAAACCATCCCAGTGCCCTACATGTCAAAATCACTGACAAAAACATCAATCTTCATCAGACACTGCTGAACAGTTGACTCAAATATAAAAGCTTTCTGTACATCTTCATGATTGTGTCTGTAAAATGTGTTATATTTAACACCTTTTTCAGCTGTGCTAAAACTGTTTCACGATACACCAGCTAAGGTCATGCGACTACTGTGCACTTTGACATGAAAACTGTGAATAGGTTATTCATAATTATGTGCCAGTTCTAATATCTACAAAAACACAAAAACAGCTAGAGGGCTGAATGTTCCCTGAGTCATAACATTCAGACACTTTAGACATGATTCAAACACCCTCAGTTTGAAAGGTAAACACTGCAGCACATTGCAGATCCAATTCTGAATACAAAACACAGTTTTTGTTTGAGAAAAAAAAAAATAAAATAAAAAAAAAAGGTCTTATCTTTAGACAAGTTACAATTCAGGACCTCAGGGACACAAAACCCCTCCCCCCAAATGTAGCAAAACAGGAACTCAGACACTGAGACGTATGAAAGTCCAGGCTGAACAGGAAACAGAAGGACATCCTCATGCAGCTCTCAGTCTCAGTCCAATTCTTCATGATCGACTTCTTGTCCTTGCATACTGAATGTCAACATGGCCGCGTGACATGGCGCAAGTCCAGCGGATGAAACATTTAAAACTGATACCACTTCTTGTCCTTGCATTTCAACATCAGCTGTGGACGAGAAGGACAGTGCAGCATGAGCAAAGTGGACTTCCCTGGGACTATGCCATAGTGACATGATGATGGTGTCTTGGTGATGGTACCTCATGGGCGTGCTTGGAGAAGGTCTCAGCGCTTGACATCATGTGGGAGGTTCGCTCCTCCAGCTCTCCCAGGTGCTGCCCTCTCTCATCCAGGGCCAGCCGGGCCTTCGCCAGCTCCCCCATCACTCCCCCGGCGCCTCCCCTCAGGATCTCCACACTCGCTTGGCCAGGGATGTGCTGGGCTAAGCTGCGTGATGCCTTCCCTGCTGCAGCCTCCCCGACTAGTGAGACAGAGCATTTCTGTGGCCTAACTTGGGGCTTATTTATGGGTTTAGTGTTTTTCTTTGAGTTCTCTGGTTTTATGGAAGCCTTATGGGTTTATTTATGGCTTTATATGAGTTTATATGAGGAAGGTAATAATTAGACTCAGCAGGATATCAAAGTAAATCTCTAATCCTTGATGCTAACTGGTAAAAGAGGTGAAGATAGAAAAATTTAATTTAAGAAAATAGGTTTTATATTATATACATGCATTTCGTAATAAGCAGGACCCACTTGCCCATGATGGGATGCTTACTTACAGAGCTCCTCCCTGTCCAAAGTCTGGACACTGTTCCCAAAGAAGCCCTTGAGGAAACCACGGTTCTGCACCTCTGGGGTCTCCAGTGGGATAAACAATTCACCCAGCAGATCCTGAAGTCGACGGAGGACAGATGGGAACAAAGGTTCAATGGTGAGTTGTGGAAGACAGAGGGACGTAGATGAACTGGTCAGTCACATGGGATAAAAGAGCAGGTCAGTCACATATCTTAGAAGGTCATAGGTCAACAGGGGAGTCACATGGGATAACGGGACAGGTAAGACACATATCTTAGAAGGTCATAGGTCAACAGGTGAGTGACATAGGATAACGGGACAGGTGAGTCACATATCACAGAAGGACAAAGGTCATCAGGTGAATCAGGCAGGACAAATTGACATAGATCAACAGGTGAGTAACATGGGATAAAGGGACACAGGTCACCAGTGTGGGCACATCAAATAAGTCACAGAGAACAGAGTGCACACATGTTGACAGGCAAGTCACAGAGAACAGAGTACACACATGATGGCAGGTGAGTCACAGAGAACAGAGTGCACACATGTTGACAGGCGAGTCACAGAGAACAGAGTGCACACATGATGGCAGGTGAGTCACAGAGAACAGAGTGCACACATGTTGACAGGCGAGTCACAGAGAACAGAGTGCACACATGATGGCAGGCGAGTCACAGAGAACAGAGTGCACACATGATGGCAGGTGAGTCACAGAGAACAGAGTGCACACATGTTGGCAGGTGAGTCACAGAGAACAGAGTGCACACATGATGGCAGGTGAGTCACAGCTGATAAAGAAGATACATGATGATTGAAAATTCATAGCTCAGGCCCTGGCAAAGAGAATAGAGACAAGTATGCTGGTAATCCCTATGGGATACCAGATGTCAGTGATTAAACATTTTTCGTCAGAAATTAAAAGATTTAAAAAATATTACATTAGACAGGCTGTGTACATTCATGTTCCCATACAATCGATGGTCACACAATATAGTTTATTTCCTGCTAAGAAATTCTGTATATACTTTTTGATATATTAAGTAATCCATATTGAGACTCAACTGAGACATAAAATCCCAACAAATGAGTTTAAAATTGATGTAAGTATATGTACTGTAGCATTGATTTGGAGCCTGAACTGATGATGTCATTGCAGGACACTGCCAGCAGGTGACAGTAGAGCAGCAGTATTTTCTTCTCTTATTGCATCTGGATTGCTGTTGATTGTAAGGAAATGTGCTGCATTATGGTTGGAATGATCTGATAAGGGCTTTCGAGATAGACGCCTGGTGTTCTCGGAGGATGAGACTGCTCTGATTTTGTGCTTATTAAAATCTGGTATCCGGTGGTTTGTCTTTAGATTACGTTCTGAATTGCCCAAATGAAAACGAGTATACATGCTCAGAATGGTTAATTTTAATATAAAAATAATCCATGCATACTTCCAATTATGTATCTTGAGTAGGGTGCCTGGGTTTAAAAATAAAAAATAAAGTAAAATTAATAAAAATAGAAGGAAGGATTGTTTTTTTTTTCTTTTAAAGCAACTATTACTATAAGTGTTTAAGAATCTTTATAAGTGCTCACTGGACAGCTAAAACCAGACAAGTAAAGCAGCCCATCTTCTGCTTTAATACCTGGCTTCTGTTTTTGACTCAGTTCTCATCGATGTACATACTCAGCCGAGAATCTGTACAGGCACACACTGGACAGCTAAAACCAGGCATGGCAATGCAGCCCAGGACCTGCTTTACCAACAGCTCTTAGTTTTGTGCTATGATAAAAGAGGCATGTCTGACCTGAAGGTTATCACAGATCTCCTGGCTGTAGGTCACCCGTTGGATCTCGGTAGGGGAATCCAGGTAGAGCGCCTGGCCGCCGGCAAAGCAGAATGTGCGGGCGATGCGGGTGTCTGTCAGGGGTAGATAGCTGCCATCCAGCAGGGGCCTCAGACTAGGCAGGCTACCAAAACAAAACAGATATGTCACCAAAGGCAGAAAGAGCACCCATTTCAATAATTAACAGAAAGTTCAGGTCCAGGAAGTAAAAATCCAGAACAAGGTTTCGCTTCAACCAACCAGTTGAGCCCAAAGAGTCACAATTACAGAGTACTGAACTGGTTGGCTGAAACAAAACATTTATCTGGATTTGTACTTTCTGGGCCTGAACTTTCCACCTCTGGTAATTCAGTATTAGCTGTGTAAGACAAATTAACCATGTGAGTAATAATATGTATCAGTTATAATAAATATAATATTATAATATATAATATAATATTGTATAATATAATATTCTAATAATTAACAGGAACCATCAGAAGTTTTAATTCCATTTTGTGCTAACTGTTACTTTTAAAGTTACTTCAACTATGAATCTACTACAACAGGCATCCAGCCTTAGACACACGAGGGGAAGGATGCTGGATAAGTGTATTACTGAGTACCACAGTGTTTTCATTCTAAATGACCCCCCGGGCCAGTTTGCAGATTCATTGGGTCTATCTAATGTCTGGACAGTAGGATGGTACAAAAACAGCGGAATCACAGATTTGATCGTGTGCGGGTGTTGTGCGAGCCGAGACTCCTTGAACGTCCAATGTCTGCTTCTGCTATACAGCTCTTGATTTTTAACAAAAAAATGTACATAAGGGAAATGAAACTGTTCCACAGCAGAAACTGAAGGCCTTGTGAATTTCCAACACTTTCAAGCAGATATAAAAGCCTCTCTAGTGCTGTCTGGTGGTCAGTTTGCTGGCAGTTGGTCCCGAGCCGGCAGCTGACTGACACGCCACAGAAGAGTGGTGAGTGAGAGGCTGGCGTCACCTGAGGGTCATGATGTGGCCGTTGGCGCAGAAGCAGGCCAGACAGACGCCGTTGCAGATGGACACCACGTCGGCACACAGCACAAAGGATGATTCGGTGATGCTGTGGGCATATAGACAGGTCTGCGCTGGCATCAGGAACACTTTGGCCTGCTTCTCTGAGCACACCAGCACAAGGTGGCCCTCGCCAGGTACTTCCTGTGAGGACGAGCGGGAAATGGGCAGCTTGCGCCTGCGGCTGCGCTCAGGATTCTCCGGGAGGTGGGGGTCCTGCCACACCTCGTATGGGGTTTGGATTAGGCTACCATTGAAGTCCAGGGATGCAAACCTCAGAACGGACCCTTTGACCATTAGCACAGTGCCTGAGAGAGAGAGAGAGAGAGAGAGAGAGAGAGAATAATTTTAAGGAGGAACCTGAGTGAGAGACAGAACCCTATTAGGACAGAATCTGATCTAGACACAGAATCTTTTTAGGACAGAGTTTAAGCCTAAGACAAAACCTTTTTAGGTTAAAACCTGAGCCAAAGATAGAATCCTATTAGGATAGGAATTTGGTCAGGAACGGAACATGAGTCAAAGACAAAGGCCTATTGGGGCTCACTCACCACTAGGCGACATAGTGACAGAGTCCTGTTGGTTCTCCTGGGGTCGCGCAGATGCCGACACGGCCAGGACCAGCACCACACCGAGGCTGGTGCCCACCCACAGGCTGGGTGAGGGGGCGGCGTCTGTCTTGCGGGCAAACGACTCCATGAAGTGCAATGCGGTGATGGATTCCTTGGCCTCTCGGTCCACGCTTGAGATGCTAGAACTCCTCGAGCGGCTGAAGGAGCTCTCGCGAGATTCTGCAGCATGGCAGGGCATGACAGTCAGTGTGGATATGTGTGTATCCATGTGTGTGCGCGTGTGTGTGTGTGTGAGAGAGAGAGAGACAGACAGACAGAGAAAGAGAGAGAGCTGGAGATTGATGTCATTCACAAACAACTGAACCTCACCATATCATTCAGGGTCATACACTAATTGTTATAAACGCATTAAAATCTATAAGGAAAATAAACAAGCAAGCAATAATTTACAAATACATCCATCCACCCATCTTCCAACTGCTTATGCTGGTAATAATTGCAGGGGAAGCAGAGGACACTGCAGCCAGCACAGGACTCAAGACAGGGATACTGATCCATCGCAGGTCACATGCTCACCCTCCATGAGCTGCATGTTACAAGAATAACTGCAGAATATACGATTTCACTACTGCACTGGATTAATATTCCAGTACACACTGTATGTCCATATTGTCACGATCCGGGCAGAAAGGGGGCGTGACCACACGGGTGCCACACCCTCCGGTTGATTACTCACCCAGTATGTAA
>JABFDZ020000001.1:44874318-44886308 GCA_019775955.2 Pollimyrus isidori
GCACAAAGGAGGATAACTCACAGATACTCTCAGTATATAAACGCACAAAGGAGGATAACTCACAGATACTCTCAGTAAATAAACCCACATGCAGGACAAATGGTGTAAAAAGGTGCAGCGGGACAATGTGGCAGATGGACCAGTCACGTTAAAGAGTATTGGCCTGATCTAGGGGCAGAGCGCAGTGTACTCCTGGAAGCCTTTACATGAGCTCCATTCAGCATGGTTTTGTGTGGAAGTGTAGATCTGTACAATTCTGTGGGTTTGTACCAAATTTCCCCACAATGTGGTTAAACCTATTACTTTTTAAGTTTTGGGGACATTTTTCAGGTAATAAATAATAATAATAATAATAATAATAATAATAATAATTTTGAAAAATAAAAAAATTTAAATCGCCATCAGTCTTGTATTTTGTTTGCTTATTTATGGTTAAGGTTAGGGTTGGGTAGGGGTTAGTTAGGATTAGGATTATGCTCATAAAAATGAATGGAGAGTTCCCACAATGATAGGAATATGTGAGCTGTATGTGTGTGTGTGTGTGTGTGTTTGTGTGTGTGACATACAATAAAGAAACATATGCTTGGGGTGCTGACTCTGTGAGCCAGGCACAAGGACGTGCCTGCTTTTTTACTGTCCTTTAACATGGAAAATGACTCTTTGACTTTGGGATAATGAACTACCTGAGGAACAGACTAATCAGACCTCAGTATATGGAGGATAATTTACATGCTGCTCACGGCTAAAGAAAAAGGATCACCTCACCTGACATGCCCTGAAAACAACTCATTATTTAGAGATTTGTTATAGTGGGATTATAGTGAGATTAACACTGGGATTACAGTTTATTTAAACTAGATTTACAGTGGATTTGTTGTGAATTTTATGTGGTTTACACCTTTCTTCTGGAGACGGCAGAGGCTGCTCTCACCTTGTGACTGAAGCCCTGCTTTTTCTGCATGATGCCCAGGGAGTAGAGCATGGGGATGAGGTCGGCGGGGCACTCGGTGAAGTAGGCGGTGCAGGTGACCGGGGACACGTGGATGTCCATGGGGTACGGGTTCTCAAAGACTGGGAAACTGCAGGCCCGAAAGACAGAAAGGTATTATTCTCACAGATATGTATCAGTTTGGCTCAAAATGTACCTCAACAGAGATAAGATATAGATTAATTACAGGCAGTCCCCATGTTACAAACTAGATTTGTTCCTTAAGATCCTAAAGAATGTGTTGGTAAATCTGAAACATAATAATACAGTAAATAATAATAACTACACAATAATAATCGAGCCGACCAACCACTGAAGCTGCACAGTGTTTTCACAAGTGTTACAAAGTAGCGTTTGCCTACAAGTCGGACATTCCTAACCTGGGGACAGCATGTACCAATTTGCACTAAAATGCTATTGTCAATGAATTTGAACATTATCGCCTGGTTTTGTCCATCCAAATGATACTTGATGGGTCTGAACACCCGTGGCTGGTTTTTCGACCAATCAGATAACGGAAATGAGTTTGAACACTGGCGTCTGGCTTTGACCAATTAGATAACACAGATGGGATGCTGCATCTCCAGGCTGACTGATAATGTGTTATTGAGGCAACGGGAGGCTATATTTCCAAAAGGCTTGTCAGAGCCACTGGCTGTCAGGCATGGCATGATAAAGTCCTACAGGCTGCTGGCAGCTTAAGTAGAAGCTTGTATCCAGAGGCTCCAGTGAGCTGATTGCATGTAAAGTCTAAGCAGGTGTACAGAGTCTCCTCCTATCGTGACATACTTGCTCTGGGTCAGGTCCACCATGATGAAGTCCTTCTCCAGCAGCACAGCTACTGCATAAGGCTCCTGCACCTCTGCAATCAGAAGGCACAGAGCTTGTAGAAGGCACCCTGGCCATGAGACGTCAATAGGTGTCACTTTGTTATGTCTTGTCACTATTTTACACATTAAGTTAACCTGCAATTCTGAAAATATAATGTGAAAATAAAATGCGGTGCAGGTTCACGCAAGGTGTGTGTCACCAGGCCCTTACATTATTTTAATTACATTTTCCCCAGGATTAGTTGTGATAAAGACTAAGCATACAAGATAATATCTCTCTCAAATATTGTCCAAGTGGAATCCTGATTTGTGCCTGAACCAATTAATTCTGCTCGCTTTAGGGTATATACAATTGTTTGTCAATTTACAGTAGCCTGCATAGGACTTAGGGGAACTGCGATTATCATGCAAATATAACATGGAAACCTGAGGATATTCACACACCACAGTTCTGAGATCTTTCATATCTGGTGCTCTGGTATATCATATATATCACCGTTGGGTGGATTAAGGGCCTTGATCAAGGGCTTAAGGGTAGAATCACTCTACTGGCTCTCTTGTTTCTGCCCATAGTTGATTCAGATATTGAAGTTCACAAAACCAGTGGAAGTATACCATTAGGATATGGGGTCTCGCAGAGCACCAGAAAATCCACAATGGGGTGATCCATCTCCAGCACGGTGACAGACTTTCCGTGCATGATGGTGAGTGCCGGCCTCTTGCCGGCCTTGTCGTAGGACAGCCCCCCCGAAAATACGATGAAAGGTTCACTGCTGAAGGAAGAATGAGCTTAGGTTTGTTTATATAGAATTACGGAAATGGTTATATAATACCTAATTACAAATAGCAACAAACCATCTGGACACTAAAGGCAGCTTTCTTCAAAGAATGTTTTAATCCCTTTTTGGT
The DNA here is from genome assembly GCA_019775955.2 of Pollimyrus isidori. Classification (NCBI taxonomy): domain Eukaryota; kingdom Metazoa; phylum Chordata; class Actinopteri; order Osteoglossiformes; family Mormyridae; genus Pollimyrus; species Pollimyrus isidori. The sequence goes on from JABFDZ020000001.1 coordinate 44,877,046, forward strand.
TATATAAAACCTTCAGTATATTTGCTAATAATGAGCTCAAATTTCCAAAAGCATCTGTTTTGTTGTGATAAGAGTCTCATGAAACCCCCTACAAACAGAGACCTAAAATAACACTGAGCTCCATGCCAGAGAGATCGCCTGAGACTCCTGTTGGTCTCCATTAACGTAATCGTGACACAGGGTTGCAGGAGTTGACTTTACCTGCTCCGGGTTGTCTTGAACTCAACTTTTGGGATGGGCTTGCATGATTCTGCCTTCTTGCTGTCCTTCTGAGTTTTTCCTGGTTGGAAAGTGGAAAGAGAAAAATGCAGGCACATTCCATCAGGTGGGTCCCTGGCAACCTTAAAAATCCCCATCCAGGCAAGACTACAAACGAAGAGAATAACTCTGCATCAGTATATGATGTTTAGCGGATTTGTTAACCTCGTAAGAACAGTAGGTGACGAACATGATGACTTCAGATTTTAACAAACTCATGGAGAGAAACAGAAGAATCTTTAACAAAAAATGTGTCGAGAGGAAAGAGAATAGGGGTATCAAGTCTAGAAATTGGGCCACATTCATGGACTTTACCTCATCAAACAGTAAGATTAGCAGATAAGATCAGAAGCTTGGATCTGTGGATGAGAGCAAGCGACATGGGGGTAGATGTCCTCACCATGCGGGAAGGTGACCTGGAAGGGTTTGGTGGTGTTCCTCATGTTCCAGGTGGTTAGACTGCCATCTGCATGGCTGCACATGAAAAGCTTCCCCTCGTGGTGCCAACCGACAGAGTGGATAGCCTAAGGTGGATTTTAGGTGGTGGCAGGATGAAGACATGGCAGGGATCGGTCAAAGACAGGGGTGTACAACTTTGATCCATTGGCAGTGTAGATGCTATCTTCTTTTTGTAAATTGCAATTTCTTATTATTTCCAATAGGTTAGCATAAGAATAGTTGCGTCATTGACGTAAATGTGTTGGTGAAACGAAGACCCATTTATTCTTAGAGGCTGCAGGTGAAACAGCATGAAGCCAATCTAATAGCAATCATTTAAAAAGGGACCTGCTCATTCTTCCAAAGAGTTCCAAGAGGACTCAAAATATGTTACTGCATGGCTCCTGTGAAATAAATAGTGCAATAATCCCATGAAAAATTAAGGTCTCTTTGATCTACGGACGGCTTTCCAGGTCCACCGGGTGAGTGCTGCTAAACTTACCTCATCATACTGGATTCTAAAGTCTGCTTTTTTAGCACGCAGGTCCCACTGAACCACAGTCCCACTCTCGAATGCAATCAGTAGCTGCGGAAGGTGATGGGGGAATGCAGAATTTTAGACAAGTAAAAAAGCTGAAGAGTCATTCATGCTGAATGCTAAATGGTCAAAAGGCCATTTGGGAAAGCTAACAAAGAGTTTCTCTTATTTGCAACAATAAAGTGTGGATGGCATAAGTAAGCAGTAGTCATAAGTAAGCAACGGCCTCATGGGGTCCAAGATAGTGGTTGGAGAGGCATCTGCTCCAGCACTCACCTTAGCTTCATCCCTGGGTCTGTCACTCAGGTGCACCACGGGTCCAGGGTGGGTTTTGGTGGATCTAGGAATGAGATCAAACATGATGATGTGGAATCTTTTACTGAAGAAACCGGTATTTATGGATTTCATATGATGATGATTTTTGAATGTCAATCTAAATCAAGCTTAGCACAACTGGGTGTTGCGTCGATTGACCAAAGCACTTTCACGGCTAATCCACTTAAATTTTAAGATGAAATCTTTTTAGTTAGACCACTTGATTGAATTGGACATAGAGTTTACAGTAGTAACCGCAGCAAATGAAATGTGTCTTTATAAAAGTTAAAACTTTGGACCAAAGGGTTTTTGATCTTAATGAGAGCCATCTGTAGACATACAAATTTCTTGACACTTAAATGTTTATGATCATAAATCTCAGACCAGCATTTTGAATGCAATTAATAAAAAGCGCTGACACTAGGAAATCAAACTGGAAAGTAACAGGTTTACTTGACCCTAAGCTCACCTGACCAGTCCAGCATCAGGACTCATTAGCTCAATGTCATAATGATTAGAAGTAAACTCACAACCCAAGGTTCTGACATGCCATGACAACAGCTGTTGGAACCCAATCATCTAGGTGTAAAAGCACGTTCACCTCTACCAGGATCCACATCTCTTGACCGCTTAGAGCTGAATATCTATACAGCAAACACACTCTTCCTAAATCCAGCTATATCTAGTAACAGCCCTGGCATTTCCTTCCATTTCAATAATCATCTGGAGTCAAACATTCTTTCCACCATCAGCTAGTTTTAACACAACCTACCTCAGTCACTCTTAACACCACATATAACCATCCCACTGTGACTCTACACAAGCTCAGTCATTCTTAGCACCACATATAACCATCCCACTTTGACTCTACACAAGCTCAGCCATTCTTAGCACCACCTATAACCATCCCACTGTGACTCTACACGAGCTCAGTCATTCTTAGCACCACCTATAACCATCCCACTGTGACTCTACACGAGCTCAGCCATTCTTTGCACAACCTATAACCATCCCACTTTGACTCTACACGAGCTCAGTCATTCTTAGCACCACCTATAACCATCCCACTGTGACTCTACACGAGCTCAGCCATTCTTTGCACCACCTATATCCATCCCACTGTGACTCTATACGAGCTCAGTCATTCTTAGCACCACCTATAACCATCCCACTGTGACTCTACATGAGCTCAGTCATTCTTAACAGCACCTAATGTATAACCATCCCACTGTGACTCTACACGAGCTCAGTCACTCTTAACACCACATATAACCATCCCACTGTAAGGATGAAATGATTTCTCAACGTCGTTTGTGTTCCTTGTTCCATAGAATGCTTGAGGATGATGAAAAGAACCTAATGACCACTGTGAAATTATAAAGTCTAGACTGTTCTGATCATGGATGTGAGGATTAAAATAAGAACAAAGCAACAACAGCGTATGGTGTAACTATTGGTTTCTGTTAACAGTCTTAATCTGGACACTTATTGTATAGATAAGGAAACTGAAATAAATGGATGTATATGCAAGTGTCTTGTTGCAGAAGTTTACCAATCCGAGAACATTCTGAAATGGTTTTCTCTTGTATAAATGCTTGATACAAGTATTCCTCAGCGCATTCCGATGACTTGACAAGGTGCTAAAACATACATATGAAACACTTTGTTCTTTATTTCTCAAAGACACAACACCATACTGATTCTGACCTCTAGACGATTTACTTTGTCCCCAGAGCTGAATTTGGAAACAGAAGCCAGTTTGCCATTCAGTTGGGTACATCTGGATGAATAGGGCTTGTTCGTCTGTCTCGCATATCACCATAGCAACCACCGGGCATGATGTTTGTTTATGCACTACTTTCTGGCTCATAATTCCCAATTACAGAAGAAGAAGCGACTTGGATAGATAGCGAACAAAGGTAGTCATTTATTCTAAGCTAGCAAGGCAATGTAAATGCAGGGGCAGGTTTGAATCAGGGTCTGATCAGGCAAGACTAGTGTGGCATTCAGTACAGGGAACAAGAGCCCTGCCAATGTCCTCATTGAAAGGAAACACACCATCCATCCATCCAGCCATCCACCCATCTATTTGGTGAATGGGATGTGCAGGCCCATCCTGGAAGCTACAGGCACAAGGCAGAGGAAACACAACAATGCAGTAGAATTTATCATCCATTTTCTGTAACCACTTAGCAGAATGAGATTTTTTTCAAATTTACCATATTTTCCCTTAAATGTGGTAGCTAGCTTTCTAAAAGTCATTTACGAGGAAGGCGGAATGTGAGCTAAGCAAGACTGAGGACAAACACAGACCAAAAAAGATGAACAAGGCTGGATCTCACTCACACCAGGCAATTCACCATGAAGTGCCTACAATATGTAGTGTTTATAAGTAGCTGCCGCAGGACAACTATTAGTTAGAATGAAAGCCTGGCACTGCTGTAGTAAAGTGTTTCCCAACCCAGTCCTCGGGGTCCCCAGACAATCCGTGTTTTGGCTGGGAGCTGAGAGGGAGCGAAGCAGTGGGGCGTCTGGGGGCCCCCAGGGCCCATGTTGGGAAGCATTACTGTAACAGACCAGAGGCAGCCTTCACTCAGATTTCCCCCACATGTTATGAGAATTATCACTATGTACCCCAACTCTTTTAGTTAAATAAAGAAAATTAAACAGGAGCCAGATATTAGACATGTTGCCAAAAAAGAGAGCACACATCAATTCAGTATTTGTCAAGAGGGATTCCCAGTGACTTATAGGCAGATCCTTATTTACTACAGTGTTTCTACACAGTGGTTCCCATTACCTTTTAGAAAAAAAATTAAAAAGACATAATTCGTCAGGTTATTCCCACTAGTCTGCCACTCCAATATCTTAGGGAAAAACTACTCGCTGCTTGAAAAGCCTGATAATTAACGTCCATATACAATAAAAATTTCCATAAACATAATTTAACATGGGTCACAGCAGTTTGTAAGTTCTGCTGTAATAATTATAATGAAATACTGGAAAATGCAAACACTGTGCAAATGAGGAATGGCACCAGAGAAATGCAGAACTTGCAATGTTTAAGTAATCACTTACAAAAAAACATCTTTCAGTGCTTTCTTTACAAGTTCGGTTGTGATCTTGGCTTTGACAGAGATTCCACATTCCGAAATAATCCTCTTATACAAAGCATTGTTGATGTATAATACATCAGCCTGTTTTTTTGTTGAGTGTGATGTCACTAACGAGTAACGGCCTTCAATTAAATCAGTTAAATGCCTTTTTGTGATGCCAATCAACTGTGATTGAAGAGCAGGGCAATCAGGACCGTCATCAGTCATTTATAGTGAAATGCATTTTCAAGACGCCTGACATCATTGTTATTAACTACGACTATACTCACAGTTCTATGGCCTTGTTCCACATGATGACATATCCAGAGAGGATGAAGGACTCTATGTTGACAATGTGCGTGTTTCCGCGCTCTGTCCCCACATACAGCCATTTACTCTGGAACGGGACGTGGCAGAAAGTGATGCTGGAGAGACAGAAAAAATAAGAGAGGGTTCGTCAGGGGATGGAAGAGCACTGGCACCAAAGGGTTATGGTGACAGGATAGTTTGGGGTGTAGAACACAGAGTGCTGTGCGGTTCAGTGGGTTAGGATCCTGTGCTTGTGAATGAACGGTCACTGGTTCTATTCCACCACCTAGCAAAGGGATTTCCCCTTTGGGCAATTAATCCCCAATTGCTTCAGCAACTGTCTGACTCTTCCTTTGCAAATACATACATTGCTCATAAAAAGTATGTCTGCTAAATAAATCTAGGGTATTATAGTGTAAAAACCTAGGAGACACTCTTAACAAACATATGCAAGCTTGATAAAGCAGGTATAAAATGTGCAGTTTATCATAGCACACACATGGAAATGAAATGTATCAAAATCATAACCATCAATCCCCTGTGTGGTAGCTTTGCACACCTAAAAAGGCTGAGTCACACTTACATGGCTTAATTCAACATGAGTAACCAGCCAAAAGTCTGTTGTGAGTAAGTATTCCGTTGGGGATCCATCACTGCCTACAAGAGCAGTATGATTTGGTAAAACCTTATGGCCCCATACCTGTCCCTAGCAGTTCCCCATTAGTGTTTACTAATGCTGGACTCAAATCCAAGCCAACAAGAAGAACCTGTCCTTGGCTCCTGCCTTCAGCCTCAATTTGTCAAGTTTAAATTAACCTGAGGAGGAAGGATTTAAAAGGTTGAATGCCACCTGCAAAAAGTAAGAATTTTATGCAAATGTTATAATTGGTTGCCAGAAACATGAAATTGTTGCCCTTGGCAGAAACTGAAAACTCTTTAGCTCTGATATGAATTGGACTGAACAGAATCAGCAGCATGATGTCAGTTTGGTACCCAGACACTATAATCTTATTTGCCCTCTCTTTCATATCACACTTATATTTCATGTCCAGCAAAGGACAGCCACTACTGGCAGTGTTACCTATACTGTAGCTAGATGGCTAGCCAATTAGCGCCAAACAGGAAATAGTTTGCCATTTGTGTTCAAACTGTGGGCCACGGAGATATGGAAAAGGCTATGTTGTGTTGGTGTTTGCAACTGGCTAGCAAATCCCGAAGTACAGTGTAATTTGTACAGGTAACTACAAACTGAGCTGGTCTGCCGTCTACCTTGCTGGCTAACATTACTGGACTAACACTGACCAGGGTCATCAGCTCTCACGTATCTGGTCTGTGACATGCTTTCACACCCTCACGCTCACACAAGAAACCTTATGGCAAATCTATTCTATCTATTATTCCATGATTAATCTAAAATTGGCTACTTCAAAAGTATTGGGGAAAGTTTTCAAATCCTACAAACTATTTGCAAGGTAATAAAACTTACATACACATAAATGTGTGTGCAGACTTGTCTCAAATTGAAAATCTCATTCCAGGCAGCTGGCCAAAGTTGGCAGCCCTGCCTTAACATAAGTTCATAACACAGTTTAACAGTATGTGTGTGATTGCACATTAAACATATAGCTACCCAAGCAGATGCACGTAATATATTTTGACAGCTTTAGGCAGCATGTATCTGCAGAACAACAACACAGAAACTATTCAGCTGCCTTCTTATACTTGAAGTAGCACATTTACTAGCAATTGCTTGCAGCTAAAGATAGATAACCTTGTTTACTGGCGCTGAGATGTGAGTCGTGAATGTCACGGTGTGACAACTTGTTGACGATGTGTTGAATTATCGTAGATGACAAGAATTATTGTGGATGGGGGAGGGGATTAAAATGCAATCTGATGGAGGAAGCTCTCTCATTGGCCAGATTAACCTTAATGCGAGTTTACTGCAAATGCAACAACTTGCAGAATCAATGATGGCATATTATTGGATGACTGAATAATTATTTCATACTCTACATTTTTACGAATTGTTGGATGGGCACGTGCCTACCTATTGACTGGCACAATGCCACTGCCGCAAAGTGAGGTCAGCATTGGGCCTGTGATCCCATTTGCTCTAAGGCCGCTGACTGACTCTGCTTTCTGACCACAAAACTTGCTCTTTCATGTCTATATGTCTGTGAATCACAGGGACTGTAAAATGGGCTGTGCAAAAACTACCCAATTTTCCCACAGAGATTAATAAATTTATCATTACTCTGTCATGATGGCAAAGGTAACTTCAGAACAGAATAATTATTAATTGCTTGATATTCATATATTGTTAGATGTTTCCATCAATATTTTCCCCCTTCCCTAGCTAAGGAATCAGTATAGAATGCAGCAAAGCTGTCTTCATATTTCCATATGAGTGAAACATATTTCTAAACACCTAGAATTCTGTGTGAGAACCTTGATTGTGCAAAGCAGTCAGAGGCCAACCCACACAGCAAGAGCAGCAAGGACTCTCTCATTCTTCTGCTTCACCTGAAAATGAAAGGAACCTTTTTTTCTCCAGAAGAATCAGCATATTAAAAAGATAGAAGTCTTTTGTGTTGGATGTGAAGTCTCCTGAGCGCCCCCCGGTGATGGATTTCTATATAAAGGGGCAAATCCCAACATGAAGCGCAAAGCGCACACACAAGTTCAGAAGGTCTATGTGCCATTGAGAAACTGAGGATCTGGTCGCCGTGCAAAAAGAGAAAACAAGGACATACGCTAAAATTTCACAGAGCCTTCTGAAAATGTCACATGACCGTGTGTGTGCACTGGTGTGACTCACCGCTCTCTATTAAACTTCAGAGAATGTAGAACTGCAGGATGTTTTTGCCGCAGGTTCCACAGGTGAAGCGTGTCGTCTGCGCACGCCGTGACTAGTGCCCCCTATAGGTGAAGAGAAAGAAAATGTCATTTATTTTTGACAAAAGCCTATTCTGTGGGTAAACAGGAACGTTTGATTATTTAGCAGACACTTTTTCCCAAAGCAGTCGACGGGTGTAGAGAGCAGGGTTGGACAGCATCCCTGAAGCAGTTGGACTTAAGAACCTATCTCAAGGGCCCAATGGTGATATGACTGACTTACCACAGATGGAATTGGAACCCACAACCTTCTGGACAGCACACCCCCGTAGAGCACTGTGTAGTACAATACAGCACCGAATGGTACCCTTCTAAGCAAGGTCTGATAATCTGGAGGGTTCTTTGCATTTGCAGGCGTGTGGGGGTGTCGTTGTGTATGTGTATGTGTGTGTATGTGTGTGTGTGTGTGTCTGTGTGCGCGTTTCCTCGGCTGAAATAATTGTAGAAAGATTTCTGGCCTGTTAACTTTTCTTTGAGGATCTATGTACCTGCTAAGTAAACAGTTCTCAGTTTTCAGGTTAGCAGATATAGTTTTGTCTGGTTTTAGCTGTCACAGCAGGATCCACATTTGAGTGACTGCACAGCGCACATTAATGCAGATGAAAGCCAGCTTTGAGAGGAGCTTCAGGTTTCTGATTTGATGCTATGACTGATTTTATTTCCTCCACAATCAGCCTGGCTATCTTGGAGCCCACATCCTTTTGCAGCACCTCTCCTACACGACGCTACTGACACGCGGGTCTGTTTACGTGAGCAGGGTCATTAGCTGCTGTTTACATTAAGAACAGCTGATAAATAATCAGCAAGGGTGTAAAAAAATCACTAAAAACATCTGTCTTCTTCTAATAGATTTCAATAAAACACTAGTCACACACAAGGTGAGTCAATATGTTTTTTTGTTAAGTGGTGGAGTGTTAAATCTGAGTTATGTACATGTAAAGTATGGGTGCAAGGGGTGAGAAGCAGAATAGGTGAGATTTGCGGCCCCCCACTTGACCACAAAGAGTTACTACACTGGGGGGTGAGGCCCCAGTGACAACAAACCTGCTATATGTGTAAGGTATTAGGAGGTATGAGTGATGCGTGAGTAAGACATGAGTAGAGCATAAGGTGCTTTTAATGTATACAGGTGCCAGAGGGACAGAAACATGCTCCTGTGCAGGGACAATCACTTCCCTTCTGATGCACAGTAATTAATGCAGTTTCAAGCCATACCGTCATTTGCATTTTCATGTGATCGCGAAACAAATGCTCACAAAAGCATGCTCTCCAAGCGTTTGTTGGCTGCAGATAGATAACAAAGGTGAATGTTGGTGGGGAGGGGGGGGGGGGGGGGTAGCTGGCTGAACCACCAGCACCAAAAAACTGCACCAATGGGAAGGCAGATACACAACAGGGAGCACAGGTGCCTA
>JABFDZ020000001.1:44898342-44921425 GCA_019775955.2 Pollimyrus isidori
AAATTTTCTTTTTATTAAACCTACCTACAAACAATGATCGTATTTTCCTCTTTCCATTTTTTGTGTTTTTATCCTTATTTATCCCCCCCCCCCCCCCCCCCCCATCACAAGACTTGCTCTCTGTGGGGGGGTAGAGTGTGCCCAGGGCTAAAGCATACACAGGTGCCAGTCTGGCTTGATCAATGTGTCAAGGGAGTCTTTCCTGCTGGGTGACCCAGAACTCGGGCTCCCCAGGCTTGCATGCACATCTACACCTCAGACAAAAGCAGCAACAGCTGCGCTACTGGCAAGCATCCTTCAAAGAATTACTAAGCTCTACTCATGCCTTACACTTTCATACGAGCATGACGTTTGGGATTATTCTCTGAGCCAATGCTCCCCCTCAGAACAATTCACAGTTTAGGGAGCAGGAATAAAAATCGAGTATCAACTGAAAGATACAATTGTGGAGTCCTCCTGGCCCTTGAACCAACAACATTTGTATTACTATTTGATATACTTAACGATTATGGTAATTTACTGGCCTTAAACAACAGGCATATATTAATAACTCAACTCTATGGAGGGGGTGGGGGGGCGGCGGGCACTTTCGCAGAGTTTTACAGAAAAAGGAATGAATAAATGCAGAGTTTCTCCGGTGGGGATCAATACCAATTGAATTCTTCAACTGCAATCCCCCTTAACCAGGCTATGATGTAAGTTTGGGTCACCACGGTAACACGCTCATCCTTCCGCCATGCGGCTGACTCACTGCTTGCTCTTTAAAATCCATGCCAACTCGAAAGCAGTTTTTCGGGACTTTATACCGATGGGGGTGTAAACAGAGAGCGTTGAATGACAGTTATGAAACAGGTGAACTGCGCCGCAGTACGACGGCAGCTCTGCCGCACGCAGCACAATGCGCCGCAGCGCCTGCGCTTCCGTCACAGGCGACAGAGATTCTGTGAAATGCGATGAATATTTCCCAGCTATTCCAATTATTCAGGAGTCCCCGTGTGTCACCAAAATGCTCGACGGCCATGTGAACCCGCGCCCGTGACACTATATCCGCTTTGGAGGCACGTGTCAGGTGAAAACTGTTTCCGCCCATTGCTGAATGTCTCTGATATGTTTGTTTCGTAAAATGTACTTAATATGTCAGTTAGCCCGAGGTGTGCAGGAGGTACAAGCCTATATGAGTTTCAGAGACGTGCCTAAATTGAAGATTTGTGGCATCTGGTGAGCTTTCAGTGCCAAACTCTCCTTGGGTCTCAGTTAAAAAGGTCAGGGGAGAAAGAACAAACAGTGAAATAAGCAGGTGGGAGATGATCAAATAGAAAAGGAAAAGGCAGAGACAGTGAGGGACTGAGTTAGGGTTGGGGGAAAAACCTGGCTTGTGAATAACATGGACCAGGCTCAGGGAACGCAGGCAGTAGCAGAACTGAGCCATTTTTTGCATTCCTTGTGCTGCTATCTATAACTGATGACCTTTCCTTTCATCAGCACTGCTGTCCATACCCAGCATTCAACAGACCAGCTCAAGAGCAAAAGCCAGAGAAACAGAACTCGGCTGCCCAGCTTCAAATACATCTCACTTCAAGATACCTGAAGCACGGACCCATCAATCTGCAACACACTTGGACTCAGGTTCAATCTCAGACCAGTCTCAGTTCCAGAAGCAATAGGCAGCATTCAAGTCCATTAATGCAGACCTCCCACTAAACAGAAGGAGTGGATACCAGGCATCACAAATCACTGGGACCTACTTTTGGCTCTCGTTCCCCTTCGGCTACGTTCCTCTGCTACCTTAGCTGTTACAGTTTCTCTGGGGAAGGTTCATTTACCCCAACTGAAGGCAGGGCTGAACTCAGAATATAAACAGGCAGGACATGCAGGGAGAGAACTGTGGATACAGAGAGAAGGCATTTAGGCTGAATGAAGAGAAGAGAGCTCAGGTAACATAGCCAAAGGGGAGTAAGAGTCTCAGTCAAGTCTCTATCCTGCTACAGCTGTTTGTAACCAGCATATTGTCGCTGTCCATTAAAAACCACGCATGTCCACTTTTTTACCATAGATGGAACATGCCTACTCCCCACTGTCTAGGCATCTAATTGACCTCTGAAAAAATGGTTTATAAAAGCATTGATTTATTTAGTATTTATGTTTGTACTAGATACCATCTTTACTAATGATGGTCATTTTTGTGGATTACTTTATATTGTTACTTTTAACAACTTAACATTGATAGAGAGATCATTAGCTAATCAACATCAAGAATATAAAGCGAGATTAGTTTAGGTCTTATTGACACTGACATATTTGCCAACAACAATCCATGTTCATAGTATTAAACCGTTTACTGTCAGCCGTGTAAAGGTGAGCTTCTATTTGTGATTCTGACAGTGTTCCGTTGCATTGTTTTGGGTTTGTAAAGTAGTTTCTGAAAAACGTATTTTTTCCATGCTCCTGAGATAATGGACTTGTGGAGATTTGGTGTTTTTCACTGGACAGCAACGATATTTCAGATGGGTTTGTACATGTGGACAGAAGCACACTCTGTCCCCCATACAAAAAGAGAACCATTCACACATACCTGGCGCTGTACACCTTTACACAACAAGGGCACACAGGGGCGCTGTAAAGGGGGGGCAAACGATGACGATTCCCGGGGCCCACATCCTTTAGGAGCCCGAGAGATCTTTATGTGTGGTAGGGGAGCCCAACCTCATATTTTGTCATAGGGCCCAAAATTGCTAGCGGCGCCCCTGAGGACACACACACATGTGTGCAGATGGTGCAGACAGGCACAGAGAAGCAGGCTCACTGTCACCTCAACGGACTTGTAGATGAGACAAAAACACACAGCTCTCTTTCGGTACAAGAGGGAGCTCTGACTTATCATTATGAAAACAGCAGGAGGGAAAAATGGATCGAACTGAAAGAGAATTTGAGAAGAGCAACAGGAACTGGTGAGCGAGGCGAATGGATGAAACACGGATGACCATGGAGACCAGCTTGTCGAACCAGGCTGACAACACAGCCCAAATAATACAGTAAAAAATACATTAATACATTTTGAAAAGTATGGTATATAGCCTCCATGTGAACAAAATGAGAATTTTTCAACCATCCCTCAAAATAAAGTCTCCTAAATATTAAAAAAAACTACCTCAGTTTTAACAGATGAATAAGTAAATCTGAATGGGTCAGCATAGTTCCTGATTAGTCTGTGTGTATGCATCTACGCATGCGTGCGTGCATATGTGCGTGTGTGTGTGTGTGTGTGTGTGTGTGTGTGTGTGTGTGGATTATGTTTATATTATATTGTGGGGACTAGCAGCAAACTGCCTGGGCTCCTAGCGAGCTTCGTCTTACACTGGTTAGAGGCCCAACTTCCAAGCGGCTCTTAGACAAAATGTCCTCCTACACACCGAAAGAACAGACAGGGGCAATCTGGTTGGATAAACGTCTGTATTCCAGATAGAGGCTGCCTTTAAGAACTGAGGTTACGTTCTACTGACCTCTCAGTGGAAAACGACCTCGCCTCTCTTGTCACTCCAACTGCAAACTGCCCCGCGGATAGAGGGGTGGACAGCGGGTGATGAGAGTGTACAGAGGCAGGAAAATGTCAACCTGCGGGCGCTGATAGATGCAGGACAGAGAGAGACCCCCGCTGGAGAGACTCCGACCGGCAGGTCAGCCAGACGGCGTGAGTCCTGACCCACACAGACCCCCATACAGGCACCGCAGAGCTCCTTCAGATGGGAGCCGAGCAGAATAACAGAATGAAATGTCCGTCGATAAGGCTAAATGAGTCGAGACAAAAAACACAACAGGAGTCTCAGGCCTGCTTCTTAAACAGCAGGCCTGCTATGCTGAGAGCGGGACAAAGGCCTTTCAGTACGGGCTCAGCTGGTTCCACCTCGAAAGGTTACGGCCAGAGGAGACTTACAGGCTTCTCCGCGTGACCCGCAGCAGACTGTGCTGCACACTCCGGGCTGCAGGACTGGTCCCGCCGAAGCCCTCAGCTAAAGTGTGCAGTTTCAGAGCAGCTACATCACGCCACTGAACCAGAAGGTCAACCCACATCACCCAGATCTCTAGCAAGTCTGTGCAGGGACCTTCCTCTAGCAGTATTCTGCATGCACCGAGATCAATGACATCATCAGCACCATACCATACCATAGCAAATTTATTTATAAAGCACTTTCCAAACCATGCTGGGCCAAAGTGCTATACAGAATCAAACATAAAACAAGAAGCACATATAACAAAAATAAACAAAAACATAAAACACCACCAGGAAGAGAGACACCCAGAAGCACACCGTACGCTCCCCCACCCTACGCACGCCCTGATCATTGAGCCTTCGAGCGATTTGCATTTTCGCATTACAGGAATGAATTCTGATATCGTCCCGATTTTACGTGAGCATCTCTCCATGTCATATGTTCTAATATTATGACAGCATTGTCCCAGCAACGCCGGAGGAACATCTCGAGAGAAACATGGTCCTGCTCCAACAGGCTGGGCCACTAATAGAGCTACTGCAGGTGTGTTCCATGGCTGGAGAGTTTCCTTGTGACACAGCCCCAGGAAGAAAACAGCCATTTGTGCATTTTGACTACATATTGTCTTATTTTTATGGCTCCACAGCAAAAATTTTAGTTTCACCCATTTCTCAATTTATGGATAGGCTTTTGTGTAAACTAGTCTTTTTTTTGCAAACTGCAGCCTGATTTTTCCCTGCTTCTCATTGATGAAGGGCTTCTTCCTTGGTTTATGGGTCTTTAGTCCTGCAAACTGTCCTAGCAGTGCCCTTCACACCACATTGTCTTTGTCATACGGTACGTGTACGCCATACTCCATCTTTGTCATACTGTATGTGTATGACTTACTCCATCTTTGTCATACTGTATGTGTGTGACTTAGGCTACTCTATCTTTGTCATTCTGGAGGTGTACAACTTACTCCATCTTTGTCATGCTGTAGGTCTACAACTTACTCCATCTTTGTCATAGTACGTGTACAACTTAACCCATCTTTGTGAAAAGTGTGTAAGCTGTTTAGGGTATAAAAGTGGAGAGGACTATATCATTGTTAAGTTTTCGCTCAATGACAGCGACGGGAGTGCATGACTAAAATTCACGTTGCTTCCAATGCTAAAAAGAATTGAACACTGTTTTCCTCATCAATAGACATATTGACATATAGACCTATATACATATACAACTCTGGGAAAAATTAGTTGTCCACACCAAATTTTCTAGTTTTCAATTTATGGTTATGCTTCTGTGTAAAGTTTTTTTGTAAAATCCAACCTGGCTCTCCTCTGTTTTTCATTGATGAAAGGCTTCTTCCTTGCTTTTTGAGACTTCAGTCCAGCTTCTAGGAGCTTGATATGAACTGTCCTAGCAGTGCACTTCACACCACTTAATGTTTCCCCATTCCTTTTCAAGGTCACTTGAGGTCATCCTAGAATTTATGAGGCACTGCCGGATAAGTTGACCTCTGGCATTAGAAAGTCGCTTCCGCCCTCTACCTGGCTGGTTCCCAGTGTCTTCTGCTTCACCTTATTTTTGTGTGCTGCGATCTTAGAAACTTTGAGCCTGGAAGGGACCTGTTGCTCAGTATAGCCTCCTGCCAGCAGAACCAGGATTAAACCAGGATTTAACAATGCTGGTATTTAGCGGTTTCTTCGTTTTTTTCCAGAGGTGTATATGCACCGACTGATAATCTTCTGTGTTTTTTGTCTGTACTCTCCCTCTCTTTTGTTCTCAATTTTCCTCACATAATGGTTTCAGAAGCACATACACCACTAATGCTGTCAGAAGCAGAAAAATATAGTTTTCCTGCTTAAAATCCCTACAAATCAAATGTAATAATGAGAATGAAAACCCAGCAACCCCCCAAGGAAGATGCCACGGAAAAGGAGTGTCACACCAGTGCCACGTCGAACCCACGGCAAAAGGATACATCCTCATCCCACCTGCCCGGCATCCGATGGCGAGAACCTTCTGAATCGGGTCGAACGCGAGGGCGGTGGGCTGGAACGGGAATCCATGCCGTGTTGTCTGGAGAAGGAACACGTTCAAAGGCAGGTCAGAGCAGCACCGCACAGGGGAAACAGGGTTATGTGTGTGCTGAGACAAACAGGAGGACAGACACAGCAGCATGAAGCTGAAATAAAGAGCAAAGGGACCTCAGACAGAACGAAAGAATGACATCCGGCAAAAGTTCTGTGGAGCTGCCAGTGAAGCTTGTGTTCATTACAATATAAACCCATCTGATTTTTTTTTTTTTTTGATATTTTATGACTTTGGGACGAATGATTTGCCTGACAATAGCTTAAATTTTGAGGCTCATTTTAAAAGGTGATTTCTGAGGAATACAGAACAAAGGCGATCACTTAGTCTCAGTGGGAAAGTGAACAGCCTCGAGTGTCTCTTAAAGGCTGGACGACTGTGAGTGTTAGAGAAGAGGGATCACTATGTTCCCTGAGAGTTTAACCCTGAGAGCTGCTGGATGAAAGACCATAACCGCACTATGGTCCTACTGCATCTCAAACTAGAGCCGCCATATTCGTTTTTTTTCATTGGCTTCCATTTCCCTTAATCTTTAACTGCCACTCAATATCCATCTTTTCTCTCACATAAAGAGGTAGGAAGACACAAACGGACATATCTGTTTGTATTCAGACATTTCCCACCTAGGATCAGACAGACATCTAACATCTTATGTTACTGGAGCTCAAATAATGGCAATTGTAACCTGTGACCATCAGAGCTAACATCAAAACTATCTCCGACAGGAAGCGTCTTTCAAATCCCTCTTATGTATTACAGCACGTCCGCACCCTGTTAATATTCTGATTACTGGCCTCTTTCACAAAGCAACCCTGCAGAACGAAATGGTGTTACAACATTTTTCACTTTCCGGCTATTCTGAGATGGTGAGCAAATCCAGGCTCAATTAAAATGCATGATATACACAATACATTTCCAACAAAGCTGGCAATTTGCTTAGACCTGACGCAGCCTAAAAACGAATGCAGATTTCATCTCGCTGCGGTGTGTCCCCCCCAGGGGCCACAAGGGCAGCTTATGCTATAAAGACGTGTTTAACTGTATGACCTGTAAGACAGACACACACTGTGAGAATCCTGCAGGTATAAATTCATCTTCTGGTCTTTACAGAACCTTTTAATTACCAGTCAATTAGGAATCAGGAAAATACAGGTGGCGTGACATCAAACTAATGACTCTAACAAAGTAATTATAGTGGAACAGCAAGTAGAGACACAGACTTCCTGCTGGGACAGGAAGCAGGAAGTGGGAAATGCAGTGGTGTTTACTCTCTACCTGCTAAAACACTGGGGAAATTAAACAGAAAATACTGGCTATGGTCTCACAAGAAATTGTTGCCAATCAGCACTCAACCCCGGCTGAAGGCAAACACATGTGGAGCAATGACACGGCAATGTAATGTCAACGCTCTGCCTGATGTCACTGTCCCCAGCGAGCACTGCATAACCTGTCACTGAGGCACCTGTGGCTTCAGATTCAGCCAGAGGGCCACAGCACCATCCTGCTCAGCTCTCGTTAGTTACAGCACGGAAACAAGAACACAGGAATAGACTGACTGTGAACAAAACCATGTGTGGCTTATGCTGGATGTCCCCATAACAGGGCTACAGCGAGGGGACGCCAGAGGTCCGTGCTCAGAAAATGCCCTCATATTCTTAACACTCTTTGTGAAGTAGCACTGACTCACGGGTCCACTTTTGTAAAAAGATTTTCAAAAACAAGAGAAAAAGTGATGGAAAATATCACACTGAGGAAAGTCAACAGAAGTATTATATTAATACTGAATTGCTGCAGCGAGGTGAACTTTCTTTTAAACAGACATATTCTCCCTGCAAATTGGAGCCATGGAGACTCGGAGCAACAGCCCAGATGAGGCGTTCGGATCACCTAGAAGGAGTCACGAGGAGGAAAAGTACAAACCAAATTGGCATGGAGCACCCTACTGTTATCATAATTCTCCCGCTGCTTCTGCCATTTGTCCTTACAGACAGGACAAACATGGACACTAATTAATATCAAATAAATGCACGCTGGGGTATTGGTTCAAAAGGACTGTGGTGTGAAATATAGTAGTTAACACGGTGTTAAATGGTCACCTGAGGCAAAGTTAAATGATGCACTCAATTGGACCTGCCCTGGAGATGCAGTGATGTGATTACACAGAAGATAATGAAACTGGCACAGTTATGTGGAGAAATCGATAAATAGGAATAAAAAAAGTTGTATGGAGTAATGTGAAATGTGTTAAACACCACCCTGACCATCCGTCGATACCCTGATCAGCCATGCCTCCACCTACAAAGAAATCCCTAATAATGATTTTATATAAAGTCAGACGGAAGACGTGCACCTCTTTGCGTAGCTCAAAAACACGCGGCTCACTTCATGTGCATGGACACGGAATGAACAAAAAAAACAGCGGTCTGTATCTCCCATAATAAGACGGTTACCTGGGAAATCTCAGTATATCTGCGGGAGTTTATACAATAATCCACTTTGCTGTTACCATACAACGAGCACTTACATGGATTAACGGTTTGTGAACGGAACCCCTGCAAGGCTATGGGCTGCGAAAGAAGCAGAGAGCTAGCAAGCGGAGGGACTGACTGCTGACACCGGAAAGGTCCGTTCTAAATAAGACTTACAACATTATTTTGTTACCTGTCAGGCACAGTGGACGTGAAAATATGAAAACTGTCAGTTGTTTTGTACATAATCCAATCAGGTGAGGGATCGCTGCATTTGATGTGATTTGAGGTAAAAAGATAGAGCCCAAACAAAAACAGACGAGAAGTGAAAATGTTATTAAATAAATACAGCCCGGATTTGACGTGAGTCCTAGCGCTAGAAGAACAGACGCTGGTCAGGTGGTGGCAGTGGAGGTGAAATGCTGATGTAACGTGCCACTGACCCTGTAACGCACAGTTTGTCCGTCACATTCACCAGATTTATATATCGCCTTTCGGGTGGAAGTGTGCTGGGAAATAACAGGTGTCTAAAACCAGAACCAGTAAAGACTCATAGATGGCGAAGAAACTCACCTTACAGACTTGAAAGTTGTCGGATACTAAGGTCTCCCGTACTTCCAGCTCTCTGGAGACCGTCCCCGGGGCCAGAGGGGTCGCAGCCCCGCCGCCGACGCTGGCCGGAGAGGAGGTCGTCAGGCCGTCCAAAACCCTCCGAAACTTCTTCATGCTGCGATGCTTAATTTCAATCCCTGTTTAGATAAAATGACATTGATCGGCTCTGTTGAAGCTCCCAGACGATGCTGGTTTCTTTCATACGTGTGACAGAAAGTCAAAGAAAAAGTTGGATTTCGTGATGAGATTCCTCACGTAAAAAAAATGATTTCAATCATGTAAAAGTACAAAACAAAGCAAAAATAATATTGTGCACAAGAAGAACTGCATGTCGGCTATTTAAATGCAAAACGGGAAATACAAATTATAATATATTATATAACAATTTTAATTAATTTCCAGAACAAAATTAAAAATCACAATAAACTACAAACAATCCTAATTAATTAATCAGCAAGAAAAAAAAAGGTTATAAATGCCCACCAAATCAAAGTGGATGTTTCAGCGAGGGGGGAGAGGGTCGGTGCACATAGCACATAGCAGTCAGCTCGGAACACTTGTTTTAAATGATAAAGACAGGGCAGAGGATGAAGGAGAGCGGCGATCGCAGCGGAAGGTGAGGCTCCGCTCCGCTCGTCGCGCCGCCGCCCTGCAGTGAACTGCAGTCGCTGTCCACGGTGCTGAAACCTGCCGATTGCGCCCCGCCTCCCGGTCCTCCCCCATGTCCCCGCCTTTTCCCAGCTCAAGCGCTGTCCATTTACCGATTAAAAATGGAGGAGGAAAAACGCTACTCTCCATAGCTACATCTACACCAAAATGTTTTTCTTTAACTTGTGCAACATTGACATACAGGTACTACGTACCTGTTGCAAATTCGGGCTTATAAGGGGTGCCGAGCTTTCTGTCGGCTTGCGGGGTTTAAGCCAGAGCAGCTGTTTGTTAGCTGTGCAAAATCTATCATCGCAACTTAGAAGTATTTGAAGATCAACCAGAAACTGACCGAAGATAATTTCTGTACCAGGTGGGGGAAATGAAAGAAAACAAAGGGAAGTAGTTGGTCAAAAATGTATGCGGGTTCATGCATGCTATTTACGGTTTATGATGGAGCATCCCAAAAGGACAGACTGTTGCATTTGACCTGCCCTCAGTGCAGCATAATGTCTGTAGGAAATGGGAGGCTGACAGTAATTAAAAGGTTAAATAACAGGAGCAGGTGTGACCAATGCTGGCCATACATGCCTGTTTTTGAAAAGGATACAGACTTTGCCAATCCCCATGTCTGACATTTTCATCATCTTATGCTGAAGAAGGGAGTCATTCTACAATATACATAGTGTATAGAGAACTAGCATTCAATGAAGGGAGCAAGAACCTGTAAAAATACGAAAGAGAGGGCGTACTACATGCATGAGTCCATCAGCATTCAGTCTTCATAAAGGTGAAGCCATTTCTGAATGTAATGAGAGGCAGGGCTCCGAGCAGCTATCATATGTCACAGCACTCCTACAGTCCGGAAAAGGGTAGCCCTTTTATAAAGGAATCGCCTATTAAAGGTACAAATTTCCTCAGGGTTTAGTCCTAGGGTGACAAGCACAGTCTGATTTGAGGGAATGTAACTGGACTGGGATCATGGCTATTTACATTTAGGATATTTACATTTCAAACATGATCAAAGGTTAATGGGCAACAGCTCAGTAATTTATGTGTGAATATTTATAATTGAAAGATATCATCAATAAAACACCTCTTTCATACATTTTAAACATTTCAGTAATGAACACCACTTAGAAGAATTCTGAAAAATCCCACAGGCTGAGTTAAGGATTTTATTTTTGTTTGTAACAGAATTTTCTATGCAGTGACATAAAAATGAGATTATGAAATTTGTAAACATCCGCACCAAATCTGGAAAGAGTGCTTTAAGTTGTAAAGAATCCGAAGGAGCCAGCAGATACATTTATCTGCCACAGTGACAGAAGGTACACGAGATGCACATCGCTTCGTCGGTCTGGCCGTGCTAGATTTCCATTCTTCCGCAACACAGTGAGAGTCACCAGGCCACCAGACACCAGGCCCAAGGGACCCAAAAGACCAGGATGCCGTTCTCCATCGCTTCATCATTTCCCAGGATGCATCCCACCTGGATACCCCCACCCCTAGGCCCCAATGTACCCCTCTTTTATGCCTCTCAGCATGGCCCCCCTCATTAAGGTGTAACACAGTCCCCATTGCTAATGCCCTCTGATGACAGAACCATCCAAATCCTCAGATAAGATCAATCGAGTGGATAGATAAACAAGGAACATTATGCAACCTCAAAAAAAAGATTGTGTAGTCAAAAAGTAAAAAGAGAATATGTACATTTTGGACAGACAGTGTTGTGCTGTGGAGGTTTTGGGGGTAATTGAAAAAAATTGGGAATATCAATTTTCCCTTTAGCCAACGCAGGGGCTCCAGTGTTATGAACTGTGAAAACAATTTCACCAGGTTCACTTACTCGTATGAGAAAAACAAACAGCTACCACCCCCCCACCTCTCTGTTGTCTAAAAGCAATAGCCATGCCCATGGGGGGAGTGGTGGGGGTGGTTGTGAGGTCCTCAGCTGGAAATCAATCTTATTTACATATAAATGGGTTGGAAAAAGCAAGCCTGTCATATAAGGCCAATTCTCCTGGCTGAAAGTACATGATAATGAATACCTCCCACTTTTGCTAATTGCTGCTGATTTTATTTCTTTAATGGCCCAGGCCCCACAAACGCAGACTGATTCGTTGTGACTGACGGAGAAAACTTTCAGTTCCCGCAAAGGCTAAGTGCCAGCTGCTCGCGCACAATTACACTGCTGAGTTACAAGTAGAAAACACTGGTAACGTTCGATGAAAGAACGAATCTCGCAACCAACATGAGCAGAATACTTTCCACATAAACATCTTGTGTTCTAAGATATAGGGAACTATATTATTAGCAGAATAAATGGGTGGTTGGAATTTAAATAATATCCCAGTTCAGCCTATAAAACAGGCGTCAGGACGAGCCCAAAGAAATGGACCATTTATGCTGAACTGCAGTCAGCCCATTAGCCATGATTTGTGTGGACAGTTAAAATCCCAGAGGTGTGCTGCAGTGGGATGGGAGCTAATTGTCTCACCCTGCTTGTTAAGGTGCGGACCCCAAGGTCACAGCCACAGTGACACAAATAGAGAACCACAGCATCTCTGAGATGGGACAAGGGAGAGTGCTACCCAGTCTCCCTAAGTGTCCTTCTTCAAGGATATTTCTTGCAGAACATTTCTTCCGTGATCCCACTGCTGTGTTCAGTCTATCTGCCTTTCTTGAGTCTCCGTAGCTGTGTGCGATGTTCAGCTCCCAGAGTTAACAGGTGATGTCGTTTGCACGGTTGCCTGGCAACAAGGCATGACACAACAAAAGGTTGGAGGAGATGAGAGAAGAACAGATCTAGATGTGCAATCCAGACCAAAAGCAGGTGAAGCCAGCGGTGCCCTGTGAGCACACCGTAAAAATGTAGGACGCAATTGGATGCAGCAGAGCAGGAGGGAAATATTTATCGATTTACGAGCAGCTCGGTAGGACATCCTCCTAGTACAGTGAAGGACGTGATTCAGAATCTGTATGGCTGACAGGTGCCTGCGCATCAGAGAATGCTGCATCCTGCAGGCTGGGTTCAGTGTAGTGCACTGCTAGCTCCAAGCTTTATTTATGTGGAAGGAGAAGTGTGTCCCCAGAGAGACAATTCACACTAACAGGGGCCACAGGCAGAATTAAACCTGGAGCTGAAGGGGTTGCCTGCAAACCGAGCAGGGCGCCTCTCACCAATAAAAACCAAATGATGATTTGTTTCAGGAACATAGCTGCTTGATATGGTACCTGTGCTGCTTTCCTGATGGATTTCTCCGGTTTATTTATAAATGCCAATTGCATCTGCGCACCTCAATTGAACAAATTGAAGGTGTGATTCTTCTGACAACACAAAGGCCAGTTCATCTTGTGCAGGCCTGTTTACAGTCCAGAGCATGTACATGCGTGTGACACGGTTTCTCATGTGACACCGGGAAATTGTCACTGTAACCGGCCACCACCACCGGCAACTCGAATGAGGAGCCGTTCATAGGAGAGCATTAATGGCTACCTGAGGGCAGCAGAAGAACACCTCCTGCCTGCCCCCTACCATGCGAGTGTGTTATTTCCCGTTAGCCATCAGCCCCCCCGGTGCTAACCTTCCACAGCACGCACCCGAGTGTCGCTGGACTACATAAATCAGTCCCTCGTGAAGCGGCACAAGTGCCGTGATAAATCAGCCTGCCAGAAAGCGAGAAAGCCGTCGGAGATGTATTCAGCCAGGCGAGGCCAGCAGGAAGCCCAGCCAGCACTGCTGCATGATGGGAGATTCTCTGGCACACGGTAGCCGACGGACGGATAACATCGATTTTCGGAAGACAAAACAGACAGATCTGTGCAAACTATTACAAAAACTCCTGGAGGTGATAAAAATCAGCCTCAAATGTCACTCAAGTATGCTGTCCAGGGTGGATCTCTGCAGTTTAGAAGCAGTCTAGAAGTAGAGGTGACTTGCTGATAGTCCTTACTGTCAGTACTTTGTGGACACAAATACCTTTTTATAGCATATCTTTCTGGGCAAACAAAAGACTCACTTTCTGGAAAAATCTCAGCCTGAGGAAAACAAAACATAACTCATCCTTCATCTTGTGAATTTCAATCAAGCCTCGCCTTTGGGACATAACTTATGCTGATGAGGACACAAAGATTTTAAGCCAAAAGAGAACAAATGTGTAGACCAAACATAAAAGCGTGGATCCAAGTTCCCAGCAGGCAAAATACGTAAAGAAGGCACATTCAGCACGGTCAGGAAAAAAAAAAGAAAGAGGACGCAGAGGAGAAGAGACAAAAGTAAACAGAAAAGGGTTTTTTTTTAAATTCAGCAACTTCTTTGTTTCTCCATTTCCACCTCAAAAGACTGGGGACAAGAAGAATGGAGGGAGCCATAGAAAGAGGAATGCTAAGGAGAAGATACGCAGGTCAGAGAGTGTTCAAAACCCAACGTTCACAAGTCCACAATGAATCACTAGGGCAGCTGTGCAGCATGGAGATATGGGTGAAGTGGGATGTTTGAGGGCTTTGCCACCCACAGGGCACTGAGCCATCTAACGTGTTACTACCTTCTGTCTCCGCGTTGTGTGTGTCCCTTTATTTAGCTGGAGGTCTGTATACAGTCACCATTTTGTCCATTCAGGCCCTACAGGTCTCTAAACCGCTACAGCTGTGGTACGGTCACAGAGGAGGCGATGACGGTTGGGAGACAGAGTGCACCCATGGGCGCGATGGCGTTTAGATGGGAGAGAAGAAGCCTGTATCTCAAACACTCACACAAATCCAGCCCCTTCAGATGGACGGTCAGTGGTGCAGATCACCAGTGGTGCAGTGGTGCAGCAGGAACGAGAGCGTCATTCTTTGCCGGTGCGTTAGCAGAAATGATTGCTGTTCATATCTAATTGGAATTCACTCATACAGAGCCGGTAAAATAGTAAGGCCTTTTTCCTGATACGTCCTTGGTGAAATCACACAGCAGGTAGACATGCAAAGTCCAAGCGGACAAGTCCTCTCCAGGAATAACACAGTCGGCAGACACGTCATTGGCTGATTGACAACCAACACGGCCCTGCTAGAGACCCCCCCCCCCCGAGCACCACCAAAGGGGAGGGGCCTTGAAGGTCACGCTTTGAAATCCGACACCTGATTGACAGTCATTAACCCAGCTGGGTGCCCAGAGGCTAAGAACAGGAGAGGCAGACAGAGGGAGAGGTGAATGCAGACAACACGGCCACTGCACTGTGCTGTGCTCGAGGCCATCCCTTCTAAAAGACCTGGACCCCACAAACCACAATAAAGCTCTGCCCTGGAATGCCCAGATCCAGCCAATTAGAGAATGTCATTGCCTGACGGACAACCGCCCAGTCCAATGAGCCTCAGAACTTCAATTTCCATTATGTCCCCATGTCTACTTCCCAACCACATTTGAGAGAGTTAGAACCACTGCTAAGCTATGACTCTGGTATTGACTCAGGCAGACGCAGACCTGAAGAAGCATCCGGCTAGATGCTAATGCCAGGATCTGCAGCCTCGGTGTTGTGATTGCAGGACAGCACAAACCGCAAGCCCCTTTTTCCCCTCACACAAAGTCACAAAACCCTAATATCACAGAAGCTTTGGCTTTATGCTTAAACCCAGCTGCTTAGGCTGGCTGAAGATCAGCACATGTGGTAGATCTCAGAGCAGCTAACAGAGAGCACAATCTTTAGACCACAGCAGACCACACAAACGGAAAGCCTACTTGATAAACTGGTGCCGTGGGTGTCCAAGCCCCCCCTGGGCCAGGCTAATTAGGCCAGATCCAGGGACCCACAGTCCAGACCCCCCCCAGCATCCGTGCCTCACCCCGGGGGCCGCTTTTTAATGCCTCCCCTGTTAAATTATTCCTTCTTCTGCTTCCCAGCCCACTCAGACCCCACGCCGTGCACTAGCGCCGTCGGCAAGGCGGGGGTCGCGGCTGCGGAGGGAGCACCGAGGTGCCCCCCCCTTCCCCCGGCGCCCTTCCCAGATCAATCACGGCCCCGCAGAATGAGCCCACATGCCAATTACACCCCCGAAGGTCCCGCCTCCATCAAACTGCCTTCACGTCCTGTCAGTCAACGCGTGGAGATGGAAAATGCTCCAGGCTGCGGAAAAATGGCTCCAGCTAACTGCCAAAAACCAGAAAGATCTAGTCAAGCCGAGCAGTTCCTGAGTGGATTCCTCCCTCCATAAACAAAAGCCAGGAGATTACCTGACACGTGCTGGATTCATTAAGACTCGGACAGCATCCCTGCAGACCCAAACTGGCCCCTCACAGACACGAAAACTTTCAGACTCATAAGAAAAGAAACACTTTAAAGTTTTTACGAAATTCTTTATTCCTCGCAAGATTTGCGTCACTCAACCAAGGTCCACCCAACTCAAAACAAATTAAAACAAGTGAACAATTATAAAAACTAAATCAAATATAATCTATTCAACAGAGGGAAAGCCGCAGAGAGGAAGATCCACTTCTCTGTAAATGTGGAGGGAAAGGTTTTCGGACTGGAAGGCGCCAACCCGCTGGTCGGGTGCCGCTCCTGCCATCTTGGGGCTCGACTGACGGCGCAGAACCGGCAGAAATTACTCAAGCTGCAGGTCTGGGGATGCATAAAAATGGAAGCAAAACAGGACAGGAGAAGAGGAACAGGAATGCAGCTTATGCATATGGAAAGGGGACCTGTTGCCACAGGAACACCGTGTTACAAAAGCCCTGGTTGCAATGGAACTCGAGCTCATCCAGCGGACTAAACTAATAAATCCAGAAGAACTATCTCGACCAAAGCAGCCATTAAGAGATGGAGAGTGGCAGGTTGGTATAGGCTGCCCAGCTCTGAGGATGCAAAATGTGTCAAGAAAGGACACAGCATGTTATTGGTCAGTTTGGCACCTCTGTCATCCACCTTAAGGAGAGCCTGTCTGGTTAGGAGAACACAAGCGTCTTTCATTGGCTTATGACTAAGACCTTATTCATTAAGTTGGGAGATGCTTGCCAAGAAACACATACGCAGCTTTCACAGTGGAAGTGGATGGGGGCGGGGGAGCCAACGTGGCCAGGAGGACAACCAGCAGCTTAGAAGAACATGTCTTGAAAGATGTTCCGGCCCATTTCTATGTAAGCTTCCTTCTCCTGCGCAGTCATCTGCTCCACCAGCTCAGGCCGCTGGCTGACTTCACGGTAGGAGAACAGCCTCCCGCCCACCAACACCATGGGCTCCTCTTCCCCCACCTCCTCAAAGTCCTCGTCGTCATCCTCCTCGTCTTCCTCAGCTGGGCCTCGTGCGGCGACAGGAGGCGCAGGGCGTGGGGGAGACTCTTCGTCCGATTCGCTGGTGTCGCTCTCCGAGTCGCTGGCGTTGGGCGGGGCCCGGGCGCCGCCCAAGGCCCCGCCCGCCGGCGCCGCCCCTGATACGGCCCGCTTCTCGTGGATCAGCAAGGCTCGCATCACCTCATTCTCGTCCAGCTGCGGTTCCCGACCCGCAATGCGGCCCGCCTGGATCCCGGCCACGTCCTCGGCTTCTGGAACGAGAGCAGAGCAAGAGAGTCAGCGGCGGCGGCGGCATCCTGTGGCGCCAACAGACCGGGGACGGGGAAGGGCTTACGGGTCTGGGGGACGTCAGGCTCGCTGTAGGCCCCCTGCACGGTGCTCTCTGTCAGCCACACGGGGCGCGCTTTGCCGTCCGCCGCCGGACGCCGCTGTTCCTCACGCTCGTCCATGCTGATCACCACATTTTGCGTGTACAGGTCCGAGTAAGCAGAACCCTTGGAGGACCAGGCCTCCCGCTGAGGCCCACTGGGCCGGTTGGCCCCGGGCCCGCCGGCTGACGCCTGCGCAGCCCGCCCACGGCTGTAAAAAGACAAAGAAACAGAGTAAAGATCCACGCTGAGTAAAGTCAATGCACGGGAGAGGACAGTAGGGGGCGCCAAAGTCGGCGACGTGCCTCAGCTCGGGAATGTCACTGGGTTCGGGTTCCAGCAGCTCGTGGGACAGGTTGACATCCTCGGTCTCCCGCAGCAGCGCGTAGATGGGCTCGATCTGCTCATTGAAGCGAGCCACCAGCGTGCGCGCGTCTTTCTTCGGCACCGCCGACTCATCCTCCTCCACCTCGGTCTGGCAGAAGGTACAGCGGAACGTGCCTGGGGGGGGGTGGGGGGAAGGAGAAATTGTCTGCAGCTAAACTCGGAGAACGACAGAGGCCACAAAGCCGCACTGGAGCGGCCATCGCACCCGACCCCAATGAAAGCCGCTCTGACAGAGAACTTAAAGTGTGTTTTGATGTAAGAACACTCCGCAGAGAAGCCCTCCAACTCATCACCACGAATCACAATGCATAAACAATCCTCCATTTCACCCTGCGCCAGACGCTAATTCTTTTCCGCGACGGAGCTTCAAAAGAACTTTTATTTTAAATAAAGCCATCCATCTCCCCGTCAAAGAGCAAATGACGCTGCCCTTTGAACACACAGAGGAACGGATTAAGGAAATATGGGCTACAAAAAAGGAAAATGTTAAAACACAGCACTCTGACTCCAGAGAGGCTTTTTAAAAGGACAGACCAAAGAAATGAAAAACTAGGTAGAATCAGGTGCCTAATAGGCCAATTAGACCATCCCTGTTCCTATCAGAAATACACAGTAAACAATACAAATTCATCCATCTTAGATAACAACATCTGATCCAACAGTGTAAGCACACACAGATAAGCAAGGAACAATTTCAATTTCAAATCAGCCAGAATGGTCTCCTTCAATTACCCGATACAGAGTTTCATCTCATCTCCACTGCGCTCTCAAAAGATCCGCAAGAGACCGGAGGCGAATGTTTAGACATTAAACCTTTGCATTCATTTAGCAGCGGCTTCTACTTAAGGGCCTTGCTCAAGGGCCCTATGGTGCCATCACTCTGCCAACCCTGGGCTTTGAACCAGCAACCTTCTGACCGCAGGCAGCATACACTGCCCCCAATGAGAGCCAAGAAAAAAACAGTTGTGTAGCCTGAGAGACACACTGCACACATGGAGCAGGACGAGGCACGTCTCCTCACTCTGACATGAGCCGATCAATGCAAAGGTGCTCAATCAACTACTTGACTGACAAATTGACCTCATCTTACTTACAAATTAACCCAAAGCCTTTGCCTTGGATGCCAGCTGTCCCCGGTGACCACAGAGGGGCACGTTGAGCCGTAACAAATTAGCGTAACGAATTTCAAAATGACATAAAATAGTCTAAAGTTTGGGAGAGCAGAGGGTGTAAATGGGGCAGGCATGAGCCCAAGAGCCGCAGCTCCTCCGACAGCATCATCCAGCACAGAGCACAAGCTCACCTGCCCGCCATTTCATTACGGAGCCAGTAATGAAGCCGTCTGTGGTCTGACTACCCTGACTCAGTCACTGTGACCTGAAATGCATTCTGCACATCATCTGGGTCAGGGACATCATGACTCTGCAAATTTACACAAAAGCTTATCTAAGTAAAATCTAATTTGCTTAAACTGATGAGTAAATTTCAGGAACAAATTAAGCCACATCTAATATCGCGTAAACATTTGTCTTTTTTTTTCCTGTTTTCCATTTATGCCCCATCACCTTTTAAGTCTTATCTGCAGAAAAGAAAACATAAGAGCCTTCACTTCTTGACGTATTTTATCGTTTTATTAAGTAGCACATGTTGCAATGTAGCACACGATTCAATATTCTGCTTCCACCTGGTGGCTAGCACTGGTATTACAGCAATGAAGTTGATTCTCAGCATCAGCATCAGCAGGTGAGAACTGAATTATGAACCAGGCTTTAGGTAACACTCTGCTCTTACCACCAATGGCTGCACAAGCATTTCATCTACCCACACAAGTAGTGAATAATGGAGCTCAGTCCCACTTTGGGATCATTAAAAGCTCATTGGCTGAAGCCCCCAGACCAATCCAGAAGATTCATCCTGGACTTAAAAGTGTGTACAGACCACAATGCAGCCTATCAGAGACACGTCAGCAGTGAAGTGGTTAGCAGTGATGCACCCTCCTCAGTCAATAAGGCCAGTCTTGCAAAGCGAACAGGAGATATGACAGGAAATGAGCATAAAGCGAGCCTGGGCTGTAAACTCGTAGCTGGCTCCACCTGCAACCAGAATCGCAGGTAGATGTAGCCCGACTGGGAGCTCAGCAGAGCCACAGAGGCGTGACTGACAAGAGCGCTGGTCAGGGACATGCCTCTCACCTGTCATGGGTTCGAAAAGCTGGTTGGCTTCTAGGTCAGTGAAGGTGCTGAAGCAGCAGGGGCAGCGGAAGGAGGCACGGTTGGTGGAGTCGCGTTCATCAGTCTCGATGCGCCGCCGCATGTGGTCCAGCTTGTACTTGACCACGTTGACCAGCGCCCGGTAGTTGATGAAGTAGTAGTTGTGGCGGGTGGCCTTTCCATCGGCGGCCGTCTCCACCCGCATGCGGCACTTGACAAACTTGTCGCCCTTGAGCGTATTGAGCACTGAGCGCAGCTGCTTCCGGTCGAACTTCAGCAGCTCGAGCATGTCCTCTTCCCGCACACATGGGTTACGGATCAGGATGTCCAGGGCCAGGGCATGCTCCACCCCATAGAAGCCACGAACCACCTGCTTAGCGAGCCTCTTCAGCGCTGCCGGAACCTCCGTAAGCAGCTCCGGCTCCGTCATGCTGAGGCCTGAGCACCACCGCAGCCAGGCGGGGGGTCAGAGGAACAGACACTTTACTGCGTTCTTATAGGAGATCTGCATGAGGGACACAACACTCTGTCATTCTGGTATACACACCTCTAGTACAGGGTTAAATCTAGGTCATCACATGTCTGTGGTGCCAATGTGCACTTTTCATACAGTCCTGCCAGGTTAGGCACACATGCCTTGGGTTTTAGAATAAAGTAAACTGCTGAAGACGGGCACTTAAAGGTTTTAGTTTCAGAACACATGTACAGAACGGTTCTCTCATCCACACATACAGTCACACTACACGAGCGTAAAGGCCGAGCACGTCAACATTCTTTCGTGCAGAATAATATCATATTACGTTGCAGAAAGCGGGTTAACTGCCAGTGATTGATGCCGCGGTTGTAGCACCTCGATCCTCCACCATCACCGCGTAGATCAGTACACAAACTACACAGTGCGGAAGGTAAACAGAGTTTATAAACACAGCAGCGGCGGATTTATAGGACACGGAGAGGGTGAGCAAGTGATTTCTAGACACATCGCACTTATCTTTAAAAAGTTACAAGGGCCACTCGAGAGGGCAAAAACGCGTACTCGCCTGCTTCCTCGGCAGCTCACGCCGTGACAGTCATTTCGGCGCCCACGCTTCCCCTAAGCCTCAACAGGGCCCACAAACCACAGAAACGTCATCAGAGAGTTCCGGTAATCCATCACCTGGGAAACGCGAATCACAGGCCAGTCCTAGTAGATTGACATTCCAACTATCCAATGAGGAAGCACAGTGGATTGCCACTGTGACGGAAGGGATAAAGATCCTGAGTATGTGGCGTTTTTGCCGTCTTTCTTATCATTCTTACAGTTAGGCCAGTGTTGGCG
Organism: Pollimyrus isidori; assembly: GCA_019775955.2. Lineage (NCBI taxonomy): Eukaryota > Metazoa > Chordata > Actinopteri > Osteoglossiformes > Mormyridae > Pollimyrus > Pollimyrus isidori. Next base: position 44,919,686 of record JABFDZ020000001.1, read on the forward strand.
TTGCTTGCTGCTGTTGGATTCTGAAAGGCAAAGCACTAGAATGATACACAACTGTAAGAGCGAGTGAGCTTAAAGTAGTAAATATTCGGGGTTGAAAGGCGGGTGGAAGAACGGAAATGTGGGCGGGATGCGGTTCTACTTCCGGGTCGTGTCAGAGGGCGTATGCAAGCAGTCATGGCGTCGCTTGACCGGATCAAGGTGCTTGTTTTGGGAGATTCGGGTAAGTGTATTTAATAATAAGACCATTTACAGAAGCCTTTTAAGAGCTTAATTTTAAATATAAATATCATCTATTTCAACACAGTAAGAACGCCAAAAAACCGATATAAATATTAATTTGTGCAGCAGTTTTCAACCTCAATTGTTGCTCATCTGTATGTTACATAACATCAGTGAGATTACATGTCTGCGGAGTTTTCACTGGTAATGAATATGTATCGTTGAAATATGTCCTAAAATGAACTGACATATTCTTACTGTTTCGTAATTTCCATTTAGCCGCTCTGACCGATAATCGGACTTTGCAGGTGTCGGGAAGTCGTCGTTGGTTCATTTGCTGTGTCAAAATCAGGTGCTGGGAAATCCTTCGTGGACAGTGGGCTGCTCCGTGGACGTGCGTGTAAGAGGCTGCTTTAATGAACACCCACTCCGATATTTTAATGGAAAAAGTTCACTATTAGTCGTAAATCTAGAGCCTCTCAACCGTCACAGGTCCATGACTACAAAGAAGGGACGCCGGAGGAGAAAACCTTCTACATTGAATTATGGGATGTTGGTGGATCGGTGGGCAGCGCCAGCAGCGTGAAAAGCACTAGAGCTGTTTTTTACAGCTCTGTTAACGGTAAAAAGAACATGGGTCTCCAAACGCTGCAGTAGAGAACCTTAAAACTCGATGCACGATACAAACGTGTTTATCTGCCATCACAGGTATAATTTTAGTGCATGACCTGACCAACAAGAAGTCCTCTCAAAATTTATACCGGTGGTCGCTGGAAGCTCTGAATAAGGACTCATCTCCTACTGGAGTCATAGTCACAAATGGGTATGTGGTGGGTTTTATTTGTTCCCTTACTTAACATTTGTAACAGAAATTTCCCTTCTCCTCTGGAAACTACACTGCCTGTCCTCTCTTGCTGCAGAGATTACGATAGGGAGAAGTTTGCCGAGAACCCTGTGCCTTTACTTATGATAGGGACCAAATATGACCAAATTCCTGAAAACAAACGCAATGATGTCTTGACGAGGACAGCCTTCCTGTCAGAAGACTTTAATGCTGAGGAAATAAACCTGGTATGAATTTTGCTGTTTTATTAGTAGATACCCACATAGTTAATGGCATCAGTTTTACTTAAACCACACCATTAACTCCTCTTGTCTTTCTAGGACTGCACTAATCCACGGTATCTGGCAGCAGGCTCCTCCAACGCGGTCAAGTTAAGCAGGTTCTTTGACAAGGTAATGAGAGGTGAGAGATGGAGAATGCTGCTTCTTTCAAAAAGATTTATGACCTAAAGGTCAAAAGGTTAAGGGTCAAAAGTTCACAGGGTGGGGTTGGGTTGTGTTGTAGCCAGGTGATGTCACAACAAGTGACATTATTTCCATATGTTGCAACAGGGGGTGTTTTTTAAGATTATTTTATTATGTAATTTTTAAGTTTTATTATATCCATCCATCCATCCATCCATTAACTTCCGCTTGTCCGGGGTTCGGGTCGCGGGGGTAGCAGCCTCAGGAGGGACA
>JABFDZ020000001.1:44921525-44936710 GCA_019775955.2 Pollimyrus isidori
AACAAGACCCCGAGATACTTGAACTCCTCCACTTGAGGAAGTACGTCTTCCCTGACCCGAAGAGGGCAATCCACCCGTTTTATTATATATATTTTTAAATTAGTTTATTATAATAATTTATTTTGTTTTTATTATTTTTTTAATTATGTATTTTATTTTGAGGAAGTGCTTATGAGTGGGATTTTTGTCGGAATAGCCGGCGCTACGAGGGTGATGGGTTACAGTGCTGCGTGCAGAGCTGAGTGGGTCGGTTACCTGATGGAGTGTGAGTGTACGCTGGATCTGGTGCGGTACTGAGGGAAGGTCCTGGTGGGTCCGCAGCGTGTAAATGTTGTACTTGTAGATTCTGCAAAGGACTCGGAGATTCTGAGAGTCTGAAAGAAACTGTGTGAAATTTGGAGAAAGTTGGAGCTAAGAACGAGAGGAGGAGGAGGTGGGTCTGACACTATCGTCCAGTAAACACTTAGCAGCAGCAGGTTTGCCGTGTGTCTGTGAGGGGAGTATGACTGGGTACTGTCCGACCCGCTCCCCCTGCAGCAGTTTGACCGTGTGCCTGTGTGTGTCTCTGAAAGTTAACTCCCCCCTTTTTTTTAGTTTTTTTTTCTGATAATTGGGCCACACATCATATTGGACATTTTACAGTAAATAACACGGTCTGAAGTTTTGGTTTTTCTGATATATTTACATCCCTGGATATGCCCTATCGAGTGCACACAACAAAGTTTGCGCTCGATAGGGCATACTTCATAGTGTGCACTCTAATTGAACTGTAACACTACTGAGTATGCCCTATCGAGTGCACACATTACATCGTAGTGTACACTTTGTAGTGCACTTTGCGAAGTGTGCACTTTGAAGTGTGTGCTTTAGTCAACTGTAACCCTACTGAGTTTGCCCTGTGGAGTGCACACAACAGTGTACACTACAAAGTGATGTGTGCAGTCCATAGAGCATACTTAGTAGGGTTATAATTGGATGAGAGTGCACACTTTGTAGTGCATACTCTGATCCAACTGTAACCCTACTGAGTATGCCCTATCAAGTGTACACATCACTATATAGCGCGCACTTTAATCCAACTGTAACCCTACTGAGTATGCCCTATCGAGTGCACACAACAAAGTGTACGCTACAAAGTGATGTGTGCACTTGATAAGGCATACTCACTAGGGTAACAATTGGATTAGTGCACACTATGAAGTACAAAGTGTATACTTCGTACTGCACACTGTGTGCATTCAATAGGGCATATTCAGTAAGGTTAGGGTTGGATTAGAGTGCACACTACGAAGTACAAAGTGTATACTTCATAGTACACACTTTGTTGTGTGCACTCGATAGGGCATACTCAGTATGGTTACAGTTGGATTAGAGTTACCATTAGGCTTAGCGTGTTTACATAAGCACTGGGTGTGTTTAGGATTAGAGTTATAGCTTGTGTTTGAATACATCTGTCATACATCTGTTGCTGTTCCTTTTGTTTACTGTTGATGTTGAAAACTTATCTTCCGTTATCTTTTTTCTAAGAAATAACAAAAAAAAAAAAAAATTCACCCTCCCTCATCACTTGTTTCTGATTTAAAGGATGATAAACTAACAATTATTTTTACTGGGCCTAATAATAAAATAATTATAAATGAATTTAATAGTAAATTAAATAACAATGAAAATAAATAATAAAAAAACACCCCGTTGCAACATATGGAAATGACGTCACTTGTTGTGACGTCCCCTGGCTACAACCCCACCCCACCCTGTGACCTTTTGACCTGTAACCTTTTGACCTTTAGGTCATAAATAGTTTTGAAAGAGACAGCATTCTCCATCTCTCTGAGAGGGTTAGCAGCTTGTTTGCCAGCAGCACTGTTAGTTGTGTTATCAGCACTAGAGGAGCTTAGAGAACCACTGTGAATTGCAACAAACCACAGATCAGACTGTAAGAAGATAAAGAGATAACACTGTTATACATGCAATATCACAGTTTGTCTACCTCATTTACAGGTAATAGAGAAGAGATACTTCACAAAAGAGCCTAATCAGGTTGGTTGCACCTGAGTATTCCAGCTCATTGTATGGTACATTGACTTCAGTAATTTAATTACTTTAAGTGGACAATTAAAATTTTCTTTTGCTTTCCCCATCTACCCAGATGACTGGTTTCACAGACCGAAAACGTTTCAACTTCAAAAACCTGCACTACGACTGAGAGCCGCATGGCACTGGTTCTGCCCATTTTTGGACAATGTGGACTTTTCCCTGCTGTTAGCCAGGTGAATTTGAAGAGACTGTTTCAGTACACAGGAGCTTCACAGATGGGCCATGAGAAACTGAACTCGGTCGTCGAATTTGATTAATTTTACTCTATTAAATCCTCTTGCGATAATGTGTATGGAGAGATATCAGCTATGAGAGAAGTGTGCGGTCTCAAATCTTCAGGTCAGGCCCCTGCCATGATCTGTTCTGCCTTCCCTAAGTGCTCCTGGTGCAGGACAGAAGGATCTATTCAACTGACCAAAGGCAAAGGAAACTGTAACAGACCCAACCAGCCAATGAAACATCAAGAAAATATTAGTGTTTGGACTATCAGCAAATAAACACTGTTCTACAGTCAGGGGTTTAACTTTAGTGGTTGTACTAAAAGACCAGGTAACTAGGACAGTGTAAACAGGACCTCTTTGCTGACCATCGCTGGGTGGGGCGGGGGGGTAATGGTTCATTCACAAACCTTCAGCATCACATCATAGCTGTTCTAATTTGTTTCAAATAGAGAGATTTATATTAAATTTGCCATTTTTATCCTCAGTCTTTTGTTTGATTTGATGTTCTGCTGATGATCAAAATGGCTGCTGTCTTCTGCTACCTAGACATGAGTCTAAATTTCACAACACTGAGGGGCAAAATGTTTCTGACAGGAATCCTTTTTTTCTCTTAATGAACAACAGAGCTGCTTAAACTAATAAGCCTTTATTGAAATAAATATTTTGGTCATGTAATGCTGATTTAAAAAGTTCCTTTCCTGAGAAAGAGTCCATGCTTAGGCAGTCTGTCCCCACCAAGCACAGCATATCAGGAACATTTTGCTCAGCGTTCTGTCCCCAGGGCTGTGTCAGGGAGAAGAGGTCTGGAAATTATGTTTCAGCTCTTCTCTTGCTCTTGAGGAAAGGCTGGTGTAGGACGTCATAAAGACGGCGAGCCTGTAACACACAAAAATGTCACATGGATACATACTCCAAGATGCACAGGTTACCATCACAGATGGCAAAGCTGAACTGCAACATGCAGACGCCAAAAGCAGGATAACTGCCGTAGAAGGAAAAGAAAACATACACATCCATGACACTTAGTCTACAGAACCTACCCTGCAGCAAACTATTTGCTGCATGAGACCTCAGACCAGGGGGATGCTCCAGAAAGCAGGATTTGCTTAACCAGATAAGTTGTTGGATTTAAGGTAGTCTGGGCATAATGGACTTCATCTTCAATTACATTTAGCTCAGACTACCTTAAATCCAACAAGTTATCTGGCTAAGCAAAAAATCCTGCTTCACAGAACACCACTCGGTACAAACTGGTTTTCTCCTGTATATCCCTCTCACCTTCTGAGGTCCCAGGCCAGGGCAGAGTGCAAGGTCTTCTTTTGAGGCATTCATTACTCCATCTAGAGACTACAAGGATAACAGAGCTAAAAATCACGCCCATCATCTTCAGAAAAGTTAGTCAACCTTGCAGTAGAACAACAGCTGAACAGAGAATTTGGGTATTAAACTGTCACTAAACACACATTTTGGTATAATACTCATGTCCATTAACACGAGTATAATATTACAAAACAAACATCTTACGGAAAACGTAGAGAGCAAGGTTATGGCATCAGTCCTGTTGATGGATTTGACAGTTGTCAGACAGTCTGTGACCTATAACAAGAGGTGACTCTTACAAAAATTGATAAAACATGCATACAGCCACTAGTGGGCACCATTTAAACACAGGTATATGTATCAGGGTCTCACAAACATCTGGGTTTGGCAGGCTTTGGCACTGTGGAAGGAATGCCTTCATCCCTGCGTCTGCATCCTGTTAGCATGTGCTTTATGGAGACGTCACCTTGGACAGGAAGTCCTTCTCCACCTGCTCCTTCAGGAGGTCTGCTGGCTTTTTCTCATAAGCTTTGTATGTCTCTAGGTACCGTCCGGCTTCCTCAGGACTGCGAAGAAAAATCACAATAATGGTATAACTGTGAAGGACATGCATCCCGCACTGTGAAGGATCGCTGACCCTTCGATGCCCCACCCTGACCTCTGCACTCCTTTGTCCTCACCTCCAGGCCAATATGAGGGTGCAGTCTGCCATAATGCAGATGCGCGCCAGCTCTTTCAAGGCATGGTGGGGGTCTTTCTGAGATGGGCAGAAATATCATGAGATGGTGATGCTGGCATCTCTCATTCAACCTATACGTTCAGGGACATCTAACATAACTCCATATTAAATGACTGCACTCCAGGTAGTTATCAATATATAAAAGACCCATCCTTGTACACTCATGCAAATGGATTCAGAAAGCAATTACTGCCACTATACTGTTTAATCAGGCAGACAACTGGTCACATAAAATATGTCACATGACTCACCACATCCACCTGTACCAGCAGCACCCTGAGAGTGAAGGTCTGCCCCAGATTCTTCAGTCGGTCATGGATATAGTTTGGATGCAGGTTATGGTACCTCAGGCTGTGGGCCAACAACAATGGAGAATGAGCAAGATCAGACCAGGGTGCCCAGACACGTTACTGCTGTTTAATGCTGTACGAGCCAGACCGTTCACCAGTAAGGCTGCCCTGCTCGCACTGTATAAAACAGCACATGCAGTGTCTAACAGCTCCTACTTTCCCTTCCTGAACAGTGTAAAAAGACAAAAAGAAGAGCAACCTGAGAAAAAGAGCACAGGTCGTCGGTCCCAGGACGTAATCAGGAGCGACTTCACCAAACTCCCACGGCACACTCCTCACAAACTTCAGAATTGGGTTTCCCCTCTGGAGACACAAGGCCATTGATCACTGGTTTGTGTATGAGAGTGTATTCTTTTAACCAGGGAATCCATCTGGATATTTATCTGTCATACCAGTATGTGGCTGTATGTATGCATTTAACATGACCTTACTCGTCCATACCTCAGGGTTACCAAATTTGGTCAGACTCAATTTGAGACAAGTGCACACAAATTTTCATGTACAGTATGTTAAACTTGTATTACCTTGTAAATAGTCTAGGGATTGCAAACTGCCCCAACGCTTTAGATGCAACTTAATTTAGGTTCATAATGGAATAATATAGGTTTGCCGTAAGATTTCTTGCCTGAGCGTGAGAGTCTGAAAACATGAGTGCCAAGACAAATGCGTGAGAGCTGCCAGCCCTGATACCTGTCGAGGGCTCACGATGATGCTGCTGCCTGTGCCGGCTGCTTTTGGGCCACTGCTGAGTGCGGCGTCAGACCTCGCAGCTTCCCCCTGCGCCTCCGCTGGATGGACTCCCACGCCCGCATCCGCAATCTCGCTGTGGGCCGCCTGCTCAGCAGATGCTCCCTGCTCTCCGATCGCTTGTGCCCCCGCATCACTGGACTGAGCGGCCTGGCCTTTGCGCTGGATAATAAACTCCGCGTAGGACAGCGGCGGCTGGGCGGATTGGGCAGGGGGCTCGTCGCTCCGCGATGAAGCCTTAAACAGCGACTTCACCTGCACAGATAAACGCCAAAATGACCATCTGCGCTGTCACCTACAATGTAGCTCTGTCCTACGCAACAGGTCCGCCAGTCTATCACCATTAGGAAGCGTTGGGCAGTCATGCAAAGTTAAGAGCAGCCGTTTTACCACAAAGTGCACCTGCATGTGGATGTGCGCATTTATACACATCACATGAGGTTTGATCGGAGGCTGCTGACTGCACTGATGCATAAAACATGCTGGAAAAACCCCAAACCCGGGGCGAAAATCCATCCAAAATCAGATTAAACTTGATTTTTCACCAACCTGAGGTCGTTCTGTGGTGAAAACAGAATCGTCCAAATTAATAGTAAACTTCTTCTTGTCCATCCGGATGTAATATTGTCCTAGCTCATTAAAATTAAAATACACAAAAATAAAACCTATCTTTGCATTGTTAAAACAGTGTGACTACAGACTAAACGCCGCCATCCCGCTCACCAGACCTTACCTACCGATATAAGATCAACGTGCTTTGACAACAAAATACTTCATAAGTAAAAAAAATTAAAAATAAGCCTTGTTGTTATCTCTGAAACATCGTGTACAATTAAACATTTTTACACTCTTCTCCAATACAGCCAACTGAAAAGCTCTAGCTATTCCTAGTTAAAATCAATTTGGCAACCCAGTAGTCCTGCAGGAATAGTTGTTGAGCGCCTAGTGAGTCGATTGGTCATATTAATCGCATCGTCGTGCTATTTTCCACCGACAGAGGGCGCAAGTGTACTTAGGTTTTATTATTATATCCATCTCTTGATGGTCATTAATTAAATGCGCTAGGTATTACATATATAAAAATAACCTACTCTTTTGACCATTTTGCCATTAAATATAGAGCCAGACAGAGAAATGCAGACGAGCTATCCCATAGAACTCAAGGCCCACCTCATCAGAATGATGATTAATACATAAATGATGGGCGGGGCCCAGAAATTTGGCACAGAAACACAGGATCTGTCTATCTGGGCCTTGGGATGCGACTTTCAACACTCTCAATCTGAAGAAATAAGGAACTACACGCACTCTGGCCCCCAACGATAAAGTTTGCTGAGTGAGGGAGGGGGTATATACCATCCAGTCCCAATTCAATTGCATGCACTGTTGCCTCACACCTGTGGGACCCAGGTTCAAGCCTCTGCCAGGGTTCCATGTGTGTGGAATTTACATGTTCTCCCCATGTCGTTGTGAGGCTGGAGTTACCAAATTGCCAATAGGGGTATGTGTGTGAATTCGCTTTACAGTGGGTTGGCACTCTATCCTGGGTGCCTCTGGGTTAGGCCCTGGACCCCCTGTGATCCTGAGTAGGAGAAGCGGTTTCAGAAAACTGATGGATGTTGTGGATCCCTGACTTAGTAAGTATATGAAATAACATGCATAAAAATCCAGAACAAATTGCATCCTATATTGGTTTCAGTGGCAACTCAGTATCTCGAGATTCTTTATTTGTCGTGTTCTTCTACAAGTTCTGAGTCACACAGTATCTGCACATTAATGCTCCTTCGTGGTTTCCTGTCTCTGTGCACATGATCATTCTTCACAGCGCCGCGTGCAGACTGTGGCCCCAAAGTCAGCCGCCTGATAAAACAATCCCTTTACTACACTCCTGTTGTCATGTCAGAAAATTTGACAAAGGTGGTACAGACAGGCAATTACATGAAAATCTGGGTTGTTGAATTTGGGTTAATATTGTTCTTTTTAAGCCATTTTTATTTATTTTAATTGAAACAACTTTTTAAAACTAAAAAGTTTTTTTCCCTAACTGATTTGCATACTAGTTGTTCTGAAAAGGCAAATGTCATTTGTATTGAATCTAGCCTGAATCTATTGTATTAGTATATACTGTGTCATATAAATTATTCACATGCATTTTGAATTGTAACATTTATTTCTAGAAATAAAACACATTTAAAAAGTTTTATTTTATTCAAAATGTTATGGATGATAAATTTAATCCTGTGGTAGATTATTTTTAAAATTTTCTATGTTTTCTTCTTAGAAAATACAACAAGGTCATAGATAAACAATGCAAGGTATATTCATTTTGTCGATCCCAGTTTTCAGAACTTATTGTTACTGTAGTGGGTAACAAAATGGCTCGTCAGTACAGGAGCTGGCCTTAATTTTTAATTGCATAGTAAAAAAGGCATTATATGAAGTGGCCCCTGACCTTAAGACGTTGTGTCAACAATTGAACTGTCCCTTGGAAAACAGCAGACAGCGTTTTAAAATCCTGGTTTAGTCCTGGGTGTACTGGCAGACAGATACACGGCTGGTTGCATCCAGGTTCAAAATTTGTAAGGCAGTAGTAAACAAAAGCAAAGTGAAAGAGGAGACACTGGGAATGACCAAGAACTAGGTAGATAGAGGGCGGAAACAACCCTAATAGCAGAGACAGCCGTCAACTTAACCGACAGCTAATCGACGTGATGTTGACACGCAGACAGTCTAATAAAATGGAAGTTTCCCCATACGTTTTTTGGAAAACAAAGGGGTGTACAACAGCTGATATCAGCTCAAAATGCTGAACCAACCAGCAGAGGTTGCCTCAGAGTGAAAGGACTCAATGCACAGAAATGATCAGTGTGCATCTGTGTTGTGTCTGTAGTGGTGATGTGAGTCAAATCCACAGTGTCAGCCTTTGCACAGGAACCCCCCCAAAAGGGGACTTTACTAAAGAGTATTATTTGCATAAATGACATCTGGGGTCCAAAATGTCCCCAAAGTGTGGTAAAACCTGAAACTTCCCTAGTTTTGGAGACATTTTTCAGGTGCTCATTTAGATAACCCGAATCCAACATCTGTGAACGCCGTCAAAAATGTAAAAATTCTATTATTTATTAACTTATGGTTAAGGTTAAGGCTGGCCAGGGGTTAAGGGTGTCGTGATTGGTATGAGGGTTTTTCCGACAGAGATGAATGGAAGGTCCCTGCTAACACCTGTATTTGTGTGTGTGTGAGTGTTTGTCAGAAGCAGATGGGAGAACCGCACCAGAGGGAATGAAACAGAAAAGTCACAAATGTAAACATGTACAGAAGAAAGAACCTAAGTATTCAAATCAGAATATTTCATTGTTTTTATTTTGTTCCCATGTTTTTTTAAGCATTCAGTAGCTTAAGCATTCGATGTTTTATAAGGAAAAGTTTACTTCTGTAAATGGTAAACTTCTCAGTTCTCTTACGATAACAGATGGTTTTTCTTCTTTGCTTGGAAGTTCAGTGCAAACTGGCCTGTTTCTGTTCCTGTTTTCAATATTCATTAACAAGGCATCTTCACAGACTTTTATTTTTACACATAGGCATGGTGTTTGATTAACAGGTAGTCCTTGAGCAAACACCTTGAGACAATACTGGTCAAAGTCATATTCTGCTTAAAATGTGCATACACAAGTGAATGAGAGACTAACAGGTGCAAATATGCATATCTCATTTTGAAGGAACAGATGCAATATACACAATACAAGTTCAACAAAGTGTCAAAATAAAAGGTCTGAAGACTTATAGAGAGATCACACACTGGTTTGATTCTCTCTCCCTCATTCAGCCGATGAGACATGTTGGCTGTGAGCACAGACAGAAAAGAGAAGGTTACATGTTGGAAAAAAGGTGAAAACCGTCTCTAACAGTGACCAACATCCTCTCCAGGGAGAATGGAGACCCAGCTGGTGCAGGTGGGTTTCTGGCAAGATGCCAGACATTTGCTTTCTCTGTAAAAAACAAAGAAACTGTCACCTCACACCTCTGGGATCTGGGTTCACATCTCCACCATGGTTCCAAGTGTGTAGAGTTTGCACATTCTCCCTGTCATCATGGGGCTTCCTCCAGTTCCCCCCCACCACCATGCAAAAACAGGCCAAGCTTGATTGGCGTTACCAAACAATTCACAGGTGAGAATGGTGTGTTAATGTGCCCTGTGTTGGCTTGGCACAGGGTCCTGGGTTGTTTCCTGCCTCGCACCCACAGCCTCCAGAATAGGCTCCACACCCCGTGTCATTAACGGTTGTTGATTATTAGCAGTGTTCCTACTACACAGCCCTCCAACAAATTATACAGCACCATACATAGGCTATTAGAATTAAGACAGTAAATCATTTTTTTGGGATTACATACCGATTTTGCTAGATGTTGCTAAAATTCTTTGATGGGCATTTGTTAAAATACAGTACTGGCAAAATGTGTTTGCAGGACAATTTTGTGTCCATAATTTGAATGAAAAGCAGATACTGAAAATGGATGGATAATGCATAAAGGTTAAATGAAAGGGGTTATTTTATATATTGTGAAATAAAATGTTTTGCGCAAGAATACTATGCAGACATAAAATGCCCTCTTTCTGTCTGAAGGTAAATCATCGAGTCCATGTTCTCCTGAATCTCCTGGTGGATACACAAGACAAATAGAAAAGAGGAATCACAGGTGGTAATCTCGGGATACGTAGGTTTCAGCGGCGAGAAGCAAAGTCTGGGACCTTCAGTGCATAATCACACATCACCACAAGAAGACAGATAAACTGACCTGATCCTGCTTGGACCTTGTGAAAGGAACTTAGATAAGACATTGATTTGGCAACAGGGCTGCCCACTGAGTCATCAGCCCCCCCGTGGCACAATTAGCAGGAATTCCTAGCAAACATAATGCTTAGGAGAGAATTGCTGTATCTTCACTCATGCACAGCTAAAGACATGAATATCTATTAGCATTAAAATAAAAAAACAACAGAAGCAATTAGTATATTTCAGCTTTATAAATTATAAATAAGACCCACAGAGTCATTGTTTGTGTCATCTTGTGCTTCTTTTCATACGATTCTCTTTTAATCGTACATGTGTTGAGTTTTGCAGAATAGTCATCAAACTAAATGCAGTTAAATAAAAAGGACAAAAGAAGCACTGGAGAATAGAACCCCATCAGCAAGAGTAGAAGCGTCATTTTAAAAGTGCATATTTTTCTGGGACGAGCACCAGTCACCGATCACTCAGGACTCGCCAGGAAACTAGGCCTGGACACTTGTGCTGGGCACAAGGCTGGAGCGACAGAGGTTTGGGAGTTGAGAGACTCAGAGAGGCACGGGGCCGGTACTGTTTGGCTGGATGAAGCACGTTTCCATTAATGCGACACTAGTGTTCTTTAAACATCATGCGACATTTAAAAGCGAGGAGTGCGGCGGTGATGCGGAGCTTAGGAAGCACATCATCACAACGGCATAAATGGCCTCAGTGAAGAGAAAGTACCGTATGTGTGCTTTGCTCTACCAAACAGGATTGGACTTTTTCAACCTGAAGAAAAGGACTTCAAAGCAGAGACGCTCCATAGTCAGGATTTAGCTCATCATTAGAGGCACGTTTTCAGGGGACTGACATTAGTCACAAGATTACTACCTATATCCTGTGATGAGTACTTAAATTCCCAAAAAACACATATTCATTAATCTATTAAGAATTTTCCACTCCCCTGTTACTTGTAGTTGCTGTAATTGCCTGTAATTACACTTAATCAGGAGTGGCTCATTCATGTTATGAATTCAGGTGTAAGAGACATGTTTCCATGCACAACAGGACCAGTCAAATCTCATCACAGACCAGTAGTGCTGTTCAGATTTATTGCAGATGTCAGAAAATCACACCTCACATATCCTCCACAACAAGAGCATTTTACACTTTCATTGCCAAATGAGTAATTACATACTGAAAGTAATAAGATCAACATAATGATCCGTCTAAGTCACACATACAGGAACCCCAGTGAGTTTGGATTCTGTCTATGAAACAGCTTATGTGCGGAATTTGCTAGCTTATCCTACTAATATTCAAGCAGCACCTCTCGTGAACACTTGGGCAAATCACACGCTTGGTGTATGGGTCAGTCATGTTAATTACAAGATTGATTATAATTACTGCAGTTCAGGGCCTTTCCAAAGAGCATATCACCGGCCAGACAGACAGAGTTCTTACCAACAAAAGCCTAATGAGATGCACTAAATCGGGCTCTATCACTCTTGTCACTGCCTCACTTCCCGCTCAACCTGAGCACGTCTCTCACCATGGCGCCAATGCCGTCGAAGATCAGGTGCAGCTGCGTATCACACATGAAGGCTGGGGCTGTCACAACTTTGTTCTTCTGGTCCACATGGGCCTCGTTGGCGATACCGGTTAAGGAAAGGTGGCCGATGGCTGTGGACCGCCACGCCAAAGCCTGCTGCAGAGCCTCCACCTGCGGGCCCATAACAGACGCATCACACTGACGCTAAAGAGCTTGCTGACAGGGGTCAGTGAAGGATATGGTGACGTCTTTAATGCAGTGTTTGGCTCCCAGCGCTCTGATGGCCTGGACGGTTCCCGCGTACGGCCACTTCCCACCCTCCTCTTCCTCGTGGCCCACGGTGACCTCCACCTGGCCCAAAACCCGAGCCGCCAGTACCGGGGAGATGCAGCAGAGCCTGAGGTGGTGGGGAGATGAAATGACACGGAGATGTCAGACACTCTAGCACCCAGTCACCCTGGGCCCCGCCCCCCACAGACTCACCCAATGGGTTTGCCAGCTTTGTGGAAACCCCTCAGAACACGCTCCACATCCTTATTCACTTCACAGTCCTTCCCATCTACCGCGAAGGTGGAGCTGCCGACCCATAAAACGGCACCGATTGAAAGTGAGAAGGTGCCAGGAACACGCGTAGAAGCTGGAGTTAAAGATGCTGCACGGCGTCACACGCTGTGTGTGTTCATGTGCACGGCTGCAATTACAGGTTTTTGGCGGCGCCGAAGCCACCGGGGAAGATGACGGCGTCGTGACCGCTGACGTCCAGCTGACCCAGGTCACTGATGTTGCCCCGAGCGATGCGTGCCGATTCAGACAGCACGTTCCTGCCAAGCCAAACCACAGCATGGGCCATCGCCTCATTCACCTGCAGACCCTGGATATGCTCAATGCGACGTAGCACTGCACGGGGCCCCTCACCTGGATTCCCCCGCAGCAGGCTGGCCCTTGCCGTGGTCTATAACGTGCATCTGGGCTACATCGGGTGCAAACATCCTCACTTGGGCTCCACCCCGGCTGAGGTGCACCAGGATCCTGCCTGACAGAAACACAGCCAGCCTAACGCTTGTGCTCCTCACTCTGTAGAAATACCCACGTCATTCAGGGATGGTGCTGAATTTATTTCTCTCTCACGCGTTACCACAACCGAGCACCGCCATGAAAAGTAAGCAGTAAGAAAGGCAAGACCACAAGGGGTAATAGTGACCCCCAACAGACATACACACACACGGACAGCAGTAGGCAGAGGTCTACATACGCAGAGGCTTCATGGATTTCAGTTCCATCATACACCCCACACCCAGAAAGAACCTGCAGACGGCAAGCAAACGGCAAGGAAAATGTTTCAGAACGATCACCTGGGACTTCCGAAGAGCAGCCCCACTGCATTACATTACTGCACCAATACATCATATACAAAAGAACACAGCAAGGAAAGCTCATTTGAGGTACATTAAACAGTTGTTTTTTCAGTTAACTTTGCTAAATGCCCACAATAACAAAAGAATGACTGTATTTGTTTGTCTTTGCCTCAGTTTATGTCGGTAATAGACGGCTGTATAATGCCATTTAAAAATACAATACAGGCCGCCCTATAATACCGTTTAGAAACCCAATATAGATTTCCCTATAATACCGTTTAGAAATCCAATACAGACTGCCCTATAATACCGTTTATAAATCCAATACAGACCACCCTATGATACTGTTTTTAAATCCAATACAGACCACTCTATAATACTGTTTTGAAATCCAATACAGGCCGTCGTATAATAGTGTTTCACGGCTCAAGACTAACTTCTCCAGCGGTAACACCGCTACCAGCTTTCTCAGTTGGTCGCACCCTTCTTTTTGGTGCAGCATGAGATTAATCAATGACCTTGCATGCTGATGAATAGTTGAACTAATCTGCATACCTTGGTTTTTATTTTGATGAAAGACTGACTGTGATTTAAGATTCTTGCAAAATATTTTAATCTGAACATTAGCTTTAATAACATAACTCCCATGATCACTTGTGTCTCCCTCTCCACAAGCCACATCTTTCTTCTTATTACATCTCTTTACATGCGGCAATACATCTCTTCATTATCACCACAGATTCACTTTAACGCCACAGTTCAGCTTGTTTTATAATCAGTGAGTGTCTATTTACGTCCTCCCCGGTGCTGGTAAGGAGAGACCAACTTGGCAAGGACGACGCACTAAACTAGAAAACAAGAAAAACAACTTTCAGTTGCAGCACCCTTGCAGGGTAAAACAATCCTATTGATTATCATACATTAGCACAGAAGCGCCCAAGTGACATTTTAGGTCGCACACTCATAATAGAAGGTCGCATTTGCGACCATTTTGGTCGCGGTCAGGAGCCATACGGTTTACAGACCCCACACAAATCGCCGTATGACACTCATGTAATACCGACCGCATAAATATCGTAGAGTCTTTTGCACCCACTCCGGATCCCCGTTCCGGACTCACCACGGCCACTTTGGCTGCGCAGCAGGCGGCGCCGGTGTGGAAGGAGCCTACGGTCCGGGACAGACGCGTTTGGGAAAGCAGTGGTCTGAGAGCCAGCATCATGTCGCTGCTATTATGTCTGTGTGCATACAATTTCAGACCTTTACCGAGATCCTGATGCAGTGATTTATGTCTGAAATGTATTCATAACGGACTGTAACAACCTGCAAAATGTTTCAACTCTACGCGCAGACTCAATCCGCCGCTTTTCGCTTAAAGCTTCGGCTTACCGTAAACCCGGTACATACGGCGCACAATTTTTAAGGCTTAAAACGCAGTAGCATGCAAACGTGTCACTATAAAAGCATGTCTCTGAACCACTAATCATGTTCTGTTTATCTGACTTTCTTGGCATAGTATTTAGTTCTGGGGCTGTAATACAATTAAGAGTCAAAGAAATGCTTTCACAACAGGTGCCAGTTAAAATATAATAATTTCCGGTGTTAGTTTATTGGTTTTTATAGATCAGGTTATTTAAATTGATTGGAAAACTTAATTGTCACAGTCACACGAAATGGTTAATTTATTTGGCTACAGCGCCCCTTAGTGCTCGGAGAAAGAAAATCCGCTCGCCTGATCAGTTTTTTTTTTTTTTGGCTGTTCTTGCGCGATCATTTTCCCAAACAGTGTTTTATGAGATTTTATTCAAAAGTTGAACATCGTGTATGCGTTTTTAAGTTTTAATACGTAAGAAGTTACTTTTAAGCAATGGTAATGATTTTTTTTGATGGTAAGTGGTAGGTCTAGAAAAAGAACTTGAGTTAATTGTTCGTATTAGAAAGAGCAGATTCCGTGCTTCTTGTGTTTATAATGAACAAAGGTGGAGGTTTTCGTATCAGTAGAAATTGTTGATCTTCTCCTGAGCGTTGCTGAGCC
>JABFDZ020000001.1:44996241-45012799 GCA_019775955.2 Pollimyrus isidori
GCTACAGGCCGGGCCGCCTCAGTTCTCACAAGCCCGCTACAGGCCGGGCCGCATCAGTCCTCACAAGCCCGCCACAGGGCGGGCCGCCTCAGTCCTCACAAGCCCGCTGCAGGCCGGGCCGCCTCAGTCCTCACGAGTCTGCTGCAGCTTTCTAAACATGGCAAACTGCTGCACTTCCTACTGCAAGCTTCCCATCACAAGTGCAGCTAGCCTCCTCACTGAAGCGTGACCCACTGAAATCCTGTGCCTATTGCCTCACACCCCTTAGAGCCCTAAACATGAATCACATGCTTAAAAATACTACAAAATATATATTTTTTTAAAAAATTGACTGAATCAAATACTAGAAAAGCAGTCATTTGTGAAGCGGATTAATGATCAACACTTCTGAATGGCACAGTAATCCGTCTGATCTGGGATAGATTTGGATGGATTTGCTCTCTCCACCGCCTCCCAAAATCATGCTCTTCTGATTGGCTGGCCACACCCAGTCTCAGCCAATTGAAACAGATTGACGTAATTTCAGGGATGTTCAAGTCATCTTAAAATACTGCTTAGCAAAAGTGAAACTGTCACTAACACTAAACAATGAAGAAAAAAAAGTCTCATGCTTCTATCTACAAAATACACAAATAGGCGATGAGTCACATGACATGTACGGCCAGTGGAGTGACATGCAGAAGCTTGTGCGTCCATTAAACTGCCACGCTATGGCTAACAAATGTGTACTTCGGAAGGGAGGAGGGATGAGGGTGGTGCAAAACAGCAACAAAACAACACCCTAACAGTGTAGTGCAGCCTTGTGAGAAATTAGTGCAAATATTCAACAATAAGCAGGGCAACACTGTAGGTGTGCAAACTTAAGGACAAAGAGCAAGATGGAGGATCAGTGAACACGTCCAAAATGCCTTCATGGACCAGGGCATGGAGGGTGTCTATCTGTGGCCATGCAGAAGCAGTGGTGAAAGAAACTCCTTACTCGCTTAAGCAAATTTATGTGAGCGCCACCTAGCAGAGGTGGCAAGTACATTGACTTAGTACCTGAAATCACTTCAACAATGACTAGTGCTCCAAAGCAGTCAGGACACTCGAAATGGATTCAGAAAGGTCAGCAGACAGGGACATGGGCCTTAATCCGAAATAGGAGAGTTTGAATCCCTCAGCAGAAACTCACGACCCCAGTACACGACATACAGGAGTACTGATCTGAGCGCGCACCTCACAGACAGAGACAGACAGGACAGTGAAACCTCACGCCTGCAGGGATTTGAAGGGCAGCAGGGACCGGCAAAGGTCACGTGTTTAAGAGTGACACCGGCTGCATGCTGGGCTAGACCGCTCCGAGCAGCCGCACCAAATGAGGACAACCCAGACCCAGTCCATCCATCAATCCGTCCCTCCCAGGTTCTGATATGTATTAAAAGTTCACTAAAAATATAAAAAAGAAAAGCAAATGAGACCTAAAAACACGTTAAAAACCGGACATCGCAAAACATGTTTTCCAGTTCAGATGCCCAGACAGGCGGTGAGAAGCAGGGGCTATGTGGAAAGCTGAATCCACTCCACATACACATCGACCAGTTCCCATGGGGTCAGTCATGTGATCAGTCACAGGGCTCGTCAGGCTGGTCTTCCTTTCCAGTTCTTAAAGAGTATGGATTTCCTAAAACCTGGTGGATTTCCCACCCACCCCATCCCCATCCTGAGAACTACATTTCCCACAAGCCCCATGATTGTGAGCAGACACATCTAAGCTAATACAGAGCACAACCTTAGGTAGGTCTGTAGCTGAATCTCACTAAGCTAATAGCCTACTGTGACAGTGGTGTGTGAATATACAGGGCACCCCTAGCTGTGTTCTAAGCTTGAGTGTGTACTGCCTACACACATAAATAGTATTTACACTATATGCAATTTTCTAAAGTTGTACAAGAACGCAGCTTTCTAGAAAAGAGCGTTTTATAAAAGACAGCTTGTAGTTATCACTGCAAACTCCCTCTGAGCTCCACACTGCCCCATCTGTTCAGATATAGCAATGGCAGCATATCACTCTTCTGCCCCCTGGCTGCGGGGAAAAGGCATGGCGACCGCATGTTCCTGCGCCAGGGCAGCCAACTCCTTGAGGAACTCTGGGAAGATGACGGCGCAGTAGACGGCATTTTTAATGCGCAGCGCCTCCGCTTGCTTCTCGATGCCCGAGCCATGGCCAGCACTACCCCTGAAGAGGGCGCTGTGTAGCGACTGGCCACCGTCGCGCACGTGGGCTAGTGCCAGCTGGGCAGCCTGCCGTGCACGCGTTGGGCTGTTGGTGTGCCGAAGGATGAGGTCTCCCAGCGACGGCTTGCGGCTCTTCACTGCAATGCAAATGAAGGGAATGAGAACAGGGGCCTCTATCAAAAAAAGTCAGCCAGAAAACCTGTCAGATTTAAGGTACCCTGGCTTTAACAGGATACATCTTTATTCATTTACATTTATACCAGACTACCTTAAAGCCAACAAGTTATCCGGCTAAGCAAGAAATCCTGTGATACAGGCCCCAGGAAAAGCCTCAAGGTGTCCCACTCGTCTTCCTAGAAAGTCAACACGACACTTTCTCATTCTAAAAATCAATCAGGCTTTAACTAGCCAAGAGAATGGGCTGTACCCAGAGGCAAACACAGCTATGGAAACAATTAAGAGACCACTTTACATTTTTTCACAATCTGTATTTTTAAATCCTGGATTAATTGTGGTTCTGCTGGCAGAAGGCTACACTGGGCAGCAGGTTGCTTCCAGGTTCAAAATGTCTAAGATAGCAGTACACAAGAATAATATGAACCAGGAGATACTGGGAACAACCATAAACCATCCAGGTAAAGGGCAGAAGTGACATTGTAATGCCTGAGATAACTGTCAACTTATCCGTCTGTATTTTTCCAGACCACTATAGGGGCGGGACCACAAGGGCACTGGCCCCCGGTGAAAGCTGACTGGGCCCCCAGAGTGCCCACCCTGCTGTCACTCACTGAATCCAAACACCTTATTGGCTAATGAAAAGGCCAGTCCCTGTATATGAATCATGGGCCCTCATGTTAAAAACTCCAGGATTCAATCATGTGGGTAATTTGTAAAATGAACAGCAGAGGGAGCCGCTGCCACTCGCCTAGTGAGTCGGAGCGGCGCAAGCTGGGGACACTGACGGGTGAGTCGCTCCAGTCCAGCTTCCCGCGGGCGGCCAGGTAGCGCCGGGCCTTCCTCAGCATGCCAGGGAAGTCCTCCTGGGCCGCCGCGAAGGACTCGATGCGGTTCTTCACAGAACCCAGCACCTGGGATCAGATGGTAGGGATGGGTGAGTAAAGTGGTGACTGACTGAACAGGGGGCGACGGGCCACGGGTTAGAATACCTGGATGAGGGACTTGACGCTGGGCTGGAAGACCATGTTAGTGTTGAGGAGGAAAGAGCGGAGCAAGGGCTGAGGGTAGCTGGCCAGCTGGGCCACGATGCCCGTCAGAAGGATGTTGACGTAGAGGGAGTTCTGCAGCATGTTCTCCAGCTTGGTGAAGAGCACGGCAATGAAGGGGCCTACAGGGGCCGCCGGAGATGCAGTGAGACATGGCCATAGGGAGCAGGGGACCGCTACCCGCAGGACAGGTGCTGTGTGTGGACTCACCTGTGTAGGGCTGGGAAGGGGGCTGCCCAGACAGGCGTGGGGAGCCGAACCCCCCCGCACCCGTGCCCTCGGGTCTGGGCTCGGTCACGGAGAGCTCTGACTCGGTGGGGGAGGGGGTACGGACACGGGCGGCGGGGGTGTCCCTCGGGGCGTCCACCCTGCCATCCTGCACCCTGTCCTCCAGCTCTCGTAGCTCCTGCTTGAAGGCCTCGATGCTGATGCCCCGGCCGTCCCCAGCCGGCACACGCTCCAGGAGCTCCTCGATCAGGCTCTCCACCGACTCCAGCCCACGCCCCGCGGCCAGATCCGGAGGGCCCGTGTCACGGGAGTCCGAGGACGGGGGCGCGGACACCTCCTGGAGAGGAGGCGGCTCTGTATATCCGCCCTGCGGGGCAGCATGGACTCCCAAACATAAATCCCTCCTGACCTTCTTTACCTCCATACCACTGTCCTGGCCTGTCCCATTGTAGAGAGCCTCTGATGCCCCCTGGTGGGACACTGGGGGCGGGGGAGGGAGGACGGGCATGGGGGTTGTGTCCAAAGGGAGCTCCTCCCTCTGCAGGGTACGCTTCTTGCTGCGGGGCGTGAGACTGATGCAGTTCTTACTGATGGTGATGTCCCACTCTCCACTGTCCCTATCTGACGCACCCCAGTCTAGACGGGCCGCTGCTGCCCTCTGCTGGCTGGGTGGAGGTACAGGCTCAGCAGGCGGTGGCGGGGGACAAGGGGCACTGTGGGGGGAGGGATCTTCTCCATCATAGGGAGCAGACCAATCCCGACACGCCCAGGCACACAACTCGATCCCGCGTCGGGCCTCATGGAGGTACTCCAGGTAGCCTGACTCCCAGTCCCGCCCGTCCCCCACCTGGTGGGCGGGGCTCTCTGGAGACGGGGGAGGTACTTCTTGGCCGGGCTGGGAGGACATGCCCCCTCCACCGCCCTGCTGGCGGATGAAGAGAGCGAGGCGGGACGGAGTGCTGGGTTTGGAGTGCACCGGAGATTCCGTGCTGGGGCTGCTTGGACCTGTGAAGATGAGCATCATCATCACCCACCATCATTCCTCACCAATGCTTTATTACCATTCTGCATCTGGCCAACATTGATCAAAAAAAATTTTCACTGCTAGTCCTACAAAATGTATTATGTTTTACTACAGCCACTGGAACATTTACCTCCGTACAGCTCCTAATGTACACCAAGCCATCACACACACACACATCTCCCACCTTTACCCCAGAAGGCAGAATCTTCCTCCTGGTCTCCAGGTGGCGCCACGTCCAGCCTGCAGCACTCGGGGATGAGCGAGAGGAACTTGTGGGCCGACTTGCCGTAGAGGTCGGCCTCCCTGATTGCGCGTCGCTGGCTCAGCATAACGTGAGTACAAGGCAGCAGGTACCTGGAACGCAGCAGCCCGTCAGCGAGGTCCGGCCTGGGGGTATGGGCCGAGGCGGAATCGAGGGTGGGCGACACGCACCTGAGAACAAGCTGCAGCATGAGGTCCTCGCAGTTGAGCGAGAGCAGAGTCCGGAACAGGCTCAGAGACACCATGCAGAGCTGCGGGGCCAGGAGACAGGCAGGAAGTGTGAGCTGCAGGCCCTCCCGACACAGGAAGCAGCAGGGAAGCCGGCCAAATGCTGCCCCCCCCCCCCCCACCCCCTCACCCGAGAGTTGCTGTTAATGCGCATGAGCAGCGTGTCCAGGATGGCGTCGTTGTCGTGGCGATGTAGCAGCAGGAAGCGCAGGAAGGTCTTGAGCAGGGTGGTCTCCGTGACACTGCGCAGGAAGAGGTCGAGGTACGCGGTGCTGGCGATCATCTCCTCCACCGAGGACTGCCACGACAAACACAGGCTGCTAAAGGACACACTTAGACTACAAGACAACCATAGACTCATTGATTCTTAGGAAGTCACGTCTGTTCCAGGCTCACTGACAGCCTACTAATTCGTATCACTGCACAGAAGATACCACCGGGGTACTCCTGCTCATATCTTCTGTGCAGTGATATGATTGGTGGAGCTCGGAAGAAGAAAATACGTTCACACATTAAACTGCTCACCACAAAGTCTTAGAGGATTAATTTCAATAACCAGGTCATGATTTCTGGCAAGAGAAATTGCTGTTGGATTTTTAAAATGCATTTTTAATCACCACAGAAAGGATGCCATTCACTCCCATTATATTTGAGTAAAGACTGACATTTCTACAGGTGATATCTCCAAAACTAGACAGCACTAAAGTCCCTCTAGAACATAGCTTTTAAGTTTTGGGGTGAACTGCCCTTTTAAATGAACTTCCCGTGAAAAACGATATCATGTCTGTCAAAGTGAGTCATCAAAGCATTTTCTAAAGTTCTCCTAAAGTCACCCCAGCATTTGCACCAACCATCCAATACTCCCGTGTATTTTCTGACTCGTCCACTAGTATACCACTTTTGAATGATCAATATCGTATTGAGTCAATTAACCAATTAAATGAATTGAATAATTGAGCTGGTTATGAAATTTTATGAATACATGGAATGGCTGAGGTGCCCCTGAGGAGAGGTTTGGGGACTGAAGTGGTGTTCATCTAGCCATCCAACTAGATATCAGTAACTTTTTGACTGACTAAGACTGCACAGTCACGGTAAGACAGCCACACAGCACCATGGTCATGGTTAATATCTGTACAGGGCAGGGTCTCTTAAAATGGCACCGTTATGCATAGAGAAAGGCCCCGTGTCACCTTGTGCAGGGCGGGCCCCATTACGGGAACCAGGAAGCCGTTGTGAACGTAGTCAAGCAGCTGCCCTCGCACCAGCGGGTGTGCCACCTGCACCACAGCATTGCAGAACTCCAGAGAATTCATGAAGAGGACCAGCGAGGACACGCCCAGCCAGTCCTCCCTCCGCAGCGCGTGCCAGTCGTCACCCCGCACCTCGATCTTCCGCGGCAGCGAGGAGTACAGAGCGCTCAGGCCTGTGGCCAACACCTGCACGGGGGGTCAGAAGTCAGCAGAGCTTACATCACATTGGCATTCCATTACGCTGACGCTAAGCATCATGGGAAACATAAACCCTAATAATCATTCGGGGAGGTAGGGAGGTCTAGGTAAAGAGGTGCAGGTTGCTGTCTGACACCGCAAAATAACATGCGAGCGTGTGTGTGCAGTTCAGAGCCCTGACACCAAGGACAAGGCCTGCCGTGTCAGGTGGGGGTAGGTGAGGGCAGCGTGCGGCACATGTATTAAAAGCCCCCAGACAGGCTGTGCACAGTCAAATGGAGGCTCCGTGTGACGAGGCAAAGCCCAGAAGCATAACCCCCACCCACCCCTCCTCCAATCGCTGCCAGACAGAGAGAGCGAGCAAGGGGCCGGAATTTGCCAAGAATGGTTTTCCTAGAAAAACAAAAGATGTGTCCAACCACTTGCGCCCACAGGGGGGCACTCACTCATAGCTAAACACGTATGCTTGCCTGCCACTGTGGGGACACTGCACTGACACTGCGCATCACACCCGAAGAACAAAAACTTTTCGCTTTTTGAGCATCTTTTTTCGGCAACGAAGGGACATTTATTCATATGGGGGAAGCTGACGTGATCTGTTTGTCAGCTATACGGGGTTAGGAACACGTGTACGCCGGGACAAAAACACGGCACATGGACAAACACTCACCGGACAGAAATAGGAGTTTTCTGCGATGTACCGAGCCACCGCGTCGCTCCCAGCGGAGGTCGCCATGACGAGCAGCAGGGCATCGCGCGCCTGCTGGCCCAGGGGCCCTTCCCGGTGGATGAAGGGCACCAGCAAGGAGAAGATGAGTAGGTTGGTGGCACCCTGAGGGGCAGTGGTCTGGAACAGCAGCTCCAGCAGGGGGGGCTGGCGAGCCAAACACACACACACCTGGTGAAGCAGCAGCACCAGACTGCCTTCAAGTACGAGGGGGCACCCAGTAGGGGGGTTGGCACAGACTCCCAGTAGACTGAGCAGCGGATGCAGGACTGCCCGGTGCTGGAGCAGGGGCTGCTGGGAGCGGCTGATCAGCATCTCAAACAGCTTCAACAGCGCCCCCTGGCTGTCGACATCGAGGCCGCGCCGCAGGTACCATTGCACCAGCCTTTCCAGAATGTCCTGGGAGACCACCAGGTCCAGGATGGGGCCCATGCACTCGGCACCCCCGTCAGCCACGAGCCCTGGCCTCTCCTCCGCCAGCAGACACAACATTTGGTCAGTGTGGTTCCGTACAGCGGTCAGGTCGTCCACCCCTGCCAATCCTGGGTCGCCACATTGATCCAACACCCAGGACACCTGAGGAAATGAGCGACCCCAGCCATCAGAACAGGAAGCAGTGCCCTTTAACCTTTGACACAGGGCGTCCCCCACCTGTGTTGCATGTATGTGTGGTTCCTCACCTGTCTCCAGTGGTTCTCGAAAACCATGAGGCAGGTCTCGGGGTCAGCCGTGACCGGAGCAGGAGCTGGCATCTTTTGACTGCTCCTGCCACCAGGAGGCCGAGGGTTCAAACGGCTCAGCCAGCTCATGTCGCACAGGTCAAAGGTCACAGGTCAGACAAAAGAAGGGCACTAGGATGGGTAAGAGAAGGAATGGGTGGGGTTCGGACAGGGAGGGAAGGGGAAAGGGGAGGGGGCGGAGGAAGCTCGGGAACCCAAGAGACAGCCTATAAGGCGGCAGGTGGGAGGGACGATGATAGAGGGTGTCAAATAAGAGGCTGGGTGAGGAGGTGCTCCGCCTCCCTCTCTCCCCCCAGGAATCACTCTCCCTTGGCTGGGCGTCCCAGGAAAAGCGGCCGGTCGTCAGCTCTCTGGGGGCTCCCTGTCATCCAGTCTGGAGTCGGCACCACTCCATACCCAGCCTGCGAGCCCCCGGCCCTGACAAGGGAGGACCCAACCCATTCAGAATCAGAAACAGAGAAGAAGGGTTTTGCCTGTCTGTCAGGTAGAATCTGGTGGGATGTAAATCTACTGGGCACAAGATAAATGGTACCATGCGGGTGTTAAGAGTGTAATACACTACAATCACAGTCTTATAACTCAAGTGTGCATGTAAACACGGCAGTAACAGCAGTGTAACTCCAGTATAAGTGTACACTGCATGTAATGTAATGTACAGTAATGTAACCGCATAAGAGTGTATACACTGTTTATACTGCAGGATATAACCAACATAATCTCCCACACAAAATGAACAATCGTGAAACCAGTCATAAATGAAATTTGTGTGATAAGTACTCTGTTCTGTTTAAAACACTTTAAAATGCAAAAATATGCAAATATGCATTCATAACATGAAATTATGTCAAACATGACTTCGATGTAACCATTCAGGCAGAGGAAAATAGCCAGTGTTGCGTAACGCATAGCAAAGGTTCTGAAGCACTGGGGGCGTGGAATGCAGAGCCAAGAGCATTGCATGTCAGCCTCATAACCGCCCACTTGGCTGCCCAGCTTCCATTCGTTTTGCAGTCCACTCCAAAACATCGCCTACGGATCCGAGTCAAGTCGAGATGATTCATGCTGACGGGTACGCACACAGCACGTATACCGTCATCTATGCTCTCAGAACTGAAGGCAATTTAAAGTAAGTCTCCACATACCTTCTTACCCACTCTACCCAGAATGCCCTGGGACACACTGACCTGCCTCTCGTGTCCCTGCTACAGTGGTACTCTGTCACACAAGCTAGGAATCCCTTCCTTAGCTGTGCACCTAAAGGGTAGGAATGAGACAAAATGAACCATCCACAGTTTCTACTTTAAGCTATTCCCTCTCAGTGCCGTGCTTCCGAATCCAGCCCCCGAAGGCCACTTTCTACAAAAACGTCAATGTCAACTTTATGTCCTTTATTAAAAAACAAAGACGACTTGAAGCTGCACAAAAATGAACACGATGCGAGACAAAAAACAAACAAGAAAGATAACAGGGGCAGATGGGTTCATCCATGAAATTCCTTGGCATGAGGTTCTTTTAACTTCTTATATACTGACACACTTTATCCTAAAGGACATGTGTCCGTATGGCCTTGATAGGGCTAGAACGGTGGGCCGGCCAGCAGCAGCCTGTTTACGTCACCCTTGGTGATTTATATATTACATCATCATATTAGCATACTGCCCACCACAAAGTCAGTTCCCAGTGTAAAACCTTGAGCCAAGAGCAGTGTTTCTCAGACCAATCCTCAAGGAACCCTGTTAAGTCCATATTTTAATCCTTCCATGCTCACAGCACACGAGAACCAGACATTTGGTGCTTTTGATTGACTGGGAACTAGGAGGGAGGGAAAATGTGGACTGCCTGGACGTCCCTGAGGACTGGGTCGGGAAACACCGGCCTGCAGCTCACTTCAGCCTATCCACAGACATGCACACAAGGCCTGCGATTATTCACTATGCAAGTATTTGTAATCTGCTGCCCCCAACAGGAGGAACCAATACAGCAAGCATTTTACATGAAATCACAGGCAGACGGAAATCCCAGGCCTCCCGTCTTCTGAGTCCGTACCTAAGAGTGACAACACAGCCTAAGCATCGACAGCCTCACGTGAAGAAAGCCAAAGTCAGCAGAGCAATGAACGACAGAGCTGACAGAGGAATGCTAGGCTCTAATTAAATGTCAACCAGGGGAGGGAAAAAAAAGAAGAAGAATGCTCCACACACCTCAGGCCTGTCCACAACCGTTCGTTTCTGGTGCTCCACCCCTCTGGGCTGGGCAACCAAGACATGAAGACTCAGCAGCCCGGCAGCATCCGTCGACAAGCCCGAACAGGGGGGGGGCAGTAGAACTACTCACAACAAACACCATATCTTACAAGCTTATAAAATCTTTATGCTGGCAGTTTCCGACACAGTGTGCCATTAAGTCCAGGTTAATTATTTGACAGAGGAGTGCCTTCCTCGGGACTCTTGTCACCGTATCATGTCCACAGGAGGATCAGATTAAATGCCTGTGGACTTTGGTCACAGCCCAAAGCTGCTGAGAGACCAGGCCTCTGTACATTCACATACACCCAGGAGACAATTATATAACAGGCACATGTGGGGCATAGGTTCTAGACCCGCTCACTGACATGAATTATACTGCAGTCGGTTCACACTAGTAAAAACCCTACCGCTGCATTTCAAACACACACAGACAACCTGCACACACTGACACTCACCAGGCATATCACGCTTCTGCACATAACAGCAAGGACTGATAGTAACAAAGGCTCTTTGACTTAATGTTTTACCAGCGAAGGCTATTACAGTATTTATGTACTATCACAAAACTCAGACACCTGACTTGGTTTAAATATTAATGCTTCCGTGAATTTTCTTTCCTCATGCTCTCATTTCGGATGTTACATTTTAAGGTGTGTTTTAACAGCATGCTTATGACATACTGACAGTAGTGAATTTCAACATATAATATCTGGGAAACATTTTCCCCGAAACAGACAGAATATGCAATTATAAAACCAAACCAAATGTATATAGGTCAAAGATCAGGTGATTCGTCTTTGCTTGTGTCCCTGTATACACATTTAAAGGCACAAAAAATAATTTAATGGAACAAAATGGTCCCAAAGTTTAAAAAAATGCATTTTTTACTACAACAAAGACACGTGGTGCTGGAAGAGACTGTTTGTGGCCAGGACAGCACAGTCAGCACAGCATGACACAGGACAGCAAACAGCCTGTTCCCGCCACTGAAATGGGCCATTATCGGGGTAGCACAGGTGGGCAGATTTGTTACAGCTCCTCTCAATCCAGTCTGTCTTGTACGGGTTTATAAGGTCACACTGTATGATTGGCATTTCGCTGTTGCACCAACATACAGGACTGAGATGTAAACACCAAACACAGAAACTGGCAGACGGTTGATATGTGGAGATCAGTTACCAGGAGCTTGACCGGACACCGGGAGAGAAGCAGCCCCCATATACAGGGTCTGAGCCCAGGACGAAGGTCAGGGACGAGGCGCTAAAGCCTTTTCAGAGGGAAATGCTGTTCTGATCACTGCCTCCTTTCGTGTCAGAAGTGGTCCAGGTCAGTCATTACAGACCAACGTAATAAAACATCTATCCGACATCTAGCCAACACGCAATCACCATCTATCCAGTATCTACTCCGTATTTCTCCAGGACTATCCAGAATTTATCCAGCATCTAGTTCATTTCCAACCAACACCTGTCAAGCATCTGAACGGCACCTAGGGAGCATGATATAACCAGCATCTATCTACTATATAAACAACTGAAATCTAACCAGCTAACCTTCACCAGCCCGACTAATGACTGGACACAACCACAGGACGCTGCCGCCTCATTTGGTTAACTAACGGTCCGGCACGGACTCACGCCTGTCGGGGGGTGAACAAGGTGCGGTCTGGAGGGGTCCGGCAATCCAGGGGGCGGCCCGTTACTCACCTGGCAGATCCGCGCAATTTTCTGTGCCCCTGCTCGGTGGGAGACACTGATTCTCATTCCAAGGCGGTCATTTGGGCGGACCGGTTCCGAAAGGCAGAGCAGCGCGCCGCGGGCCGACACACGGCCAGGTATCCGCACTCGCTCCCTGTGTACGTTTCTTGAAGTCGCTCCCAACGTATTTTTTTCCGAAACCAAGATCACTCCACTAACCAACGGCCATCTTACTCGGACTCCGCACACACACCCTCACGCAGCGGCGTGGTGACGTCATCGGCAAGCGTGGCCCCTGGGCGCAGCGACGTCTTCAGGAAGCGCGGTCCAGGGGCGCGGCGACATCTTCAGGAAATGTGGACCTGCCATCAGAAAACCGTCCCAAGGGGCGCTTATCTGTTTTAATACTGTGAATTCATTTTAGCTACATTACATATTGAGATATGTGTAATGCATGAGGGAAAAGGAGAAGGTTGTTGTAGTTTTCGCCCAAAATCGGCGCCTATTAGTATAGTATTAGTCGTCCCCCAAAATTATTTTCAAAAAAATCTTATTTCTTCTTATTTCCAGTATATTGAAATTAATAAATGCGTACAATCATATGCAGGCATACGTTTGATTTAATATATACATAGCAGCCTAACATTGTTTGTAAATCTTTATTCCATGTGATATTTAACTAAACAGTTTTAAAAATCGCAAACCGGTTCTGCCTGAAGTTCTGGAACTATCACAACTCATTGACCTGGATGGTTCGGTATACCCATTTATTACCTCACTGAGCTCACTGACCAGCAGACCTACACTGACCGCACGAAAGGGTAATCCTTATGGATTAGGACCTCGTCCCGGTTCATTTGAATTTCCCAATTAATTCCATAATTTAGATTCATTTCTATTTATTGCCTCCATAAATCCTTTATTCTGGATCTCAATAAATTTTATTAACAGAACATTAATGTATGGTTGTCCATCTATCTATCTATCTATACACATACACGCACATTCTACAGGTCATGCTGAAACTGAAAATACAATCAAATGTTTGCAGCCAGCTACTTTTCTCCAGAATTATACCTATAGATAGTTCTAACAAAGGGAACCAGCTGGGGGACTCATTCCTTGGGGCATGCACCTGTCCGTGCCACTATGGAAACAATACTCCTCGGGATTACAGGTGAGCACTGCTGTCGTCATAGAGATGGAGGCATGTGACCAAACACCTGGCATCACCATTCTGCAGGCAAGGCACCCTAGGCTGGCATTCTCAGCAAAGAGCTCTGCAGTAGACACATTTGCGGGCTCCCAGTGCACAACGTTGGGGTTGAGGTCACCTTTTTGCACGGCCAGGGGCTTTGGAAAGCGGGATGAGTCGCTGGAGAGAGCTACTGCGTAGGCAGGTCATGGCAAAGGTGGCAGAAGAGAAAGAAGATGGAAAGAATCCGAAAAATCTATTTGAGGTCAAAAACAAGCTGAAGTGAGTAATGAGTGAGTGAAATAAGTACATCATACTGATCTGTATCTTGTAACGTTAATCTAGTTCACTGTAGAAACACTGGCTTGCTTATTAATCACTGAATACTCTGTAGTGATCTGACATGTAAAAAGTGCTTTGTGTCTAACCCCCCTTTCATTCACTTCCTCTGGTCAAACGGGCCCTTCAAGTTATACAAATAATTAGCAGCAAAACATACACATGCTGATTTGTATTGCTTCCGTTTTTTTCTCTTGGCCCATGTGTGTACAGTTGGAGAGAGTGGACAGTTGACCCATCAGAAGAGTATTATTATGCCTGGCTTCAGATCATGGTGTTTCCTGTGCTCTACAATTGGGTGATCATCATCTGCAGGTCCGACCGAGCTCTGAACAGAGGTCTTTGCATACTCAAAGGTTCCAGGGGGAGTATAATTGAGTAGAAAGATGAACTGGTACAGAGATTCAATCAGATTTCACAATATAATTATACAAATTAACACCTTTATTGGCTCTGTCATGCAGAACTTGCTTCTATGACATTGACTATAACTACCTGGCACTATGGCTCACCATCGACTACATATCTGACCTCCTCTACATGGCGGACATTATAATCAAGTTTCGTACAGGTAAAGTCACGTTCCATGGGCGCCCAGACAGGGCAGAGGGCAGACCTGACTGAGTCTGTGCCGATGCCAAGGAGCTAGATGATATTATCAGCCAACCCTCCTGATTGTCAGACCAGTACTATGGTTATAGTGAGAGGAGAACTACCTGGAAAGAGCAGCAGACACGCCCTCAGCCCTTATTGAATGTGTTTGTGTTGATCGGTGTTTCAGTGTCAGAAGTTCACCAGCTATGCTGCTTTTTAGTTTGGTGGAGGCTTGAGGGACTTGTATGTTTTATTTGAGCAAAACATTTATACTTTGAAGTAAAGTCTTTAATTAACAATCGTGATAATTCAGAGATGTTGTCAGAAAACTGGTTTAAGGAAGAATTTTAATGGTGAAAACCAGGTGTTTCTAAATATTTGGCAATGTGCCCCTTAAAATATGTAATACAGAATTTATTCTTTTTAATTTTTAATGATTACTTGTTTATAGGGTTAATTTGCGTGAAGATATTAGTAAATGTGTTTTGTCCTTCTTAAATTTTACAAATTATTAAAGATATTGTATTTAGCACAATAAAGTGAAGATACTTATATACAGTTAATGAGATTCAAATTTATAGGAAGCCCTCAGGTAACAGAAAGTGAATGATGTCTCAGGCTTTCTCACCTCTATATTTACTGATGTTCGGTACCATAGACCTGTCCTGGCAATGCCAGGAGGTGCCCACACATCAATGTCAGATACTGGCACAAATGTGCAATATGTGCTGCTGTCGCTTATCTGAGTGTCAGTTAACTGGCATATTAATTCATATCGAAAGACATCCAAGTGTATGTGAGATCAGTCTCCTAGGGCACCATCTTATAAGGATTGTTAATTTCATTTTCACTGTAAATTATGTAAAGTAAACGCACCCATACACTGGAGCCCGAAATGCCACTGTGACCATGCTGATGTCATCTCCTGCAGGGTACCTGGAGCAAGGCATCCTGGTGCGTGACCTAGCATGCCTGCGGCAGCGCTACATGCGTTCCTCGCACTTCCTGTGGGACGCGTTGTCAATCCTGCCCACTGACCTGCTGTATTTTCGGCTGGGCGTCCACTGCCCACTGGTGCGGGTCAACCGCCTTCTGCGTTCGCCCAGGCTGTCAGAGGCCTTTGACCGCATGGAGACCCGCACATCCTACCCCAACATCTTCCGCATCTCCAAACTTATGCTTTATATTTTTATACTCATCCACTGGAACTCCTGCCTCTATTTCGCCCTATCCGATTACATTGGCTTTGGCTCGGACCCCTGGGTGTACCCGAACATCTCCAACCCTGATTTTGCCTCCGAGCGCAGGCAGTACTTCTACAGTTTCTGGTTTTCCACGCTGACCCTCACCACAGTGGGGGACACGCCAGACCCCCAGCGGGAGGAGGAGTACCTCTTCATGATCGCCGATCTGCTCATCGCCGTGCTGGTGTTCGCCTCGGTGGTGGGTAACGTGGGGAGCGTGATCGTTAACTTGCGAGACCAAGACAACGTCTTCTTCCCCAACCATGAGCTGGTGAAGAGCTACCTGCGGAGCCGGCGTATTGATAAAGAGCTGCGCAACCGCGTCAACAACTGGTATCAGCATCTGCACATCAACAAGAAGATCACGCGGGAAAATGAGATCCTGCAACAGCTGCCTGGTCGTCTACGCACGGCGATTGCTGTCAGCGTACACCTGCCCACTCTCTCCAAGGTCACCATCTTCCAGAACTGTGAGACCAGCCTGCTAGAGGAATTGGTTCTGAAGCTTACACCCCAGGTAAAGCCAAACCACCATAGGGGATGATACACTGAAGTTGACTCCATAATCACTACATTTTTGGACCTACTGATGATGTTACGCTCAACAAAGCA
This sequence comes from Pollimyrus isidori, assembly GCA_019775955.2. Lineage (NCBI taxonomy): Eukaryota > Metazoa > Chordata > Actinopteri > Osteoglossiformes > Mormyridae > Pollimyrus > Pollimyrus isidori. The sequence continues at coordinate 45,012,268 of JABFDZ020000001.1, forward strand.
CCCAACAGAGGACACCATTCCACTATTAGTATAGCTCATGCTGATCGAAACCTTCTTCGTAGCATAATGCTACATGCTTACAGCTAACCAGGGCAGTCAGAGAGCCAGTGTAGCTTCAGTATGACTTGCTTCTAGCTCCATGAGAATGTGCTACTGCTTGCATATGGTAATTGTACATACAAAAAGTACAAAGTAGAAGGAAAATGTTTGGTTCAATAAGATAACCAATCAGATTGTAAAGGACATGGGTTCAATCAACTAGAGTAGGTGGGACCAGCCAATCACGTGCCTTGGGCCCCCCTCCTCCTTTACAATCTGATTGGTTATCTCTCTAAACCAGGGGTCACCAACATGGTGCCCACGGACACCAGGGTGCCCCCAAGGACCACATGAGTTGCCCACGATCCTGTTCTGAAGATCACACAACTCAACAGTGAGCAGCGTCTAAAATTTGTTTTTATCCTGTTGCTGTTCTTCTTTAATCACATTTGCATTTATATAGATTTGAAAATGACAACATCTTACGAAAAAG
>JABFDZ020000001.1:45036778-45050578 GCA_019775955.2 Pollimyrus isidori
TCCCCACTGTCCCCCATTTCCCCCAAATTCGTTCAAAATACACATTGTCCCCTCACCCACCGGCCAAAACCCCCACCCCCCCCCCCCCCCACAACCATCTTCCCAGAATGCTCTATGGACAGACTGTCCTTTTTCATAGATTCATCTCCGCTTGTCCCGTTAGCATTCATTGTATTCTTTACAAAAGCGGAGAGGTAACTGGGAGCTGAGCAGGCGGGCAGTGGGACCAGCACATATGTGTTTGTGTGTGAAAGGGGAGCCACATTGCGCTCTTCACGCAGGATTATGCGACGCCCGAGCCTCACTACTGACCATATGTCATCATGTATACAAAGGGCTGGATTATTATTTGGGTCTGCAGCCTTTATCTTTCATGTAAACTGAGGTTCTAAGTGCAAACAGCTCTAACTGCTTCTATTCAGGGTCCTCATAAGGTTTACAGTGTGACATATGAGTGGCCATATGTTTTCTCCAGTGAGAGCAGCATGCATTAGGGCATGCAACTGTATACCTCTCCTGATTCCCATCATCATCAAAGTCACCATAATCTTCATCGCCATCATCACCTTCGTTTATTAATTGTTGTTACCTGTTGTAGTGGCTATTTCTGAGGAGTGACCTGCCTATCCCACACACACGCACACGCGCAGGTTTTGTTGCGCCATCAAGTCTGTGGAGTGGGGGGGGGGGGGGGGAGGATGGTGAAAAAAAGCAGAACCATGTGCTGTAATGCGGCCCGAGGGATGTTTTGCATTATGCCTCTCCACTTCACCAGCAGGGTCCTGGCCGGCGCAAGCTCACGGCCCTTTGTCTATGGCAGATGGAGGGGGGCCGAGAGGAGAGAAAGGAGCAAAAGAGAGAAAAGCAGCCAGTCTGTTCTCATTAAGCGTGGCATTGAATCCAAGGCACCGCTTTCCCTCCGTTTGCGGCACGGCGGTCTGACCCATTCACCCCAGCGCTCCAGCCATCTGCACGGTACACAGCCCAGGCACGTGGTGCCACGCGTTCCCCCAGCACTGCAACCTCTCTCCCGCCTCTTTGTCTGCTTTCTGCTCTTCCCATGTGTGGTTTCCAACACTTTCACGAATATCATTCGCATTTCTTGCGTGTCTTGAAAGTATAGCGTGTTTTTTTTTATTATTTTTTACTGAACGCACGATGCCAGTATTGCATTGTCCGTGCTGCGGGCGCGCAGGGTTGCTTGTCACGTGATGGTTTACATGAGACGCAGCATCAGCAACCCAGGCGGAAACTTGACAGCTTTTGCTTGTTGCTGTAATTGATTTTTCTTCACACCAAAACATCCTACACTTTACATGCAATAGTTTGTTATGATGTTTTGGGGACGGAAAAATGCCACTTTGAAAAACATTTGAAGTATTGGTGAATTTCTGTGCATTGTATGTACAGTTAGCCCACGTAATATTTTAGCATTTATTGCTTATAATGAGTTTGATCTTTTCTTTTTTCCCTTTTTTCGCTTTTTCTTTAGTTTTCCCCTTAAGTTCCCTTTCACCCAACATCTAAACCCTATCTACATGTTTTAAGTGTCTGCGGGAAAGGCGCATCAATCTCCCGGACACCCAAATTCAATGATCCCGTGGGCTCACCTTGAACACTGGGTGACAGCCATCTGCATGGAGAAATGCGTTAAACAAATTCTGATGAAAAGCAGAAGCGCAGAGCCCCCATCTCGCTACCACGCGGTATTAATCAGATTTATTTTACTGCTTCACGGTGATTTATTCAGACGCACATTCGGAATAGGCGTAGCATTTCCCCGGCAATATATGACATAGCCATCTGACTATACAAGACGTTTTTCCTTGTTACTGTGAAAAATATAGAGACGGATGTTCATTTCCGTTTTTACAGACGGGTTATCAGGTGCAGGACAGCATTGCTCATTATTTTCTGGACATAAAGTCCTTTCTGGATTTATAAATCCAAATATAAAAGCCAAACTTGGATTTATAATTCTGAGACCTCGTCTTGTACCTGCTTATTTATTCTTAGTTTAGAAAACACTTTTTGCGAGTTTTTGAATATCAAGAATCATATATAGTAGAACATCAAGTGGGCTAAATACAGCTGCAAATATTTGAAGAAACAGGGCGTGACGCAAATGTTTGTAAATTTTGTTTTAATTTTCTTGGTGTATCTTGGTTTAAATCATTTAATGAATACCTGATACTTATAAGCACTATTATGCAATAACCCCAGTGGGTTTGAGAAATTAAGCAATATGTTACATAAATACATTAATTAAGATGTTTTTTTCATGATTTCAGTGGAATTGCTGAATGTAGTTCTCGAGAATAGGCCTACTTGCCCATTCACTCAAGCACACACTAAATTAACATCGCAGAAAGTTAAATGTAATCCTTAAACGAGCTATTATCCTTAAACTGTTATGGCAATTAGAGAATGTCATTATCAGTCCCGTTTCGGAAATAATGCTGTCGGGATGTGGAGAAAGTGTTGTGCAGCTGCCCTCTGTTGGCTGCGTGAAGCTTTGCACGATATTTATTGCCGTGGGACAGTTCGTTGACCAAAGCTATTTTTTGAATTGTTAATAAAGCGTAATATCAATAGGGCAAAATTAACGGCAATTCTGCTTAAACAGTTTCATGCTGGTTATTTTTTTTCTTGCGCATTTTTTTTTCTGGAAAACTTTAAGTATTGTTTTGATTGTTTTAAGTGTGTTTACTTTAGCCAGTTAACTGCTAACCATCACCAAAGTCGTGTTTTTACAGTCACCTCACTGAAAATAGGCGAATTACTCATATGATATTGTGTTTGCGATATTGTATTTACTGTAGACGCCAAACTCTTTGCCCACACACTTCCCACTGTGTTTTATGTCAATGACACCAACCTACAGCCTATGCACCATGCGCACTTCTCAATTCACGCAACAGCAGTCATAATGTGTAGGTACGGTGACCAGATAGTCCATGTCAGGGAGGACACTTAAACATCTTACTCCGGGTTTTACAAACTAATTTCAAAACTGAAACGCTCCGGTGCTCGGCTAATTAGTTCAGCTCTTCTCGAGCTTTGACTGGTTTGTGTCCTTGATTGAAAGACTCATCCAGCTGTTTCACATTAACATTAGTGACACACACATGATTATAGGAGACTGACCAATCAGCACACAGCAAGAACTCAGTGCTTAAGTGAAATCCAGGTCCTGTTATTGAAGTGGTAGTTTACAAATCCTGTCCTAGATCAGAGTGTCCTCCCTGACATGGATTATCTGGTCACCCTAATAGTGTGAAAATTATTAATTTCATTATCTGTTTGTGTATTGAGCATCTGCACGTGTCAGATGGACTATTTCAGAGATGTGTACAAGAGCAAGCATGATTTGTTGTCCCTTTCCCATACAACATGAACAAGCAAATAGGCCTATGTTCCAAAATACTCCTCATGATCAATCGGCTCTTTGTCGCAGAAAGTGTGCATTGACGATTAATCGCAAAATCAGCTGCAGATTCTAACAGAAAATAGGTTTTGCCACATACTGAAGTTAATGCAGAGCGCAGCTGGTACTATTTTTCCAAGTAGCCTAAAACAGTACTGTTCTAAGTAAGTTTGTGGTTGGTAAAATTGTAACATAATCAACACAATCAATTCAATTAGTTGCTATCTGCAACATATAGTTAAAATACGTACGTATGAAGTCTTGTGTGTAAATGATTTCAAAAGAACTGATTTAACACTGTGTGTTGATTTTCTATTATCTAAAATATTTACTCTTGGTCCTGCTTTTGTCAATGGCCAATCCACCAATGCGGTAAATCACCCCCTGGACAGGTTTTAATAAAATTATAGTGGATATGTTTCAAGTGGGTGTTTGTTACGTACGACATAAAATGTTTTATGTCATTTATGTAGCCGATATACAACCCACTTTGTGGGATAAATATCCTGATTTTGCCACTTTTTACCTCTCTACCCCCCTTTCAAAGAGTTTCTTGTGGAGATCCCCGCCCTTCATCCTTTTGTAAAACGTCCAATGCCTCTAGAGTTTTTCCCGGCAATCAAAGCTAAAACCCCACCTCCATGAATAATTCAGGTACTCCTCTTTCGAATTTTTCCTTCTCTCTCTATGTGCTGAAACTGGCCAGGATCACAATATAATATCAGGCTGCAAACATAAAAGCCATCTGACTTAGGGAGGAAATATCACAAAATTCTTTCTTTAGATAAATTACAGTAGCCTGTACACTATCGCGCCGTGGCTCTGGATTAGCATTACATATCATGTAGTGAGCCGGACTCAAATATTAAAACGGGCCAACTGGATTTTCATTGTTTCTATCTCTAATTCGTTAGTACATGTGCATGTGTTTGGGGGTGGGGGGAAGGTTGCATAGATTACATTTGGGGACCAAAATGTCCCCAAAGAGTGGTAAAACCTGAAATATCCGTACTCTTGGGGACATTTTTCAGGTGCCCATTTGGATAACCTCAATTTTATAAAAAAAAAAAATCTGTGAATGCTTGGTTACTAATGATTAAGTTTAGGGCTGGGTAGTGGTTAAGATTGTTAGGTTGGGATTGGAGTTTTCCACATCGGAATGAATAGAGTCCCCACAAAGATATAATTACAAACCCATGTAGAGTGTGTGTGTGTGTGTGTGTGTGTGTGTGCGTGCGTGTATCTGTGTGTGTGTATCTGTGGAATAATGTGACTGCAGTAGGCTGCAGTTTCCTGTGTCACACCCTTTGCTCGTTATACCATACCTGGGCCTAGTCCTCTCAGAACCACAACACTATCAGCTGAAACTCCACTAACATGGAGACGACCCAAAACATACCCAGCTGAGGGCCAGGGTGGAGCAGGCCAGGTCAGACAGCCCAGGTGAGGGTGTGTCCCTCAGCAGGTAATTCTGCCCCCAGTGCAGTATGTGGCAGGGGATACAGCCTGCCCTTTGTGTAAGTCTTCTTCCATCTGGGCCCTGTCGAGTGCATGTTGGGTGGGAGTTTTGGGTTATCCATCTGTTATAGGGTCCCGTTCAGTGCCCCTGCCAGATGCCAGGTTTGCAGGACCAAAATGTAGAGTGTTTGACTAGATTGGCACCAGGCACCTCAAGCTGTGCTATATGGATTCTTTGCGAGCAAGACTTTCTGCATATAGCAACTGTTGGTTTTGCCTCAAGGTTCTGGATTGCCACCAGGAGCTGTGAAATTCCGCAATAGACACAGGCAGGGCATTCGAGGGGAATTTATAATGAACCAGTGATGACAGTAGGACAGAGGCAAACCATACACGGGAAGACCACAAAGCAGAATTTCCTGGTTATCTTGATAACTTAAGCCAAACATAACAACTGTACAATAGGAAGAGAGGTAAGTGACATTCCTATTGGATAATTCTTACATTTGGCTTAAGTTATCTGGCTAATGAAGAAATCCTGCTTTGTGGAGATGGGAATCAAGAAAAGTGAGGGTCAAGAAATTAAAGGGAAATGGATTAAGGACTGAAACAAAACCATGAAACCCGCAAACTAAACAGGTCATGGAAATCTGAAAGATCAAGATCAGCCATGAGACACACCAGACAGAGTGCCAAGCTCTGCAGCTAGGCTGTCCATATAGCCTGTTTATATGGCTATTAGTCTGTTACATGGTGTTAGCTCCAAGTCAGGGCACATGTCAAAATAAATATGTGTCTATGATGGCAGCTCCCCCTGTAGAACAGGAGGAAACATAGCATAGATTTGTTTAAGCCAATACAATATGAAACCTGTGTAACTTGTATTTTTGACCTGAATACTTCAGTACACAGCGCCATCTGTCAGCCAAGTATGGAAGTGGTAAGTAGAAGTATTGCTTTTTAGCTTTAAGACAATTTTACCATGTATGCAACTTAGCAAGCAACCAAAAACCATGTTTATTATGAAAACAACAGTATTGTGAACTTTTCATAGATGCTTCTGTTTTTTTGTGTATTTTGTTCAGTCTAGGTGTGTCTGCTCCACACGTACAGGTCTCCCAGGTCAGCTTTTCCATTGCACTCTGAGAAATGTTTCTACAAAAGAGTTTGTTACATTTATTTATGGTTATGAAATAAACACCTGTGCCTGCTAGACTGTGATGGCTGAACCTTCCCACAGGTGGGTAACCAGAGGGCATGATTAACTAAACCTATAGCTGAAGATGAAATAATGAATGCCATTAATCTTCATCAGCTCCTGCATGCGCTTGTGTATTTATCTAGTCTGCTGTTAAAAAATAACACATAAGGTTGTGGGTTTCATTCTGTATGTGATCCTGAGGCTTCCTGCCATGAAGGATAGTTTTGTTGTTCTCTTTTGCTTTCCTTACATGGCAGTGTTGTGGTTCAGTGAGCAGAATTGTTGTTACACATATGTAGGGTCTGGGGTTGAAGTCCCACCTCTTCTCTGTACTACATGAGATTTCTTGTATGGCACTGTATTGGATAGGCTCTGATCCTCTCATAGGTTCTTCCCTCCCTCAGAAGCTGCTTCTCTCTCAGTCATTCAGGGACACCGCACCGCAAATCACAGCATTCTGCTGTTAGCCATGTCCACGATGAACGCCAGGTGCTCCAGAAGACACCCACCAAACACCCAGTGAGAGAGGAGCTTCAGCACGCTAAGGGATCATCACATTGACTTCTGCTGATCTGTTCAGCGAAATCACAGCCTTTAGTCCAAGTTTGTTTGGTTTTTTAAGAGGAAAGGAAGCCTTCAGTCCAAAAGGCTTTTGTCCACAGAGGTTCTAATGCTGTCCTTGGCTGGAGTTGTCTTGCATGCCGCCTGCCTCATTCCCCTTAATTCTGACACCACAACAAAACACATCTACAGCCACTCAGGAAGAGTCGCTGCTGGCAAAACACCATCCAGAAGTCAGACAGTATCCTTAATGCTTTAACGTAATATGTATTGTAGGTGTATCGTTAAAAGGAAGGAGCTGAGGCAGGGTAATGGAGGAAGTTTCTATTTGTGCATTTTCCGTTGTTCAAAGTGTTTGCACTGTTTGTTTGGAATTACACAATTGTGCTGCCTCTCTGGACTGGTGAAATCATTGATATCACACCACAGACCATCCTCATGACTGTCAGATCTTCATTTTGGATTACAATCCTTTTTGTAAATGATGTTCTAAATTGCACCTTCCCAGAATTCTTTGCATCAGCATCACTTGGACTTTGTGCTTGAATAATTCTGTGAATTAATCCCACTTGTGATTCTGTAGATACCCTGGTGTTGTCATTTTGTCACTGTTTATTTATATAGCATTTATACAATTCACCTTTTTATGTGTACTGGGCTCCTTTGCATTGTGGTCGTAGTTTGGGTAGGTATTACTGAATCACGTATGCATTTAACTAGCCCACACTCTTTAAAAGGTAATGCTAGAATGAAAATGTCCAGAGCATATATTTACTTGTTCCAGGTACATTGGCAGCTAGTCACCAAATGATTAGATGCTTCCTAGTAGCTGGTTCACTCTGTAGAGGACCTGGAAAACCATAATGAAGGATTCCTGTGTATTTGATATGAATTGTATTGCTCTCCTGATTAGAGATACTTTAGATGATATTCTAGGAGATTTTGCATGGACCTGGAACTATAGCAGGTTTTAAGAACTGCATGACATTTCAGCTTTTGTCCTATTCTTTGTTATAATAATGTGCTGAGTGCCAGAAACCAACTTGTCGCCCTTTGGATTACTAGGAAATGATTTGTCAACATACCACCGTCCATTGCGTATGATATCTAATTTTTCACATCTCTTAAGATACAGAGAGGATCTCTCAAGTGTGGCGAAGCACAGCCAGGTTTTGATCACAACCATGACCTGGAGCTTTCAGGCACCCAAAAGAAGACCCCCACCCAATATCAGATTCTCAGGGTAACAAAGGCTTCATGTTTGTCCACAGACTGTATTGATTTGCTGCCAGACAGACATGCAGCATGTTATTCACATGAAGATTGTTATGAGAGCTGGTACAAAGCTTTCTGCAGGTCATTTGACCTGTAGTGTAAGAAGTGCTTTGCGCTAATGGTGCAAAGGTTGTGGGTTTGAATCCCAAGGAACATATAACACTTGTAATCTTTCCCTCTACTTTTCGGATAGAAACTCCAATAAAATTGTGGTAATTCCTGAGACAGAGGCTCCTATTGCCATTCTAGTTCATTCTGCACCAGGGGCCGGAGAGTCCTGCTTCCTTCTCCATTCGTTGAGATGGGCGCTGTGCTTCGAGGCCTGTCTGAGCAGGCATGTTGACATGGCGCAGGGAGGCTAGGTTGGGGCTCAGCCCGCAGCGGAGATGCTGCACAATGCTCCAAGCTCGCTCCCCGTGCCTGCCCCCAGCTGTTCATGCTCATTAGGCCTAATTAAAATGCCTTGGGGGTGTGCTTAGGGCACTGCCGAGGAGACGGGGAGCAAGAAACAGCTGCTGGAGCATGGTTTATTCATATGAGGCTTGCTTGAACTTTGACCTCTTTCACTGTTGTCAAAGATGTCATGAAGACAGCTACAGAAGGTCTGCATGTTGCACCTTTTTTGAGAAGACTGGAAGTTTACAAAACTGTTGTCCATGGGCAAGACTGACATCCGTAGTTTTGCCGCAGGGAATAATTGCGTGGAACAAATTGCACATTTGGGCATGTCTGGTGGTCAGTAAGCGATATGCATCCATCGATCACACCTGACATGATCTAATACCTCCCAAACGTTTTGTTTGTTTTCCTTTCTGCAGATCTACAATGAAGGAAAATTGAAAGACCAGAGTGAAGGTGTCCTGCATAAGCTTTCTAGCTCAAGTCCCATTTTACTAATTATCCTATTCAAGAATCCCAAATTACCATGAGCTGATTTTAATGGTTACTGCACATTATTGTCACCAGTGTAGGGGTGTACGCAGGGGCGGGACCACAAGGGCACTGGCCGCAGCTGAAAGCTGATTGGCCCCCAGAGTGACCATACCCCTGTCACTTACCAAAGCAAAACATATCACTGGCTAATGGTCAGACTAGCCCCTTTGCATGAATCACGGGCGTCTTATGCCCCTCACCTTTAAAGATCCTAGAATCACTCCTGAGCCAGTGTCCTGTTCACCGCTGCTGTTTGCTGGGGGAGTAGCTCCAAGAAGGGGGAGGTTTTCTCGATGGACACGCCAGAAGGAGAGACGGGTTACGTCCAACCTCATCATAAAGAACAATGAAGGCCAGCCTGTCAGTGGTGAACTCACTGAGATGAGAAGCAGATCCCCGCAGGGCGCAGAAGCGCGCGCTTCACACACTCCTTTGTATCCACCTCCAGTTGGCTATTCACTCATGCTACGCCTCCAACAGCAGACAGCTGGGAGGAATTTCCCAAACCCACTATCTCCACTCTGCCCTGCATATTTGACTTATGTATTTCCACAGTAATACAGTACGCGGTGCCAATATTCTGAACACAATTGTCTTTGGTCCTCTGCTTCCTTTTTATATTGCATGTACATGAATTTATTCCAACCCTTTCGGGTGCATTTGCCATATTTATCTTGTTGTACTTCCTGTAAATTCTGTAAATATACCACATAAAATTCTGGTTCTTATTTATTTTCGTTCTGTTTTGTTTGGCTTTTGTTGTTTTCTTTTATTTGTATTATCCATCTCTCTGTACATCTGTGGTTCTGGGGGGATCAATAAAATATTATTGATTCAAGTACCTATAAATTTGGCATGTTTGAAGTTATTGTGATCATAGTCTGAATTCTCCACAGAAAAAAAAACTGTTTATCGTACTCAGAGTGCTTTTAGTAAAGATCATGGAGTCCCTGTAGAGCAAGGTGTCACACGTTTTTGGGTTTCCTCTCATTTAACAAACATGATTTACCTCTTCGCACCTCATGCTAATTACCATACAGCTCTGAGCTGAATCGTTTGAGGTGGAAGAGAGAAAGAACTAAGCTACACAGGGCTCTGGCCCCCCCAGGACTTGGGTTTGATTCCCATACTTTAAGTCTCGCTTTAAGTCTTATCTGTGACCTGTGATATCTAATGCCATGTATGTTCACAAAATCAGGGAACACCAATGCAGTGCCACAACTCATTATTAAATCAGGCCAATTTTACCATAATAATAAGCCTTTTTTTACATTTCCAGCATAATCATAACAGCTTCATAGTAAACTCTTACATTGTTCTTATTGTAAATGAATGTGAATTTTTAATGCTGTTTTTTTAAAATAAATAAATAAATCAGCATCCTGGTTAGCTTTGGCTACATAACAACCCTTAACCCATAACAACTGTCATGTGACTACAGAAAGAGAAGCAGGAGTCAATAGTGTACAATTTACTGTTAAAGAGAGGTTAGCAAAGCTACTAAATTGGTCCATCAAGAAATGCACTGTCTGTCATCTTTGTCCATGTTTTCTCCCAGGAACATTATAGGGTCCCGTCTAGTCAAACACTCTATATTTTGGTCCTAAACCGCAACATTGTTTAATCACAGTTTTCATCATCATCATCATCATCTTCTTCTTTGTCTTCATCTTCCTCTTCCTCAACATACTCTTCTATATCATTCCCATCTTCATAGTTTTTATCGTCTTCCTCATCTTTAATGAACTCACCTCCATCTTCATCCTCAGCGCCAAACTTGCCCGATATGACATCCTTAATCCAGTGCTCCACTTCCTCAGCAGAGGGCAGATCTTCGTTATCAGCCATGTTCAGCCATATGCTATCGGCCTGCCAGAAGGAACTGGGGTCACTACTAAACTAACATACCCACTAAGAAGTACTGAATGTGATGCCACAGAAACTCAGAAATGGACTTTACAGAACCTTTTCCGTATGTCCAATGGGAAAGTAATAAAAATTATATAAACAAAAAAATAGAGCCACGTACAACTTACATCTGTAACATTTACCATCCCAATCTGAGGCTTTAACGGGTCTACATGAAAAGTCTTCTCCCAGTATGTGATTAGCTAAAAAAGAGAAAAAATAATTATTGGCAGCACGTTAAAATTTGGAACTGTACATCAAGTCTAGCCAAGAAATCCATTATTTTATTTATATATTTAAGGGTCTTACTCAAGAAATGATTTCACCACTCACCAAGGGGAAGTTGTCTGGATCGATCCACAGCATACTTAGCTGTTGGGTTGTCCGTGTTACTCCTTGTCACTTCCTTCAGGATTTCCAGGAACTCGTAGCCATCTGGTGGGATTACATTTCGGAAGGGTTTAACTTTGAGACCATGTTAAAGGAACAGTGAGAACATCAGCGCAGTGTGTGGACATATGACTGATACTGCTGTACTGCAGTGTTTCCCAGTGAAGTCCTTAGGGACCGGATTGGGAAACTACTGTACTGTTCTGATTTACCAGGGTCTTCCGTCTCTGCTGTTCCTTGAGACCAGTGTTTCCCGGCTTGGGCCTCAGGGACGTGCAGATGAGCAAAAACTTGAAAACCACCTAATCCATCTCAGGGGGGAACATTCTGAGCAAACTACTATAAACCTGAAAGACTACTGTGCTAATTAGTTCAATTCAATTCTTCAATTCAATTTAAATTGGCTAAATCAAACCATCAAAATGCATCTGAATGGCTTCCTGGTAAATTCAGATGCTCACATCCAAGAGGAACCCCATCAAGGTGTCTGCAGAGAGACACCCTTTGCACTTGATGACTTGCCACTCCTTCATGATCTACAAGGTCCCTTCTTCCTCTAACCCTGAGGACTCAAAATTGTGTAACCAGGCTATTTGACTTCAAACAGGGGCAATCCAAAGTTTATATTTTGTGGTAAAACAAAATATTGATGATAAAAAAGAATAGGTTCTTCAATATACTGTACTTAATTTCAATTACACAGAATGTATTTTTAGTGTTGCAGCAGGACTTTTGTGCACTACTGCACATTTCCTGTGCTTATCCAGCTTCTTAGCCACATTGGCATCCTGGTGGGAATCAACCATTCCAAATCCAATGTCCTTGTCCTCCAAGGAGTAAGCTAAGGGGAAAGACACTGATAGACAGACCAGGGGAATGATACTTTCCCAGGTACAAAACGTCGTCACTGTATTTGAGGGACCAAATCTCTTTATTGACCAAAGACCCTTCACAGCCTCATCTATTGCACCTTCAAACCTCAATAGTCTGAGGCGAGCCAAGAGTATCCTGGTTAGTGACAGCTGAGACCTCCCTGGTCTCATATTTTATGTTCTTTCTTACATATCTCACTTAGTTTGAATATATTCTTTCTTAATAAAAATGCACAGATGGAAGTTAAGGAAGTAAAACAATGGTTGGTTATGGTTGTTTTCTTTGCACAGTTCCTTCTACGGTAACATGGTTTATTCTACACAGGCATTGGTAGCATATTCTAGTACTATAAGCCTGGCACAGACAAAATGTACATATGCAGCAAACACGTGAATGCACCAATTATTGTCATGTCACAACCTGGCCACTAGAGGATGTCAGGGGACAATTCAGAGCTCCTGCTTTCAATCCATCTGCTTAAGTTTTGATTCCCTGATTAAGTTCCGTTTTTGCTATTGCATTAGCTTGTTCGTGAGTTCTGGTTCTTATCTAAGAGGACAAGAGAATAATTTCGCTCTATAAACTTCATGAGTAGATTTTAAGATCTACTTTTATTTCTGTCTTCTTGCATCATTTTAAGGGGGGACTATTACTCTGCTACTGGATTCAAGGCAAACACTAGGATATTAGGAGTTTTTGTGACAATACACTTGATCTAAATCACAACTTTTTAAACAATCCTATTAATAGTAACACATTTACTGATTGGAGCTTTTTAGGTAGGATGCCAGAAAATTTAGTTAAAATTGAGGTGTATAATATTTAAAAAGTGATTTGCTGTCTAAAGAGAGAAACTAGTCACCAGTAGAGTGCAAAGAGCAAACGTACCCAAAGGCTCAGAGGAATGACAGCAGAGAATCTACAGACAGGTTAAACTTAATATCACCTGAAATTCACTTTGAACTCAGTTTTGGACACAATGTATTTTTAAATAATACCTTTTTATATTTCAAATAAACAGCTTTTCATGTCTCAAGAGAGCAATCCAGTACTGTACATTTGTACATCTCAAGGACACTTTACACTAGCAGGACAGCACAGAAAAAAACAGTATTGCTTATTTATTGGAAAGTAAATAGCAATTAAAAAGCTGATCCTGTGAAAGCAACTGACCTTGAAACAACTATGGTGTGATCAGAGTCTACTCAGCATAATTATGTTCTGTGCCCAATAAAATGTTTTGTTCTGTAATAACTATACAGCCAGTTTTGTATATTTAGGGTTACACAGCTATTAGCTTCTTAAGGTGGTCACGGGGTGTTAATTTGCTGCTTTTATTAAATGTTCCTTTTATTAAAGGACATAGGGTTAATGCATCTCCTAGTCCTCTGTCAGTATAGTATATCTGCTCACCGTACACCCCCTCACCCCCTGGACCAGCTTACTCAGATGCTGCTGATGTAGGTTCATGCTGGTAGGAGGAGGCTGGTGGCACAGCAGACACAGAACGCCGTACCTCTTCAGGGCTGTTTTGTAGTTTCTTTCATTGATGTTGATCAGCCTGCCTTTGCCATCAAAGCTGGGGAACTCTAGGCCCTTCATGGAACTACATGAAGGCACCAGCTATAGGCAGGGCAAGTAAATACCAGAAAGTGGAAGAAAAAGGGGAATCAAATAGTGGTGGTCACCTCTTAAAGCAGGGATGTCAAACTCAATTGTACAAGGGGCCAAAATTCAAAACACACTTTAGGTCGCGGGCCAAACAGGATAAACA
>JABFDZ020000001.1:45050678-45064361 GCA_019775955.2 Pollimyrus isidori
ATTATGGGATATGTAGTTCTGTGCAGTATTGTGTTATCAGCGTTTCATATCGACGGGCCATTAATAACGATAATGTAGAATGATCTTGCGGGCCGGATATGATTACACGGGGGCCGTGAGTTTGACACATGTGTCTTAAAGCATAAAAAAAACTTCTGTTTAAACTGACTCCACTGTACTATCTATCTGAGCTACGTCAGAGACTCTCATTAACAGAACATCCCTGACCGAGACAGAAATACTGGCAGTGATAAGGACGTGTTTGCGTTGGAGTGGGATACCTTACATTGAGTGTCAACTCTCCCCTACCAGCACAAAATCATGTTTAGGTGGCAAGTGGTTTCTGGGCTATAAATTAGTGGTGAACCAATGAAAAGGAGAGATACAGTACAGGCCAAAAATTTGGACACACCTTCTCATTCAATGTGTTTTCTTTATTTTCATGACCATTTACATTTGTAGATTCTCCCTGAAGGCATCAAAACTATGAATGAATACATGTGGAGTCATGTACTTAACAAAAAAACATGAAATAACTGAAAACATGTTTTATATTCTAGTTTCTTCAAAATAGCCACCCTTTGGGCTGATTACACACTCAAGAACAACAACAAGTGCTAAACACCTCTGGGAACTCCTTCAAGACTCTTGGAAAACCATTTCAGGTGACTACCTCTTGAAGCTCATCGAGAGAATGCCAAGAGTGTGCAAAGCAGTAATCAGTACTAAGCGTGGCTATTTTGAAGAAACTAGAATATAAAACGCTTTCAGTTATTTCACTTTTTTTTGTTAAGTACATAACTCCACATGTGTTTATTCATAGTTTTGATGCCTTCATTGAGAATCTACCAATGGTCATGAAAATAAAGAAAACACATTGAATGAGAAGGTGTGTCCAAACGTTTGGACTGTATTGTAAGTGAGGATGTACTCCAGCTTTGTCAGTGAGTCTGCATTCATACTGCATTAACAATCAGGGAGAAAACAATAATATTATTTATATATAATATTATTATATATACACACACACACACACACACACACACACAGTGGTACCTCGGTTCTCGAACTTAATCCGTTCCTACCTCCGGATCGAATCATAAAAGGTTCGAGTTCTGATCAAATTTTTCCCATAAGAAATAACGGAAAACCAATTACAGTGGTACCTCAGTTCTCGAACTCACTAGAACTGGAATTTCTTGAAAATCGAACAAACCAGTTTGACCCAGTACTCGATCTGAATATCAGAAGTCGAACCGTGAACGTTGACCTAATATAAATTGTACTCGTCAGGAAATGAGTCGTACTACAATGCAATTCATACTTG
The DNA here is from genome assembly GCA_019775955.2 of Pollimyrus isidori. Taxonomy (NCBI): domain Eukaryota; kingdom Metazoa; phylum Chordata; class Actinopteri; order Osteoglossiformes; family Mormyridae; genus Pollimyrus; species Pollimyrus isidori. The sequence goes on from JABFDZ020000001.1 coordinate 45,052,006, forward strand.
AATGACTTCCTCACAGACTGGATGATTAACCAAATAAAGCAGCGCAACATTACAGTAAATAATAAATAAACCACTAACTTACATGTACTATTAGGGCATTTATGTCATTTATTTAAACTTTATTTTACCAGGTAAATTAACTGAAAACAGTTCTCACTGCTTTACTTCATATTCGGGAAAAATACCAGATTACTCATCGGAACTGCCTGGAATACAAATGTCAAGCGTGTAACTAAACTCTTCAGCCAATAAGGGCAAAGGTGTGTCGTCACGGAGGCGGTTCCAGTTTGTGCAGCTGGATAAGAGGTCGCAATGCATCTAACTGCAATACATTGCGTCAGGAACAGAATGTGTTGATGGCAATATAGACATATTTTATGCATTTATAATAGAAATAATGAAAGAAGCCTCTTCCAACTGTATGAACATGAGTCCCTCAGGAATATTTTTGCTCCCAGAATAAGCTAAAGGACATATCAAAGAAGAATGGGGGACACAAAATAAAAAGTAACCTTAGTGTTATCTTACATCTCATTAATGGACAGGCACCCATCTCCATCAAAAGGTTCCATACAACCCATCTCACCTCGTTTAGTCAGCAAACCAGAGCCACTTGGAGCTCCTTTCACCACGAAACCCTTGTAACTCTAGATCAGGGGTGCCCTGGGTAGCTTAGTTTTTTCCCTATTCCACCATAAATGATTCAGCTCAAGAGCTGTTTCGTAATTAGTACAAGGAGTTGAATCAGGTGTGTTAAATGAGGGGAAAGCCAAAAATGTGCAGGACTCGGGCCCTCTAGGACTGGAGTTGGTCACCCCTGCTGTAGATGATTCTCATTTGCTTATCAGGTTCTTCCTCTATCTTCAAGAAATGCCTTATTTAAGACTAATCTGTTACTTGAATTATTTTATTATCTTGATTGTTCTTTGAATGCTGTTATGTTGCATTTACTGGACCTTGAATAGTCTTGATAGATTCTTGGTTTGTTGTTAGTTCTTGTGTAGTTGGGTAGTTGGGTGTAAGCTCCAAAACTGCTTACACTTGTACCTGGGCACTCATTGTAAACTCAGTATAGCTGCATTTATGTTATCCTTGACAGGATGAATGTTTGTAATGTCGCTTTGGCATTTTCATTGACAGTAGTGTCTGCGATATGTAAATAATAATAATAGTAATAATAATAATAATAATAATAATAATAATTATTATTATTATTATTATTATTATTATTATTATTATTATTATTTCGGTCCTTGAGCAAAGGATTTGCGAATATATTTAGTGATATACGGTAAAGTACTTACCGCGAGACACACAGGCCCTACTAGCTGATCACCGAGCCCAGTTTTTGCTCAGGCGATCCGACACTATGAGAAAAATGGAACCACACTGGATTCTGCTGGCTTTTTTTATACTGCATTTTTGTTGTGCTGAGATTAGGGCAGCAGAGACAGGTAACGCGTCCCTGTGTTATTTTTTTGTATTACCGTACCGTTTAAACTTGCTGGTGTGTTTCATGGCTAATTTGGGTAGTATTCTAACTCCGGTTTCTTTGTGAAAGAGTACGGACACCTAAAGAGCATCGCGACAAAGATTCACTTTTCTAAGGGAGTATTTAATGGGGCATGGTGTGTAAATGGGTTTAATCGGTTTACTAAATGTGGGGCAGTTGAAGTGCGTTAAAGTTTGTAGCTGGACGTGGCAGTAGAAGAAAGTTGAGATTCACTTTTCATGTTCTGCGGGGTGCGTGTGCATGCATGTTTCTTCCTAAACGGATGCGCTGTCCTGCAGTAGATATGCCAAAGGATTTGTCAGGGCAGGCGGAGATAAGTCTTCCCAGGTTTTAGCCGTAATCAGAGAATTACTACTTTAATTGGCAGTATACATCATTCAGAGATGTAGAGGTGGGTAGTGACATACCTATTATTTACCGTTATACCCATATATAAACTGCCGGAAATGCATGCCAATCAGAGGATAAGTGCGTATTGACGGTATTCGTATTAACATGTATAACGATATACCTTCCTTCCAAGTCACAACTGCACCACTGTTTGTCTCCTTTTTTCCAAAAGGCGGACGATGGAAAAACTACTTGGATAAGATCACAGAAGCCACTCGGTCTTACAAGCCCTGTAACCCACTGAACTGCAGCTGTCATCTCGGGTAATATGCAGTGAATTCCAGTCACCTTCACCTCTGCCACCTTGTCGCACTCTTTAGGTTCAGTCTTGTTCCCTTGACCTGTCAATTTTCATTGATGTGGTCAGTTTAAAATCTCAGTGAATGTGTGACGCATCAAATGTGCATGAGTCATATTCCACTGAGATGTCCCTATAAAAAAAATATTCTTTCTCCTGGATTAACAGGGAGTGCAGAGGAAAATTAAGACAACATAAACAGAGATGTTACAATATCAACGTGTGACACTAAAGTAACTAAAACAGTTCAAAAACAAACATCCATGATTGATTCTCAAAATTAACTCACATTTTGGCCTTTGGATGTGTAAAAAAAAAAAAAAAAAAAAAGCTGTTTTTATGTGTTTAGACTTTATCTGGACATGCCTTGTATCTCACCGCTCAGAGTTCTTGAAAACGATCTCCATCCGTTCCGGGATGGAATTTCAGAAGAGGTGTTTCAGGAGACCGTGCATCGGGCCGTGGGGACGCACTACCAGGTCATCGGGAAGAAACTATACCGTGAGCTGAGCTGCATGTTCCCAGCCAGGTGTGTGCGTGTCTCAGCGTTTCTCAGCATTGGACCTCGGTGCCTCAGGATGACACGGGGCTGCGCATGTCTCTCTCCATACCTGTACAGGTGTAGCGGTGTGGAGCACTTCATCCTGCAGGTGATAGACCGCTTGCCAGACATGGAGATGGTGATTAATGTGCGTGATTACCCCCATGTGCGTCACTGGGTGCATCCAGTCCTGCCTGTCATGTCCTTCAGTAAGGTAAACCGTCTCATATGCATGAGGTCATGTACCAGAGTTTACCGGTTCAGTGCTACTACTTGTGCCATGTAACATAACCAAACAGGCAAAGAACCTTTATTGTGCAATAAACTCTGCGCTGTCTGTAGACCCGGGACTTCCATGACATTATGTACCCTGCCTGGACCTTTTGGGAAGGTGGACCAGCAGTGTGGCCCATATACCCCACTGGATTGGGTCGCTGGGACCTCATGAGGGAGGAGTTGGAGAGGCAAGCAGAGCCAATCACAGTTCTCCATTCATAGCACAAATCTTGCTGCATGAGAGGCTTATGGTCAGACAAACAGCCCTGCACTTTTACCAAGGCAATGAGGAATCATTCTCACCCATCCAGGTCATCAGCACAGTGGCAATGGAAAGAGAAGGAATCAAAAGGTTTCTTCAGGGGATCAAGGTCTGTGTTCTTCTGTGTCTGAGCATGCCCAAGAGATTATGGAGAGGCCAATTGAGTCACTGAATAGCACACTTCATCTTCACAGCGTGACTAGCACCAAATGCCAATAATCGGCAGCGTTGGATTTGTTCTTGCGTGAATTGATTGTCGACGTTGAATTGAGAGTGTATGACGGTTGTGTGATCCGTAGGACCAGTCCGGAGCGAGACCCGCTAATCTTGCTGTCGCGGGAGGACCCTCAGCTGGTGGATGCAGAGTACACAAAAAATCAGGCCTGGAAGTCAGAGAAGGTGAAGCCTTTCCTGCCATGACACCAGCCTGTTCCCTGCAGAGGAGCTGTAGATTTCATCAGCCCCTATTGATGAAAAGCAGTAACTGTGCACATCTACCCCTTCTCCTTTATCCTCTACCAGGACACACTGGGCCAACAACCAGCCAAGGAGATACCCCTGGTGGATCATTGCAGATACAAGTATGAACTCCTGATGTTTATATTAATTCTATAAATAATGTAATATTTCTTGTCCATATTTAATGTGAACCTCCAAAAGCACCTTGGATTCCACAAGCTCATAACTGCCTTCCTTCAGAACTTTCTACCATCAGCCACTCAAAAAAGGGGATAGAAGTAATCCAGCAAACGATAAACTGATTGAGCATAATAATGGAAAAATAATGGAAGCTATAATCCAAGTGAAAATGGTAGATTACCTGGATGCAAATAACATTCTGAGGGATAGCCAACATGGATTTAGGAGAGGTCGATCCTGTTTAACTAATATACTTGAGTTCTTTGAGGAAGCTACAAGTGAAATTGATCACAAAAGGCCTACAATGTGATCTACTTATATTTCCAGAAGGCCTTTGATGTCCCCCACAAACAGCTCTTGCTAAAGCTCAAAGCTGCGGGGATTTAAGTAACTGTGGCAGCTTGGATCGAAAACTGATTGACAGGAAGCAGCGAGTAGTTATCAGAGGCACAATGTCACAGTGGGCCTGCGTCCATAGTGGGGTACCGCAGGGTTCAATTTTGGGGACATGATGCAGGTCTATAAGATTATTTCAATATTGGTCTAAATACTAGAACTCGTAGCCATAAGTGGAAATTAGCGGGAGAACATTTCTCCCCCCCCTTGTCCTGTCTGGCAGCTTTAGCAAGCAGAGAACATTTTAAAACAAATTTGAGGAAGCACTTCTTTACTCAGTGTGTAGTTAGTATGGAATAGTCTTCCAGTTAGTGTAGCGAAGCTAAAACCCTGGGTTCTTTTAAATCAGAGCTAGATACGATTTTAATGACTCTGAGCTATTGGTTAAGTTCTCCCCAAACATGCTTGATGGGCCAAACGGCCTCCTCACATTTGTAAATTTATGTTCTTGCTCCTGTCCGCAGGTACCTGTTCAACTTCCGTGGGGTAGCTGCCAGCTTCCGCTTCAAGCACCTGTTTCTGTGTGGCTCCCTGGTGCTGCACGTGGGTGACGAGTGGCTGGAGTTCTTCTATCCCCAACTGAAGCCCTGGGTCCACTACATCCCTGTGAAGCAGGACCTGTCTGATGTCCGGTAACTGACCTGTTCCACTACAGCTGGGTGCTATTGGAGCAGCACGACCGGACTGGGTTCAGTGCTTCCGTAAACACACTCTAACCTTTCTCTACGGTGATTCTGGTCCCATTTTTAGTCTAACAGTAGTGCGTTCACCTTTGGAAGGACTCGCTCTTCTGTGTTTTCCCATAATTTTCTGTACATGCCCCATTTCCACAGAGACCTGCTCCAGTTTGTAAAAGAAAACGATGACGTTGCTTATCAGGTGGCTAAAAGGTAAAGATGGCTTTCGAATGTCTCTTGGTACCCCTGATCTAAAGCACATTTCACTTTGATCTTTATGGTGCTCATCTTTGTGATTTAGTTAGCAGATTCCCAGCACTAGCTGGGTTTGTTCAATCTAGACTGTCTACAGTGTGTTATGTTCCCTGTTTAAATACAGAATGTCACTTTCTCCCACTAGAGGTCAGCAGTTCATCCAGGATCACCTGGATATGGAAGATGTATCATGTTACTGGGAGAAACTGCTCACTGAGTTTGGCCGTCTGCTGAAATACAAGCCCAAAAGGAACGCAGCCTACGACCAGATCTTCAGCAAGACCATTCGCACAGAGCTGTGAGTGTCAAACACTCACGGCCAACGGTTGGTCAGGAGCCACTAAGATTCAAGCCAAGCATCTGCATTTTGGCTGAGGGCCACATCCAGAGCGTTTTCTCCAATTGCAAAAGAACTTAAGTTTTTTAAGATGGTTGTTGCATAGCAACTGAAGAACCAAATCTCTTTTGTTCCCTTTTTTATGTTTTGTAAATGTGTAAGGTTGTACATGAGATTAAATAGTTTTGGATTTAGTGCTTTGGTCTGAAATACTACATAGTTCTGTTTTTAAAGGTTTTTTTCCCCTTTTAATTTTGGATCAATTGCCATTTAAATGTATGCTGGATTCAGACGGATTTTATTGCCCCCTTGTGGATGATTATAGACTGTTTCAGTATATCCAACTGTACTTAAAATATCGATCCCATACATGAGAACTGGCAGAAAAGGTAACAATGATCACATTTGCAACACTGAGAATCTGGGGCAGCGACCAGTGGTGGTAGAAAATTGAATGACACCCATGAATTTAACAGTGGGGACCAAATGTCCTTCACAATGTAATAAAAACCCGTTATTTTGACATTGCGGGGACTATTTTTCAGGTCCCCACAAAGATCCGTGAATTCAATCTAAAAAGTAAAAATGCCAAAAGTCTCGTACTTAAGGTTAGGGCTGGGTAGGGGGTTAAGGTCGTCGTGTTGTGCCCCCATAGCAAGGGCTTTTGCTAGAACATTGGGGTTTTTTATTTATTGGGGGGGGGGGGGGTACAACCCACCAATCCCCCTCCTCCCTCCATAATGTAGAAATGAATGGAGAGTCCCCGCAAAGATATAGTTACAAACCTGCGAGAGAGATGCTATGCGCTGGTCCGGCCCCCTTCTGCGATCCGGACCATGGAGAAGCAGTTTGAAGATATAATTGATATGTTCACAGTAAAACATTTCAGTTAAAATGCCTGTAATTTGATTGTTTCTGTTCTTCACTGGTGAGTTGTAACAATGTGTAACTATGTGTTTTTATGTCGCCAGGTATTAGTGCATTATAAAAATAACGCCGGTTTATTGTTTACAAAACATACTAATGGAGTGTGATTTGCGGCTGGTCCTCCACCGCTAGAGGCCGCTGCGTCAATTTCGGTGACACGGAATGAAGGTCGGATTTCCGCTGGAGGTCGGCGTGTCGCCGGTGCTCTTTCGAGCTACAGCGTTGCTGTGGTCTTCTAGCAGGGGATGTGCTAGAATATTACTATGTCAATTCAGTTTCGTAGTCAGACATCCGAGCGGAGTGCCGTGCGGCTTGACGAGTCTGGATGTCAACGGCCGGTGTGGCGGCCGCTCGCTCTGATCGGGGGTCTCCGGTTGTTGCCGCGGGTCTCTGCGGCCGAAGCCGCTGAGCCAATGCAGGTGGCTCTGCCACAGCGTCTGGAAAACCCAGAGCTTCCGGAGACGGGCTGGGAGCGCCTGAAGGACCTCTTCCACCGGGAGTGAGTGAAAGCCGTGGCCGGCGCTGTCCGCACGTTTTGCGGACTACAGTGTCCGCTCGGCCGGACCGGCTTACCTCTCTCTCACCGTCTCACCGCAGAGATACGCAGTCGTACTCCAAGGAGGTGACCAACGTGCTGAAAAGCGCCATGGCCGCTGCGCTTCTGGGCATGGTGTATGGGGGCGTCCCTGCCGCCCGAGTCGCCCGCCAGAGATTCATCCAGCAGAGCCACGCAGAGGTGTTTCACAGCCGTGTGGATGCTATCGTGAGTGCGGGGGGTGAGAGGCCGATGGGTCACCGGCAGATCCTCACAGTTAATCCGATGTCAGATGTTAACGTGGTGTCATAATGATAACCGGGTTGTGCTTCGTTGTCCAAGCGCTCTGCTCACAACGCTGCCATCCGCGGGTTTGTCAGGTACGGGTGGAGGTGGAGCTGGAGAGTAGCAGCCTTCGTCACCCTTTTCAAGTGAGTTTTATTTGCAAAAAGTAAGGTAAAAATTTCCTATAGACCTTTTCAGATTGACTAGTCCCTGCGCTCACTGTCCCCGCCCTCTGTGTTCGGACAGCACCGTGAGCACCGGCTTGTCCGTGTACAGGGATGAGTATGCAATCAGCCACTACGCTGCTGCGGGGGGTGAGTTCATGTTTCTGTACTGATCCCCACCTTGGCTGTACCGTGTGTTTGTACCGTGCTAAGCTGCTGTTTCTGGTATGCCTAGCTGTCACTGGAGGATTGTTCAGGTTCAGCCTGGGACTGCGGGGCCTGGTTGCCGGATCACTGATTGGATCGATGCTGGGGTGAACTCTGTTTGTGGACACACTTTGCAGTCTCGGAGGACACATTTCCATAGATTAGATATTATTTTTGTGATTTGAATGATGCATAGGAATTATTCAATAATTCCATATCCCATCTTGATCTCCTGTAAGACACTGGACCACAGATAAGGACTGTCAGTTGCTTTATTGTTATTGTTGCATGCTGTTTTATTTTTTCATAGTCCTCATAGTGTCTGTGAATGACTTCCCCATAAGCTTCTTTACAGTGTTTTGTTTTGTATTGTTTAGCTCTTTCTCAAATGCTAACTTGCAGTTGTGATGCATCCTTCATTGGAAGGCCACTTAACATCTGTTTGCTATGTGCTGCCTGCTTGCGTGTTCTTTTGGACAAAAAGATTTGATCAATGTGTGTAAATGTATTGCAGGGTACCTGCAGGGGTTCTGATTATGGCCATGCAGAAATTGGCAGGAGAAACCATTCGGGAGAGGCGAAGGAGAGAGCACAGGGAGCTGTACCAGCTGAAACTGGAAGAATGGTACGTCCCTGGAACTACTCGGTGATATTAGTCTGCAGTGAAATGGTCGACACCCAAGGCACTGACCGCTACCTGCCATGTGGATCCCCACAGGAATGCCCGTTTGCATGTGACTGAGGACCTGATTGCCCAGATGAACAGCAGTGGAGATGACCGAAACTCAGACCTGCAGAGGATCCAGGAGCTGCTCAGTCTGCCCAGGAATGAGGGCGTGGCTGCGGACTCGGACAGCCAATGAAAGTGCAATGCTGGTCATGTGGCTGCCAAGTGCCCTATAATTCTGTAAATGTGACTTTTTTGGAGGGGCCACTGATGAGTGGACTGAGCATGAGTGGACTGAGCATGACATGCCATAAAAACAAGCTTGGGAATATCTTGCCAGTCTGAGCATACCTCTGCAGCAGTTCATTCACTGTGTGATGATTATGAAACTAAATTTTCAGTTGACACGGAGCCAACGTGGCATAAACACAGCGATATAGTTATTAGCTGAATCTTTGTCTGTTTCTATGTCAGTAACTATGTGCATATAATGTTTTTTCCCTAATGCAGTACATATCTATGTGATCATGTGACATGGTAGCTGAGGCTGAGCCCGCTCCCCCCAACACAACACACTTGACTCAGAGCTCCGAACATCTAATAATGAAACTAGACTGTATCATGAGGTTTGAGCTCTGTAGAGTTTTTAATCATTTTACACAAGTTGTTAAAATTCAGTTTTCCCCATATGCATGCAGGTCTGAAAATGTTTTAGTTTAGCTGCTTGTGGTGATTTTCAGTTCACCAGAGGAAAGCTTTTAGGAGGACTGACTGAACATCCCAGTGGACAAATATGTTCATAGTAGAAATTCCAGGTTTATCAGTTTGCATGGATTCTTGGATCACTGGTGTGGTGTGGTCTGTTATATCTGTGTGTATGATATTTATCAGATTAGTTCAGATGTCCCAAAGCCAATGAGAAACTGCATACAGAACCTGTCATGGAGAGTAGCTCTGGGGAATGCGGTTGGACTTCAGGCAGCTAGCTTTGTTGTACTGGTTATTGAGGGCCGTGGTCCAGTCTCCTTCGATGTATTTGTGATAAGGGTCTCCAGAGTGCTCATGACGTTTGGACTTGACTGTGCTGACAAGCATGGCCACAATGATGAAGGCCAGCATGCCTATCATCACCATGAGGTACCAGATGACATCCTGGAAGTTCTCCTCTGCCAGCCGCTGGTTTAGGGCCTGCTGTGCCTGTGTGACATTCAGTCTCCAGCGGTCCAAGTACTGGCCCAGTGAGCGGCCCAGCAAATCGCCCAGCTGCTGCGTCATGTTTGCAGGCGTGGCTGCCATGTCCTTCAAAAACAGCAGTGTGAATGCAGATCCGGACAGCTAAATAGATCATGGTGGCATCGAGAGAATAAAAGAGTTATACTTAAAATACATTTAGCTAATGTTGTAGTCAAGACCACCTAAACAGAGACCAAGACATTGCAGAGACCGGAGGGGATCAAGACCAAGGCCACACACTAAGGTGAGACCGAATTCAAAAAAAGACTAGGGATAGAATTGACATCACATTACTGTGCATTACAAGGCATTGCTGTGAAGTGTCATTCGTCGTTAAATCAAATTCATTTTATGTTTTCAATCATATTGTCCATATGTCTCTCATTTAAAATATCTCAGATTTGTCATAGTTATGAGGCCTGATGGAAAATAATATTCTCAGCAATCCTGTCCTATAACTGCTTTTTCAGACCTTGTCAAGGGAAAGAGATGGGATGTACCTGAAAGATGTTCATATTAAGTCTCTAGTACCAGGGACAGAGACCACAGATAAGCTATGAATATAGCTATGTAATGACCCTTTGCTTTGAATTGAAGAGAATGAGCCTCCAGATCGATATTGCACCTCCAAGACCGTACTTTCTAATGAATGTAAAATACCTAATTTATAACTATGCTATAGACTTTGCGGACATTTTCAGGCATTTTTTTGCCGCCTTCGCTATGATGCGATGTGTATGACGTGTGTGGACTGTGAAGTACTGGCAGTGTCCATTGAGAAAATTTATACAATGTTACATTTTTAAAATGGATGCATCTGACTGTTTGCATTTCAACTGAGGCACATAATAAATGATGATACAGTTCTGTGAGGATGTGCTGTTTTCTCTTTTTTCCCCATCCCATCGAGACCGCTATGTCAGAGACCAAGACAAGACCGAGACTAAATAGAGTCGTGACCAAGACAAGACCGAGACCACAAAAAACTGGTCTTGAAAACTACAGCACTACATTGAGCACGTTGGGCTCTTTTAGTGGTTGTAGTGCCACCTGCTGGTTATTAGAGGCATTTCTGGTTATTTTACACCAAAATTAATCTGCAGGTTGCCACATTGACATGGAGCGTTGTAATATACTGACAGACATATTTTAAAAATAAAAAAAAACTTTTTCAGAGGTTTATTCCCTGCTACCCAACGGAAGATAAACAGCAAGACAAAGTCATTTAGAAGCTGTCGCAAGTACATGTTACTCAGTACAGGCCTAGAGTCGCATGTTCAGACATACATCATACTGGCCAGCCTTTGTTTAAGAAGAAGCAAAACTTGTGAGAAGGACTTACAGTTTTGAGGCACAGAAGGAGCTGTAAAGGCAGAGCTGAGGAGTAACACCACCAATATGCTGGACTCTGAGCAGGGGAAGTTAAGCTCGCTGTTTAATCAGTGCCGTGTTTGAATAAGAATAACAGCAAAGTATGACCCTGACCGTGTCCTTCCCCTTGGAACAATGTGCTATCAGCCTGTACCCTGTATTCTTTCCTCAAAGTCACCCAGTGTGTTTACCGTGAGTGTCACATATCCCGTGGTACCAGGGGCAGCGAGCTGTGTGGAGGTTCACAGCGTGAGTGGGGGCCGGGTGACTTCTTGTGTCTTTAGTCATCTGTTCCCGTCACGTATCCAAATCATAAAGTCGTGGTTTCATTGTGCTTACCGTGGTTAGGGTCACAGGGCAGCCCTTGGAGTCTGTCCCATGCAGCATGAAGCTGAGGTAGGGATCCAGCCTGACTGGAACGCCAGTCTATCACAGGGAAGTACAACCATACACTATCAGCAATTCACAGACATACCGGTAAATGAACTGCGTATAAATGTACAACGAAACACATCTGAGGCTGAGCAGACCGCAACACTGAAGCTGTATGTGACAACATGTCATTTCCCCTCCAAATATATCTGGGTTATAAAGGAGAGACATGGAAGTTGATGAGTGGTCTGAAGTTAGTTTGTCTAGATTGCAGCGTTTTTATAAGAACGGTCCATTTACCTTACCATTAGCCATCATTTTTGATTATGGGAGGAAACTGGACTGCAGCATTTTCCCCCACCCAAACCACACATTTACATGGCCCCCCTGAGGCTTGTGGCCCCTCCCACAGTCACTACACTGAATACTAAAATAAACATGTTGCCTATTTAAAGGCAGCATTTGGCTGAGAACTGCAGACCTGACAGAGAGAAGCATGGGTGTGGATTATAGGGTGGGGTGGTGGAGAGGTTGTAACCCGCCCCCCCGAATAATCAAAACCAGCTAATACAACCCCTTGGAGACCCTTAAATGGGTGGAGACCACAACTCTCCCAATGCTCAACCCAAAGTTACGCCCTTGGAGAAATGTAACAGCGAACATCGTGTTCTTTTTGTATGAGAAAACATCCATTGTAGCACAGTCATGTCCATATGGGAGAGAGTACTACTTTAGACAAGGCCTTACCGCTTTAGTCCTGCAACAACCCTCACTCAGCGTGATTGAGGCCGGGATGCATCTACCTTTTCAGGGGCCATAAGCAGCCCCACAATCAGAAATTATCTACCTTTTCAAGGCCCCACAATCAAATTTAATTTCGTGATTGGGGGGGGGGTAGGAGGTAGTCCACCTCAATAAATTTGTCAGACAGGGGGTGCTAGAACTCCACGTCCCACTTTAGAGTAAGATCCAGGGATATCCCTCATGTGTAAAGGGCGTTCGGGTCCCGAC
>JABFDZ020000001.1:45064509-45086709 GCA_019775955.2 Pollimyrus isidori
AGCATTAGGGATGGCTGGGTTTCAGAAGAGGACGGTATTGCCCTATGATCTGCCAGTACCTCATACTTCACATTTTCACGTTCTTCCTTGGGCGAAAATATTTCAAAGATGAAGGCTTTAGTAAACACTTCTACAGCTGGTCACGTAAGCAGTCATTGCATTCTATGCAATCCAGTGTTTGATAAGCAACTTAAAAATGTGTGATTTTAGAAGATTAGTTCATAAAATGGGACCGGAAGCATCCTACACCATCACTGTACTGTACACAGTGAAATTATCTGCAGTGATGCTTGGTAGAGCCTCTCACTGGCACTGCAATTATCACGGGCATAGCCGGAAATTCTGGGCCCTCTGACAAAATGTCACCTTGGGCCCCACCACCTGCCTTTTTGTATTTGAGGGTCCCTGTAAAATGTTGCCCCCCCTGATTGTGCCAGGGTATCCACCACTGCAATATGTTGAAATCCTTATGAGAAGCTTTGAAAAGAAGGTGAGGGCCAGTGAGTTACTGCAATATAAGTTCCAACACCATTACACAGCTTGGACATTAGCAGGTCAGACCCAAATTTAGGGCCAGATTGCACTTGTGTCCCTTTGTGTCCCTTTGTGTCCCTCTGCACTTGTGTCCCACTTGTCCAAACAATGACGCATTTTGCTATTCCACTGTAAATAAATATATTGCTCAGTGACTCATATTGCTTGTAGCTATAATTACAGCTTATTTATTTAAAGCATAATTAATCCCAAGTCAAATGTACATTTTTAAGTGAGGCGTTAACATTTCCAGTTACAAAACATGTTTGTCAAATGACTCCATGCCTGTGTGATTAACTTCCTGCTTCTCGTGAAGTCTCCTTATTCAATTCGATTGGTCATTGAAACATTCTCATACAATATACTTGGACAATATTGTATGACATGTAAATTAATCAAGTCCCTAATAACAGCAAGTGGAAGGGATGAAGGTTTAGCAGATACATAATAGACAAAGCTAACTGCTAAGGTTTGCACCCGTGTATATTTTTTTTGCCATTGTACTAGTGTGTGTACAGCTGTGGAATTATCTGATCTTGTACAAGAACTGCTTCTTAAAACTGATCAGATATCACCTGTCAAAACAAAAAACAGTGTCATCTAACGACCCAGGGACACAAAACAGTGAGATACCTGCTCTAAGAGCCAAATTGCTCTCGATAGGGTAGAAAACGGATGGATTAATGGATAGATCCAGCAATTTACACAATTTACTCGATCTGTAATCCCTCGAGGCTGATCTCTTATTATTTACTTATTTACTGTCTTTCCACCAGATGGCAGAATAGACGTCTAACGATCTGTTGTTTGAGATCAACCGAAAGTGCTCGCAAAGGGGGTAATGACGTGTGTGCTCTGTTCTGGTTCTGCTACAGAGTTTTTTGTTCTCCTGATGGAATTTAACACTTGGGCGGACGGGGATGCCACATGTAACCCCAGGGTGTGACGGAATGACAGGCGCCTTGTTATCTGCCCTGCCCCTCAAGCACAGTGACACGATTCAGGGGGAACAAAGAGAGATGTGTGGTTTCTGTGCCTTCGCCATTCACATCCCGCACTGCAAAAACCGTGGCATCACCGTCCCACTGAGCATGAAGCCAGCCACTATGCATCTGCCCCCAGCGGGACCGCCTGTCGCCTGCTACCACTGAGGGTGACTGACATCTGTCACTGGGAACTGAGGGAAGGAGTTCTCATGGAACACGGGATGTTCTAGACCAGTGGACACCAAATGGCGGACTCCACTCCGCATGCAGACTAAATTACAATTGAATCCCTACTGCATGATCGACTGACCCCCCACCAGTCCACTAAACAGATTCAGTGGACTTGGCATGAAGCCACATAATAAAATTATGGGTTTGAATCCCCCCACATAATTTGTTTGCTTCCGTCCTGGTTCACCACCATGTAGTAAAATGACATGCATGAACCCACCTCACCTCACCCTAAAAAAGCTGTGATCCCTCAGTTGACAAAATCTGGATACAGGCCTGAAGTGTATCTTGACTTGGTGCTGCTGATGAGTTAGGGGCCGCTGTTCTAGATGACAATGTTGAGATAGAACATTGCAGCCACAGCAGGGACAAATGCATGGGACAGAGAACCGCAGCTCCATGTGATACCAGTGCAATCGTACCCCAATTTAATTCAATTTGGCTTCCCAGCCAATCACATGAAAATACCTTGCAAGTTTGAGACCTAATGTTCACTGGGGCTCTGTTGTCCTTAGTGTTGCCAGTGCACATCTCTGGGGTGTGGATGAACCTGGAGCAAATCTGACAACATGCCAGAAAATTCCTACAGAAATAGCTGGGCATTGTGACAGCACTTCAATCATGAGCCATTATTTCTGTCAACAAGAAAATAACCAGCGTTTCCTTAGTTACAAGTCATTTATAATTCCAGATTTTAAATAACAAACGAAAGCTAGCCTGCTGACAGGAACAACAAGTGAAGGTCTGCTCAGGAAATTGTATTGACAAACAGAGAAGAACCATTCAGCAGATTATTTTGGTGGCTACTATGTTAAATAAGCAGAAGTGTGTTGATATGAAAGCTTGTGACCTGTCCCTGTCCTCGCAGTATTTCAGACATTGAAGAAGACCCTACTGACAAGAGAGAACTATGAACCAACACTGCAGAGATGAAGAAGCTTGGCTCTGGAACGTTTCCACTGATAAAAAAAATCAAGAAGCCATCCTTAGTATTAAGCCCACAGTAACCTGAACCCAATGACCCTAGTAACAGCAAAACACTATGATAGCGCAGTAAAACAATATATTGTGCAATTACGCACAGCATGCACGTCAGGCTCCAATTGCAACATGATCGCAACAGAGATACATGTGAGTCCTTCTATCAGAAAGATGACAATTCAGAATGAATACTTTCTACGAACAGCTTCGGGAACCCGTTCCTGGAATGAATCCAAATGCCGCTTGGCTTAGTTGGCCCTCAGGAGTGGCTGCTGTTGATGTTAAGTAATCACCTTAGTGTTCTGACTTGATCAGCCACTTAACCCAAAGAAAAGGTAACGAAACCCGACCTGTCTGAAGGTGAGAAGGTGGCTGAGCGAGAGAAGTATAGCAGTTATAGGAAAGTCTGCAGAAACGACTCTCTGCGGCACCGAATAAAACGTGATTGAAAATAAATGAAATTGCTCATTATAAATAACTGAAATACATCTGGCCATCTCTCTAGCCAGTCTCAAATATTCAGACGAGCTGAAAAAAAGATCCCATTTAGGCAGACTCTTCACTTCCACACCAAACTATTCCGACATTTTTGGCAGCATTGCAACCACACGGGGCAGTCAAAGCAGCGGAGCTGTGCAAGAGAGGAGGTTGTTGCGGACTCCGGGGAAAAGTACCCTCCCTCCAAACAAATAGGAATGCAGCGACGCATCCAGAACGGCTATTTTTGACAAGGAAACAAATTCCTCTCGTCTCCGTGGCTGCGTCTCGTTAAACTACATGGAATGTCACAAGCACAGAGTGGAAAGACTGGTGATGATGTGCTTTATTTCTATTGTGGTGTCTGCCTCACACCTCCAGGTCCGGGGGACTGGATCAGGGTCTCTGCTTTGTGTGTGTGCACCTGGTGTGTAGTAATGCTGGAGGTAGGGATGCTTTAGCACCCCCTCAGGTTGTTGTTGATGGTAGTGCAGTGTCAGAATGATCTCTATGGTCGTTCAAAAACTAAGCTGTCGCTATGCAACACAAGGCATTTTTAAATTGCAAAATGTAGTGCTTTGCTATTAAGTTGTCACGATCAATAGCTTCCCAATTCCAAGTGGTGCACAATTTTTATTGCGATTCGTTGCCTTGGCAATCAGGTTGCGGTATGTGTTGCTGATGCAGTGAGAGTGGGTGCAGTTGGTTTATGTTTCCATGCTTGTTATTTTGTTCTTAGCTGTTGATAGCAACCGATGATACAAAAGAACTTCAGTAAAGTCTACTGGTCATTCTGTGTGCGCATGTGTGTGTGCCCTCCTTCACCACCATAACCCTGACTCCAGTTAAAAAATACATGGGAATGCAATGGAATTGAATTATAGAACAACGTAAAATGTGCAAATGGAGATGTACTCAACCATATATTTCTGCTGAGATGCCAGATGCCAAGAGGAACATTCTAAGCCAAGGACCAGCCAGGCCAAGAACCAGGACTGTAGAGCAGAACGTCTGGTAAAGACCACAGGGAGGGGGTTAGCTGATGAATAACGCAGAACTGCACGTGCGTGGCAGAGAGGGCACGGACGTGCAAACAGACCCCGTCGGCATGTCGGTAACTGTGGTGCTTGGTGCCAAATGGCAGCCCCTTCCCTGCCTGTGAATGTAGCACCTCTGAAAGGGGTGTCAGCTTCTGCTGCACTGAAAGTCCAGGCAGGGCATCTGGCAACCGTGACAGAGCAAGTTGAGCTCCCAGAGCACACTGTGGTGACCTCTGTGGAGCACTAACATTCATAACTCCACTAGACCATAGATTTGAATAAACAAATATAGTGTGGAGTATTATTTAAAATGTTTTCAGTAAATCTGGGCTTTTACATCAGATTTTACAATTGGTAAAATAATGCATTCATTAAAGCCTTATAAACATGGCTATACATAGCCAACTTGCATTATACGCTATATAATGCACTATAAAGGTATCTATAGGGTAATATAGATGGGAGCTTCATAATGCAGTCATAACACATAATAAACATGGCTATAATGTGTTATGGCTTTTAATAAATATGTATAGCTATGTTTATAATGCTTTATGAATAATTTATGATTGTATTAATGAATTACTAAAAACATGGCCTTAAGTGATACCTTACAGTCTTTCTGAGGACAAATTTGGAGGAAAACAGCATATGATAATAACAATAACAGTAATAATTACTATTTTTCTTAGGTTCGTTCTTAGGTTAAATCAGTGTTTATTGCAATACAACCATTCAGCTCAATTAAAGAGAAACACGGCAACAAAATCACATATGTAAACGTGCAGGTACATGCGTGTGCGCCGGTGTCTAAACCGTTCACATGACACTCACCTCCCACAGTCGTTTGTCCCACCTGTCTTTCCTCTGTATGGTCCAAATGTAAGACATCAGATGTGGGCTGGAGGCGAAGGTAGCACTGCTAGGGTCACACCCACATCACTGCCAGGCAGGTAAGGGAAAATCGTAAGTCTCAATTAAAGGGCGCAGGTGTGGCTTTGTCTTTGCAAGTATTGTCTGTTTTGTTTATAACAGAAAAATGCGAAAGTCCCGAGATGCTGAAACACTGAGAACCAGTTGGGGACATTAAACTCATCATGTCTTTGGAAAACATCACCTACAGGCGGAAGACACAATCACTGTGTTTCATCGGTGCATAATATTCAAGATACATAAGATGATACCAAAATTCAAAAGGCATTTTTTGGGAAAACACCTGTAAACACAGTGTGGTTAGAAAGGTGACAGCACGGCACTGGTTTCACTAAGCTTTAAATCCCTGTAAGTAGATCCCGATGACTTAGCACCTCGGGACAGGAAAGCAACAGACACAACAGTCATTTGAGATGACAAAAACATGCACTGACTCGGCCCAACACATTCTGTGCGCTAAATTCCTGTGCTTCAGCTGGAAAACATCTTCTGCTTGACATCTAAATGGTTGCAACTTGGTTGGCATTGTCCCATCAGTGCCAACACGAAAACTCTGATTATACGTTGGCAATACTGCTCATTCTTCAACACGCACATATTTCACATTCCAGTGTTTCCTGTCCTGAATTGGAATGGGAAGCAGTGTAAAGAGTGTACACTCATTGGGAAAACACTGTAAATTCAGGAGGGGGCAAAGGTCAAATTCATTTTTCTTTTAGATTAAATTAAATGTTACTGTTAACAGTCTGCCATAGTTCAGAAAGCAAACCAAATTAGGTAAGAGATGAAGAAGGTAAAACAGAAAGGGAGGGAGAGGGGAAGGGAGGAGGGAGAATCGTGGAATTTTCCACTATGGCATGAAATATTCATCAGGACTCTCACAGTATCAAGGCCAACAAAATAGGCAGTATAGTTTGTCCCTTTCTGCACCCTCTTATACAAGTAATTGATGTATTTGGACTCTGAATGTGTTGAACTGCGAAGTAACACTCTCAGCATTCCTGCATTTAATGAGCTCTTGACATTGATAGACCTTGATCTCCAAACTGTGTCCCTAAGAAGGAAGTAAGGTTTCTAGAAAATAAACTGCCGCTTGGACGGATCGTCAAGTGTTTTGGAGATCCAGAATACAGAATCAGCACCTGCCAAAACTCTGGAAGAATTTAACCATCTTCTCCCCACTTGACAGAAGATGGTGCACAGTAGCCGAAGGCTGAAATTTGATGTTTGATAAGTCGTGTTCTGGTGCATTCAATGGGGACCTGAACAGTTCCAGTAAATCACCCATCTATTGATCTTGTAAAAGGTTATTCAGGTCCGGGGCAGGGGGAGAGCTGAAGCATGTCACAGGTAGCACAGGGCACAACTCTGGACTGGACTGGATATGTGAATAAATACGCTAGTCATTGCTAAGGCCAGATTCTCTCACTCCAAGCTAAGTGGGATTTCTATAAAGAAACAAATGAAAGGGAATAGCTAGTGTCAACTTACATAAAACCTAGTGGAAGTAAATCCTCATCACTTACACAGACATTTCGCAGGCAAGATAGGGGAAAAACACTGTCTTTATAACATTATAAAATGACAAATGCATGCAAGGTAACTGATTGAAAAATTCTATGACGTCTAATACTGTAGAAAAGAACTGTTGACTTCGCCTGAGGACATGTCGACACACCTCCTAAGACACTGAGCCCTCTCTTCAGCTGCTGTCTGACATTCTTATACTCATTGTTTTTAACCTATTTCTAATGCGGTTGCTAAAATTACTTGTCCAAAGTCTATCTGTATTGTCATTGTGGCTGCATGTTACGTTAAGGGCCCAGGGGTAACTGCATTGTGAGAGAAGTTATTAAAATGCGAACACTGTCAGGAAAAATACTAACACTGTTCAGGGTACGGGAAACAGGAGACATGGTATTTTTCCACCCACCTGTACTGGCTTATCAGCACTTCACTGTGCCAGTACCCAGCCAAGCTGCACAGTGTCAGTCTCACTGTCACGTTTCCCTATTCCGGACAAAACGGTATCGATTTCCTCATGAGCCTGTTGGGTTAGTTATGTCCACCCAGCTGTAAACCAGGAGAGCAAACTAAAACCATTCTTGCCCCACAAACCTTTTACAACCACCACAAGTATGTTTATTGGTGTCTATAGTACAGCACTGTGCAAAAGTCTTGAGCTGTCCGTCAAATCATGGCAGCTTAATCATATCAAAACCTCTTCTAAAAGCAGGTAGTTTTTGACTTGATCACTAGCACACCTTCTATTGCTAAACGATACTTTGATGACATTTGTTAACTAACTAAATTAGTGAATTAAGTGAGCTGGTGGTGAAATTTAACAAACACATGGAATGGCTGGGGTTCCCCTGAGGAGAGGTTTGGGAACCAAAGCGGTGATCATCTAGCCATCCAACAAGACATAGTAACCTTTCGGAGAACAGAAGAAATTTTTGTTAGTTTTTATTGTGTTACTTTTAATTTGCATATATTCTAACATTAAATTGTATATTTCTCTTGATGAGCAAATTTACACTTACTACCCAGATAAATAGCATTATCATAACATTTTCTTTGATGTCCCAAGACCTTTGTACAGTATTGTAACTGGCCTACTATTACTTATGCTTTTCATCTATGCTGTAAGCTACTCAAGTAGTAAAGTTAAATGATGTGTTCAGAACAGTGAGAGATGCAGGCAGGTGTTAGTGCACGGAAATGCAGTAGTCTGGAAGCCACATGACCGTACTGGGGTCCCCTAAGGCAAAGATGCATCTAAAGCTGAACCCAGGATGCAGGCTTTGGCTAAACCTCGAAGAATATCAGCATTAATCAAATTTGACACAAGCTCTAAATAGACTGGCTAAGCTGTTATTTCAGAAGGGCCAAACAAATCCATTTGAATCCTTTTCTGTGGAATAATCCATAATGCAGTTTTGCGTTGCTTTATCCGTGGTCTGTCAAGCACATAAGTCAGTGTTACGCGGTATGTTTGTACCCCACAGGCTGCCTTTGGAACGACTCGGAAGGCATTCAAACTCAAACGCCTTCTCGGTTGTTGTGGCTGTGGGTCCAAGGTTGGCACGTTGCCTTTAAATGCTGCTATAGACATTTGCAAAGATTACAGGGCATTCAGCGCGTCGCCCACAAAGGCCCTGCGAGTCGGAGTTGTCAGTGCCAGTCCTGGCGCCCGCTAAAGACGGCCGGCGCATGGTAAGTCAATATGGGGGCACCCTGCTGACACGAGGTGAGACCAGCTTCTGGAGGCGTGAGAATGTACTCACCTCAATGCCGCAGAGAAGCCCAGACTGTCCTAGAGAGCCAGGCCCAGCCCCATACTCTCCTAATAATCTGTGCTTTTCCGCTATACATTGTTTTCTTTTCCTTCTTTCTTTTTCTGGTCACCATAGCAACCTCCTAGGGCATGCACCAGAGTAGTAATGAGAATTTTCTCAGTGAATTTCCATCACAGAGCTGCAGGGGTTTTTGTTATAGATGTTTTTACCCACAGTAGCAGGGTCATTCAGGGTGAAAGACAGCGTGACCATTGTGCTGGCCTTACATGCGACTGCAGCACTGTCCTCCTCAATAAATGGCCCTGGTTCAGCAGGGGTCTTGGCTGACTCTACAGGTGCCTCTTGATATTAGCAAGAGTCTCAAAATACCCCTGTGACCTAAAAATAAGGCATTTTCATATGTAACTCTAGTTTAATCACAGTACAGCAAACAAAATAATTCAATATTTAGTCTTGACTTATCAACATTTAAATCCATTTTTGCATATTTGCTAGTTGCTTGTTGTTTAAGAGATGGCATAATTTTGTGGATTGTAAAATAAGAAAAAACATCTAAAAGAATGATGGTGTCTGTGAGAGGTAGATGTTCATTATGTTCATTATAGATCTCTGTAAACAAGGCACATTTCTGTGTATGTATGTGTTAGGGTTAGGAATTTGTCATTCCAAGAATGTCAGGCAGACTACCCTTGAAACAATGACAAAGAAAGAGTTGTTATGTTAAAATATACAATATTTCTCTTAGACACAACATTTATCTGAACAGATAAGTGATTTGGTTATCTTCAGTTCTCGAACAGAGAAGCATGGTGCTCAATGGTCTGTTCAGGGCTGTCCTCAGCTCTCCCAGAGAGGACTAAATCTGTGAAGGCCCCCCCGAATGACAGCCAAGCCCAGAAATCAAGGGCATCATGGAAGGACAATAAGATACAGTAGTGCTGATAGGAATCTCAAGGCTCAATAAAGGCTGGTATTCAGTCCCAGGTCTAAGCCTAGAAGGGATCACAGTCATCCCCAGCTTACGGCTTGAGAAGGGCCTTTACTCATGGACAAGACAAAGTCCATGAAGGACATTCACTCATCTCTATGCCATGGCTCAAAAACAAGCCTGTTCTCATCACGAGGTAAGGGCTCAAAAAGGCCTGAACTCACCCCCAGGTAAAGCCACAAAATCGGCCTGGAGTCACACTCAAGTTAAGGCAGTGGACTGGCCTGCAATCACTCCCAGGGCTGGAGAACAGCCTATGCTCAACCACACTCACACTGTGGATCTTGCAGCTGGTGGGGTTTTGCCACTCAGGGGCTAAATATACATTCTGCAGTCCAGCTGTGTTTCAAGGAACGGCATCCACATCTGAAGAGACACGTGATTTGGGCCAATTCTTCTTGCGGAGAGGTGAAGAAAAACAAACTGACACCAACACATGGCTGAAACACAAAGCCAGGCTGGTAATATGGCCAATAAAATTCTAACAGAAAGAAAAACACTGAAGCGTAGGAGAGGCAGCTGTACAATACCAGAGTACAGCGATAGGGCATAGATACTTGTTTACTTTAAATAGAGTGGGTTTTGCTTTACCAGTTTATCATCAATACATGATCAGCAGCCTATTCTCTGCATGCATCATAGGCAATGGGATCTTTATTCTAATCACACTCAATTTGCTGTCATCATCTGGTTTTAGTAGAAATGCTTTTATGTGTCTATATACTGCATACAGCGTCACGTAGACTATACATGAATATATGGGATATTTCGTGACCTCAAGCCAGAAGAACTAAAGAGAGAAGCATAAAAATACATTCAAGGCCGAAGAAAACATTTTCTACAGTGTTGCCTTGCTGAATGCTGATGATGCTAAAGAAAACAGACCACGAGTATTGGGCATTGCTTAGTAACAGCAGGTGACAGTGATCTACTGGTAAGCAGGTTTTTCAGGGTGAGGGTTCGAAATGCTCAGAATAAAGAAACGAACGCACCTTAAATTTACCACGGTATCTGTACACCCCACCCTTAAGGGTTAGGTGGCAATACATAGATGTCACCTTATAATGTCAACGTCTTTTCAAGTTGACCTGTCAGAAGTGCAAGTTCCTCAGTTTGATTTAAGTCCAGTAATTTATTTTATGTTCTCAATCACTGGAGATGTCTTTTTTTTTTTTCAGTTAGGTGCAGTGAATGCTTGGTGTGAGACTGAAAGGATATTGTTCCCTGTAAAGTGACCCCTTTTAATTGTGTCTGTTCATCAGGTATCATCAGGTATTGAATTGATTAGAGCTTTTGTGTCCCATGAATAGTGTTTGTTTCGTCTGTCTTTTCCTGCTTAATTAAATTTTCAAAACTTCTTGCGGTCGCCAGCTATGCAATTTATATTGGGGGCATTCGAGACAGGAAAACTGGAGAAAAAACATTCTATAATATTAATACATCGCTATATTTCTGTATAGTGGTATTTCATTCTATTATTGGACGAAAAAAAAAACAAAAAAACATTTTGACCTAATAAATGTTTGGATGACGTATGAAACCCAGTCTTTAAAAATGCATTTTTAATAATTCGTGAAGAATTACAACAGATGGGAAATTCAAAGGGATGTGTGCTCCTGTGTGGGTCACAGAGATGGTGATGTGCATATACATGTAACAGCAGCATCATGTATCTCATATGTGAGAAGTGATGGAAGTCGGCGCAGTAAAGTGGAATGTAAAGCCACACTCTTTTGAAACAATGGAGGTTTTAGATTAGCCTGCTGTTCACTTTGCATTTCCCAGAATGCCGATAGGCTCACTTGTGGGGGCATGCCCTTCTATCAGTGGAAAACTACCAGGCTAGGTAGGACGCAGAACGAGCACACACCCACAGAGGCTCTGCTGGGATGGATCAGTCGGCTTACATGCCTGCTTCATTACTCAGATGCTCACATCAGTTACATAAGGAGATCAGATGATCTGGTCATCTGGCCAAATGCTGACCCATCCAGAGGAAAGTGTACTGTATAATTTACCCAGTTCCCCATAATTGATCTGCAGTTAACTCACCTTTCTCTCCAATTTTATAGCTAACAACTTTGTGTTAGTTCTGAAAATGGCATCAGAGAGCAGGACCAGGCAGCATCCAGCACTCCTGGAGAAGTTTGGCGTAGGGGCCTTGCTGAAGGCCCCAAGGGTGATGTTGCTCACTAGTCTCATGACTTCAAAGACATGGTCACCAGGACATGGGTACATCCCCAACATACAGCAAAACATACCATGACTAAAGTGTATTAAAAGTCTAATGGTGCCCAAACATTTCTTTAAATGTAACGTGGTGATATTATTTCATTCATCCATCCCGTTTCCAAAATGGCTCATCCTAATTCAGGGTCGTGGGGGTTCGGAGCCTATCATGGAGGCTATGGATTCAAGGTGGGGAACAACCCAGGTTGGTGCACCAACCCATCGCAGGGCACACTCACACGCCTATGGACAATTTGGCAACTCCAATTAACCTCTGCATGTTTTCGGACTATGAGGGGAAAACCAGAGTACGTGGAGGAAACCCCACGATAACATGGGAAGAGCATTCAAACTCCACACACCCTGGTGGAAACTTCAGTGGTATTATTTAATTTTTCATCATTTCTAATGCATTTCCATTTTGAATAATACAAGCAGCTGTCAGAATCAGCTTTAATTCCTCGTTTCACCAGCATTTGGCCATGTTCTTAAAACTGGCCATGGGCAGCTTATGATTAGGAAGTGTACGCCACTCTGTACCAAGTACAGTTTTCATGACAGAACTTGAGTGTTTCGGATGGAAACCTTTCCTTTTCTGAGACCACAGCTATTAATGAGCTTTCATCTATATAAGCAGGTTTGGTAACAGGTAAAAGTGGTTTATGACATGAACTTGAAACCTGGATCTAAAGTTCAAAGGTGTGGTGCTTTCCCAAAAAGCCACTACTTTCTGTAAATACAGGACTTTCCTGTGCATTTGCTGTGTTTTATGTATCAACATATATGGCTGAATATAGACAAAGACAAAAAATTAGATCCACAATAAATATTTTTAAAAATGTGTTTATTTTCAAACGGGGGTGAATTCAAATTCCATCTGGAAAAGCATGTCTGCATATGTTTCTAGGCAACATTTTTTTCCTAACAGACACGAGAGGAAGATGGTGTTTTTTACAGAATCCATTCAAACTATTGGCAGAGAGATAGATATGTAGTAACACAATGTAAAGTTATTGTTAAGAAATATGGAGACAAGTGATCAGCTGTTACTACAAACCCTGTAGCATGTGCTAAATGACGGAAAAAGCCTTCAATGATTTATCTCAGCAGCCATTGGATCCTTTAGCCATGGGAAGAAAGACCAGTGACCCAAAGGCTTATATACAGCTCTGGGGAAAAAAAACACTGTATAATTTTATTTATTTTTTTTAAACTGCATTTTTAAATTCTGGTTTAGTGCTGGTTCTGCTGGCAGAAGGCTACACTGTGAGACAGCTATACGAACAAGGTGAAGCAGGAGATACTGGCAATGACCAAAAACCAAAGAACATCCAAGTAGAGGGACTTTCAGAGATGACTACCAACTCATTAAATGCATCCGATCATAAGCATTCAAACAAATCAGATGATGACCTCAATTGATCTTCCAAAAGAATGGAAGACATTAAGTGATATAAATTGTCCTCACGGTGCACTTCACAACTGGCTCCTAGAAGCAGGGATGAAGACAGAAAGCAAAGAAGATGCCTTTTATAAATGAGAAGTAAGAAAGAGCCAGTCTACAGTTTTCAAAAATATGTGTATTTCTACACAGACGCATACCCAAAAGCTGAAAAATGTGACACTGAAAATTTTGCTGTCGTCATCTCAATTTTTTCCAGAGCTATATTTACAGGTGATATGAATGAATGACTGAATGAATGAATGAAAAGATAGCCCTATGACTGGAGCTCATTTTTGGCCAACAATCCCATCTTACCTTTAGTGTTAACAAGGAGGTCATGTAAGAAATAAAAAAAGAGGCTTTTTCTGGAATGAGCACTTATTAGCATTGTTTGCCTGGTCCTTCCCATCAATAACGGCTGTGTGCGGTCTTCAGATTGAACAAAAGACACTGGCAGCTGGGTCGGGAAGTGCGATTTAAATGTGTAGACACAACCCAGACTTCAACACACACTTACACCATTTAAAACTGAAAACCAAGCAGTGCATGAAACATTAGTATAAACAAAACATTACCTGATCATGAAGTGAAGAAGCAAGACACCAGAATGTACATAAGAAATTTCACCAGAGCCAAATGAGAAAATGAACCAATCACAGCAATTTTACTACAGCTGTACTATAGACGAGTTGGGGGGGGATAACTAGTAGACCTCAGAACACATAAAAACAGACAAATTTCACAAAAAAGGCTTTTCTGGAACAGTTCAACTTATTAAAAATAAATATAGTCCCCAAATAATTTTGGTAATAATAGGTATTATATACAGTGTCATACCTGCTCAAAACCTTCAATTATCTCTGTTATACCCCCACTACTTAAAGCAGATTGCTTTATAATGAACCACAGTAGCTAACTGTAAATATTACAGACCCAAAATGGCATTCCTCCCTCCAAAGGGAGCTACAAGGAGAAGTACACAAACATAAAGATCCCTAATGAACAGACCACTAATAGAGTCAGGTTGAGGATGACCTTGATCCTGGGAGACTCATACAGCATCTCCTGAATGAGTCGCTCCTCATCCTCCACACTCCTTGGCTGGTCCTTTGTGGCTTGTTCCTTGTAACCACAGAACCAGTCCATCACCTTGACACACCTTCCCCCTTCTCCTCCACAGCCACCCTCATCGGGGCTGTCCTGCCGCACGAGGCCCACCTGGCCATTGTTATTGTTGTAGCGGTCTACAGATCTAGGCGTGTCAGAGCTTATAGTGCCGTCACTGGTAGGAGCAACTAGTAGCTTTACTTCAGCCCCATCCACACATAGCTCCTTCTGGAGGCCCAGGGGAAGCTCCTTGTGGAGGCCGCCATTGCAGTGGCTGGGGCTCTTGTCAGTCAACTTGTAGGTCTCCTCCTTTTGCCTAGTCGACAGCTTCTCCCGGTTCTGCAGCCCCCAGACAGTTGAACGAATAATCTGGTCTTTCTGTGGAGGCTCCGTGGCAAGGCTGACCACCACCGCCACCAGGCCAGAGAGCCAGAACAGGACTGTGGCAACATACATGTAGTGGATGCTGGTGATGAAGGTCGGCCTGTTGTCCGGCCGATCGCAGCGTGGTTCCCGGTATACGAAAGCGAGGATCAAGCGGGTGGACCCCAGAACAAAGCCAGTCATCCCCCCCCAAAAAGCACCGGTCTCATTGCAGCGTGGCCAGAAAATACCAAGGAGAAAAAGGGCTGCAATAGGGGGAGTAAGGTAACCAGCCATCTCCTGGATGTACAGGTACATCTGTCCCCCCTGCATTTCTATGATGACAGGGACCCAGGCAATGCTGATGGCCACCATGAAGATCACAAAGAGCCTTCCAACCACCACCAGCTCTCTGGAGGACGAGCCCTTCCTCAGCATTTTGTAGATGTCCAGTGTGAAGATGGTACTGGCACTGTTGAAGATGGAGTCCAGGTCACTCATAAGGGCTGCAATCATCACAGCCATCATGAGACCACGTAGTCCCACGGGCATGACATTCATGACCAGGCGAGGGTACGCAATGTTGGAGCAGCCAGCCTGGCTGCCACAGACTTGCAGGCAATGCTCAGGGCTGATGCAGACCAGTTCATCAGGAAAAAGGATTCGAGAAATCATGCCTGGGATTACAATGATGAACATGGGCAAAACCTTCAGAAAGCCAGCCATAAGTGTTGACCCCTTGGCATGGGCAATGTTCTTAGCAGCTAACACCCTCTGCACAATGACTTGGTCTGCACACCAGTACCAGATGGACGCTGGTGTCTGGCCCAGAAGGAAGCCTGGCCATGGAATGTCCTCGTCCAGCGGCCCACGCAGGAGCTTGAGCGACTGCGGCTTGGGATGGATGTGGCAGGAGTTAGTGTAGGAGAAGTTGCCAGCTGCCATGATTGCTGTGACATTGGGGACGGCCTGCATGTACTTGGTCCGGACGCCCTCCAGCCCACCTACTTTCACCAGACTGATGATGCTGAGACTGAGGGCCCCTGCAATCATAAGGACGGCTTGAAGGGTGTCAGTGTAGATAACAGCCACCAGGCCCCCCGTGACTGTTAATAGGGCTGTCATGCTAATCAGCAGGATAACAGACAAATACAGGTTCCATCCCAAGGACTCCTGGATGAAGAGTGCCCCAGCATACAGGTCCACTGATAGTTTGGTGAAGATGTAAAGCAGAAGCGATAGGCAGGCAAAGTAGACTTTGAGCCGTCTGCCCCCATAGCGCTTAGAGAGGTACTCGGGCATGGTGAACACCCCCGAGTTGATGTAGACGGGGATGAAGACCCAGCCAAGGAGCTGAAGCAGCAGGAGCGCGTTAAACTCCCAGGCGCCCACAGCATAGCCGCTCGCAGCACCTGATCCCGCCAAGCCAATGAAGTGCTCGCTGCCGATGTTACTGACGAACAGAGAAGCCCCAACGACCGCCCAAGTCATGGACCGCCCCGCGAGAAAATACCCACTCACAGTGCTCCGGTTGGCCTTCCACATGGCGAACAGGCCGACGAGCAAGACTAGCACGAAGTACAGTGCCACGACAGCAATGTCCGCTGCTTCCATAGCGGACCCCATTTTACACCCAATGTTCAGAGGGAAGTTTAACCAGCTACTGAAAACCAGAAATTAGCAGAAGTGGGAAACTAAAAATACTAAAAATCTGCAGAGTGAATTTTATAAATTCGACTAAGTGTGTCTGTAAAAAAAAAAAAAAAAAAAAGTGCTTTTCCTTTGGTTTGCTGTGAGAATGGAAACTCTTGTGTCCACATGCAGGTCAAAAAACATCAGTTTTTGTTTAGAAAATCCATGGGCCATATAGTGAGAGGGTGCACAGGAGGCTGCTGTAGACCGGTCTAGCAAAGCCTAGAGTAACATTCCTGCAACACAGCAAAGACAAAGAAAGACTACATTAGACCTAGCGTGGATGGAGAGAAGGTGGAGGAACCACACCTTGTACAGTACATAACACACACACCCCACACCAGCAAATTAACACACAAAACCAGATTCCTTTATAACAGTCATTTTATTACTTCCACTCAATGTCCTAAATAATAATTCATACAGAGGAATCATCCAATCACAGTACATTTTTAGGTACACCATTCACTAAAAATGTAGGACAATTTCCGGAGTATGAAGACAATATTAGAAATATATAAAAAAAAAAAAAAAACAATTGCTGCGTAAATTCTTATTATTAAATAAATGCTGTACTACAAGCTTAATTCCTCTAAAGTGAGAGGTCACATGTGTCTGATGCTAAAGTCCACCTTTAACAAAAGATGCCCATACCCAAAAACCTCATGAAAGCCTACAAAGAATGTTTCAGCTGTTACTATTCATAACATAACCATAAACTTTTAGGTTACAAATGAAGTGATATGGTCAACTCTGAAATCGAACAAGTGATTTATTTGACCATTCAACCATACACTGATTTACCACAACAAAGACGAGAGGTAAGGAGATGGCCAACCCCACCCAAAGCAAATGAAAAAAAACAGAGTAATAATAATTTTTACTCATGCAATAATTACTCCCATGTGATTTCTAAACTCCAGGTAAACTGCATGCAGTTCAAGAACACAGAGCAAAGCCTGGGTGGCTTGTTATACTGCGAGCTAAAAATATTTAGCTGCATAAACCTGCCTGTAAAGGCTTAAGTTCACCTTCACATGAATGTTTTACTTTGAACCCTGCAAGAAATCCCTCTAATTCATCTCAGCAAATTCTGGCCAAGGAAAATGCGACAGAATGCCCACCATCCACAGCAGCTGTTTACCCAAAACTCATGCGTTCAGGTATTTTGAAAAGATCTGATCCGTAATAATTCAAAATATAAGTTCCATGTTCTGCGATGGGCTGGCCCCCCATCCTGGGTTGTTCCCTGCCTCGTGCCCGTTGCTTCCGGGATAGGCTCCGGACCCCCCGCGACCCAATAGGGTAAGCGGTTTGGATAATGGATGGATGGATGGAAGTTCCATGTTTAGTGGTAGCCTCTACAATAAAGAAGCTATCAGAAGTTGGGATATTATATGATTAAGCGGCAGTTTAGTTTCTCTCTCTCTTTTTAAACATTTTAGTGCAACAGAATTGCGCTCATTGCAACAGAACAATGTAGAAGATGATTTGACTTCCCCGGTCTCCTAAAAAGGGACTTCCCTCTTCTGACTTAACAACATTTGTCAAGTTCTTTGTTATTCTGAGAATTTTAACGAGTTAAACCTCGTTAAGGAGGGTTATCTTTATCCAAACACATGGCAGTATATAGAAACTATTTACTCAAATGCAGTATGTTCACACTGATGTGCAAAATTATCTCACAGAGCAGCAAAGTGGTAAGGGGATGGCCGTTAATACAAACTCATCCGAGAATTAGAAATACCGAGTCCTTCCCCATAAAACAGATTCACACTAAAAGAAATACACATGCTTCGCTGTTTATAAGTTGCACACAAACGTCATTCGGGTCCTATAAGTGCACGGACAGCTCACGTAAATCAACTCCACTTCGGAGTGATCAAGTTGTAACTGGAGCGTATTTTCAGATGTTAGAAAGTGACCCATCTGCATCTCAGCCGACCAGGTACTGGATCCAGACGCCAGAACAGCGCCACTCTGGACGTAACCCATAGCAACGACTCCGCATCCTTCTCCCGTAACGTGTTTCTTGTGGACTGACAGGCAGATGGACAGACGGGCGGAACATTGGGTGGTCTGACCTTGGAGATAAGCATTACCTATAAACCAGGCGCACACAGCGACGGATGTTCAAAAACAGTAAACAAACCAGGATGGGGAGACAACAGAAACGGCCACTCCAGCCGGAAGCTCTACCGGTACCGGTTACTCGTGCCCCAATAGTATATTTAAGAAATACGGATAAATAGCTTGTTAAATAACGTCAGGCACACAGTTCAAGAGCAGTTCACCAACTGTCTCATAGACGTGTCTGTAAGTAATCGTAGGTCTGTAGTAATCGCCATCACATCGCTTAAGGTCCAGGATGACCCGACAAGAGGACCAGCCGAACCTGAACTGGGACAAGAGCACGATGCTTTCAGGAGAGCCGCGATGTGCAGACCCAGGAAGAGCGCCGAAGACATGGAAACTTCTAGAACACGGCCGACCAGTAGCAGCCGCGCTTCCTGGAGACTGCGACATCAAGGCGCAATCCCCCTCTAACCAGCATCCCGACGTCCCCAAACCACTGACCCATCCGCTCTGCGCTCTAGTGTAATGAGAAGACGATTAAGAAGGCAGCAGATTCATCCCGACTACTAATACAAGACGGCACGTTATAGCCCCTGCAACCTGTTTACCACCTCACCACTTACGGAAGAAAATGCCCATCATTTCCGGCTTTTGCCATACAGACTCCCAAACCCTCCCAGACGCTTATGAATGCTCACCACCCCTCGTAACGGCTTCCCAATGCTAGTCCAACAGTTCACTTTCGAACCTTTAATCCTGTACGGAGCGCCTATACTCCTGTGTATCACCCCAAATATGCCCCATGTGCTTATTATGACCCTCACGTGAGCGGTGGTGTTTGCTATTACTTACGGGAAGGTAGGCTATCTGGATTCGATGCGCAGATAGAGCCCACAATGACCGACGTCTTCAGCCATCACCGGGACCCGAGTCCCAGTCCTCCGCTCGCCTCCCCCTTTTAGAGGATACGCCTGCTCGAGACACGTGACGTCGGAATGCATATCACGCCCACCAGTCCGGGTAGCTCGCCACTGTCCGATGCACCGGCTCTAAGCCGCTATAAACATCTGTTTGTAAATATTAACAAGGTAAAGTCAGAGTAATCACTGTTCCCTGTCATCTCGTACGTCTGCTTTGGAAGTCCTTTGGTAAAAGTCGGATTTTCATTCATTGAAATGTGTAAACTCAATGTAATGTGGAAGTTTCCTTTGGAAAGATGTTTCCACAATTGGGGGAATTATATGATTATGTGACGGTGTTAAAACATCGTGGCTTAACTAATACGATGTAACATACAATAGAACAATCTGGAAGATGACCAGATGTCATTTGCCCCCCCCAAAAAAAAAAACAGAACAAAAAACTACTTTTTGCTTCTCTTACATTTTAGTCAGTTGTTTATTTTTTAGAAAAAGTCCGATATAGCCTTCAATATTCTTTATACAATTACATGCATGTATATAGTAACATTAAATAAGTGTAACTTACTGAGGGGGATATCGTGAATATGCAGGTTTATTTACTTTGGCAAGGAGGCCACTGCAGGACTAGAATGAATAGATTTTAGAATAAAAATAGGTTATGACATAAGAATCAGCTGTGACATTCTGTGGAGCTCACAGCATCTTTTGGCATCACACAAAAGAACCAAAATAAAAAGGTGTTACTCATGGGTTGGGGCCGGTGTGTCAGAAGTTGAGTACATGTCCATGGAATGTGTGTGTACAGATGTTCAGCCGGTTGGGTTGGATTTCAGACATGCCATTAAAGTGTATGGCAGAAATCTATCAGCGGTTCTTTTGATTACTTTCACCCTCTACATCCAGTGGTAGATGATTATTAGCAACAGTTCATGCAGTACTTTTGTGCAAACTCCTGTACAAAAAACTGTGTACTATGTTGTACCCTTCTCGATATTTTCTTCCTTCAAATTACATATATTGAGCTGTTTTTACAAGATGCCAGCAGTACTGTAACATTTTGTAAAGTATCTTCCTGTAACATAAGGAAGAATTTCTATCAGATCATCACAAGCTCCATCTTCTTCACAAATATTTGTTTCAATCTCTTTATTTTGCATTCATGATCAATATTAACCCCCTAATGGTTCATATGTGAGATTCTTACTGTAAAATGCATTGTCTATGTTTTGACAGCATATTTAAGTCACATGAAATAGATCAATGTCAATATTTCAGTAAAACATTTGGTATTGTGTGATCATGAGCAGAGTACCAGGAATGCTATGACATTCAAGTGAAATGTTCAGCTCAGCAGACCGTGAAACAGTTCTTGAGTTCCTTGATCCAGAATTTGAATCCAAATCCTACCGTGTATATAAAACCATTTATTGTTCCCAAGCACCTACCCTGACCAAAGCAAGAATTTTAACAAGAACAATAAATCATGTATTAGTCACTTAAAAATGTTATTATTTAAAGTCAGTGAAACGGATACTTCTTCGTAATTTAAAAGTTGCAAATAAACTCAAACGTGCTTAATAATTTTACATTCTTACTCTGGCAAGATAGTAGTCCACAGTTTATTAGTCAATGAAATTACTTATTATTTAACTTCTTCACAGTTAAGGAAGTATTTCATTTTCGTTTGCATTGTTTTTGCTTCGTATCCATATAGTGTAAGGAAACCCTTGTGCTCAGAAATGCTGCTGTTCGAGGGCAATGGAAAATTCCACGATGAATCTCATCAAGTCTGCCCGTCACGTGCCGTGCACGTCCCTGCTGAAGGTACCGCCGGGCAAGGGGGGCGGGGCGGTGGTGGTTGAGGTTCCCACCCATTCAAGGGGGTCCAGGGGGTTGTACTGGCTTGTTTTAATTATTGGAGGGGATTACAAAATTTACGACAATGCGTCGGGATGTAAACCGTGAGCCAGAATACGACTCGACTTGGCATTTTAACCCTTCGAGTTCCAATGATATTCCGTAAATTGCGGTCATCTTGGCACATAGAAATACAGCTACCCTGATCAAAACTGCATATAGCATGCATTTTAAAAATATAGGTTCAGTTGTTCGAATAATAAATGCTTACTTTGAATGTCGCTACAATATGTTATGCTAAAGGTGGAGTTCATTAAAATGTTAAAATGTGGTGCTGCATTTAAAATCGAACGATGTTCTGGGGCTTCATGGATAATTTTTAGTATTAAAAACAGAAAAAAATATTTTGGAAGCTAAAGAAATGTTTAGCGGGCGAACATAACGAACGAGGCCACCTAGTTCTTTAAGCACTCAAGGTAAACAACACTGAGGGGTTGTAATTTTCCATTTACCAATCTTTGTAAGGCGGAAGTAAATTTCCATTGTACTGGTATCGTCGATGATAAACTATGTCTCCCGTGATGCTTAGCGCTGGGACTACAATACCCAATGTTTAATTACACTTACAACGTTCGCCCACCAGTAAGGAAACATATAAACTATTTTGAGGCTTCTTGTAGTTTTTTGGCCAAATAATGTTTCTCTGTGGTACAACATGATAATCGTATCATTAATAATCGCTGTCGTATCCTAAGATTCGTCGTAACATGTACTTGTAATTATTAAAGCCGGTTTGGTGCGTTTGAGGAATATGTTTATGTATTATCGTATAGTATACGAATATACATACTACGTGACATATACGTGAAATATATCATACACACACACGCATAAAGAGAAAGTTGTTCTGCTCTGGTTTTTGGTTTGGCATGTCCAGTTTTTAATAGACAATACTCAATATATCTGGCAGATGAAATTTAACATAGACAAATGTAAGGTACTCCATGTAGGGAGCAGAAATATAAAGTACGGGTATTTTA
>JABFDZ020000001.1:45089171-45100659 GCA_019775955.2 Pollimyrus isidori
AAGCTGAATCCTTGGGTTCCTTTAAATCAGAGCTAGATAAGATTTTAACAACTCTGAGCTATTAATTAAGTTCTCCCAAGCAAGCTTGATGGGCCGAATGGCCTCCTCTTGTTTGTATAGTTCTTATGTTCTTACAGCCCTGTTTTATTTGGACACCATAGATGTCCATAGATCTTGTGTAGAATATTTTGAATAGTCTGCTTCTGTGGCTGTTCTCTTTGGGAACAGAATACCTTACTAAACATATTTAGTATGACAGTTCAGGATGTATAAAGGTCACATGATCAGGGTAGTTTCCATATGTATACACAGTTACTTATGTGTACAGTTGCAGTCAAAAGAAAATTGGGCGAGGTGCGTCTCTCCCTGTCCTCACACAGGTCAGCCTAATCAGGGCCGTCGAAATCGATGGGGACATGTACCTCCCAACATTTACTTTGGCTTCCTTCATCGCCTTTGCGTTTGTAGAAAATGGTTTTTATGTGTAATAGCACACATTCAGACCAAGTTGTCATTAAAGAATTGTTTTAATAACAGGTTGGCATATTACAGCAATGAACACCAGGAGGCAGCCATGACAC
Organism: Pollimyrus isidori; assembly: GCA_019775955.2. Taxonomy (NCBI): domain Eukaryota; kingdom Metazoa; phylum Chordata; class Actinopteri; order Osteoglossiformes; family Mormyridae; genus Pollimyrus; species Pollimyrus isidori. The sequence continues at coordinate 45,089,753 of JABFDZ020000001.1, forward strand.
ATGGTGCTATGACTTCATCTGTAGAACCAGCATGCTTGGTTGTTGTTGAGACAGCATGGAGGGTACAGACAGTAGGTAAATACAATGGAAACTATCTATTGTACAAATCATACAAATGACCTTTCTTATCCTTCAACATTTTAATATTAAAACTCTCCCATGTGACTCCTCACCGACCCCCCACTTGAAAAACTATTCTTTGTTATACAATTCCGATAAACTTCACTACAACTCATTAAGTATTGTTTTAAGTGACTGGCAACACAACCACAAACTTTGGCAAATGCACTAGGATTTTCTCGGTAAGACACAAGTAAGAAGACCCCTCAGACAGGAGTAGAAGAAGATCACCACTGAGAAAGAATCATAGGTGACTTGGTGGTGGCGGCTAAGGCAGAGGATTCACGTACCACAACTACACCCTGATCATTCATTAGACATACACACGAATGCCCACAGAGAAACACAGGACAATCAGCCTGCCCTGAAAAGCATTGCTGCAGCCTCACTGTACACTGAAGTCACTCTGCTGCAGATTTCCTGGGAAGGGACACGTCCTATTTATTAAGCACATCATCTTGTCTTTTGGGTCACCAGACATAATGCAGATAGATGTCGTTACCTTCATTATAGTGTGTTGAATCCAGGTAGGACTGCAAGATTATGCAAGATGTACAGCTTTAGTTTGATTCAAGAATGCACTGAATACATGGGCCTTAGATATCTAAACATAGCAGTCAAGACAGGCACTTTCCCAGACACCCCAAGTGTTGATACCTCAACTGCAATGCGTGTCCTCCTTTGCTACACCATTCTGGTTGCTGGATCTGCTAGTAATAATCTGCAATACAGCATCTATAAGAGCGTGCCAGTCAAGAAATACACATGGACACATCACACACCTGGAAGATAGAGTTTACGCACAGCCCATTAGAAGCTGGCAGGAGATTTTCCTGTAGAGTGACAAGATGCAGAGAAACTGAGACACCAAACCCATCACCACTAAGTCTCAGGGTTCATGTTATACCAGTCACATGTCATTTACAGTGTAGTCTTTTACAAGGTAACCTGTGATGTTTGTGCTAGAAAAAATAAATAGTAGTATAACAAAGCAACCCTAAGCTGCAATATAGCAGTAGGGGAATCGAGATCTCCTGTGGATTTTGTGTCTTCAGCCAAAAAAAACCACCAATCCAAAAATGCATGGCCTACAGAAAAGGTCTGAAACATGGACTGAAAAAAATACTTGTGTAGGATGGTATATTGAATATTATACATCATACAGTAATAAATTTTAAGACAAATTTCTTCAAAATAAATACATTTACTAGATACACATCTTGTTGCAAAACAATCTTCAGTAAACACTATAAAAGCCATATTCCAGTGATTTGTCAAGCCGACTTTTGCAGTCATTTGTCTTACGACAATCATGAAACATACTGGAAACTCACCTCCTGACATTGCAAACTTACTGTCATACTTAAAATCGAGCAGACAGAAATAGTGATCCGGTTCTAGTCAAAAGGATGTTGGATTCAAAGTAAATCACCTAGAAAATGTGAGGGCCATTTAAAAAAAATGTTTCCTTTCCGGGCAGCCACTGAAAGCATTGCTGCACCGTACCCATATAAACCCGCATTCATGCCGGCTAGTTCTACAGTATGTCACTGTACAATTCCCTTTATAGCAGTGTTTCCTAACCCGGTCCTCAGGAGCCCAGAGACGGTCCATGTTTTTGCTCCCTCCCAGCTCCCGGTCAGCAAAAATGTGGACTGGCTGCAGGTCCCTGAGGATTGGATTGGGAAACACCGCTTTATAGTTTCAGCAAAGGTAGCAAGACCATGAACCGCTATAATCATACACACAACTACTGAGGATCTCATTGAAATACACCAGGCAGTGCTATATGACTCACCTACTATTGTTAAAATGGAATGGTCTTCCTTACTCTTTGATGTGTCACATTACAGACTTGCACGCCAAGAAACACATACAGCATCTGGCTGTTAAAAAAATATATTAAAAAAATGAGCCTTCACTTGGCACAAAGCATTAAAAAAACTCACATTATTCTTCAAGTACCCATGTGACCTCATACAGCTGTGATTCCAGTTCCCATGTGACCCTGTGCCAATATTATTCGTGCACCCATGTGCGTGATGCCACAGCAGCATGACCCTGTGCGTTAATAACGGCTCCTCATATTTTCCATATCTCTGTGCTCTGATTCCACGCTTGATTTACTGATTGTGTAATTGTCTTCCGTGTAATTAAGTCCTGTTTTCCTGGGATCAGCAGGTCTGAATAATAAAACCGGTTGTCAGTTATGACTGTTTACGTGTTATACTACTTTCTGCATGTGCTGTGACTGACTGAACACATGAATCCATTAAAATACTTCGCAAGAGAATTAGGGCTCCCAATGAAGTAAATGGGCCAAAACAATAACTAAAGAAACCTAAATGCATTCTCTTACACTCCTTTAAGAACTCAAATAACTTATGCAAACATGCTCACATACATACACACTGCAGCTGGGGCTATTGTATATCAGAGGAGGGAACACTGGGGTCAGGAGTGCGGACAAAGGTGCTCTAGGACTCATCAAACAGTTGCAGGTCCAGCCGAACCACAATCTCTCCAGTTGGAACCTCATGCAAGAGAAGCCTCTTGGTAATGGGCCCTTTCGAACCCTGGTCCTTCTTGATATCTGCTAGGCGTATTTCTGTCCTGCCCAAGAAGTCTGCAAGTGAACAGATCATGTCATTTAGTAGGTCACCGGCACCTGAAGGCACCAAGCGTGCCATCTACTTCCTTATGTGTTGCTGACTGACCATCCGGGGAGAACTGGTCCCTCTCGAAGACGGTGACACACAGGACATCCTGCTCCAGGTCTTTGATGAAGAACTGGCAGTTGGAGTTCCATTTGGGGTTCAGGGTGTCTTGCATCGTCTTGGTGATGTGGCACTGAGAGGCCATGGTTACCTCACAGTATGGGTTACTCTTCCCTGGAACATCCTCCATAGAGTTAGATACGCAGCAGGCAAGTACCCATCAAGCAGTGGAAGATGCCTTTCACAGGCCACAGGTTGTGCTAGAACATGCACCATCACGGCACAGGCTTACCATGAGAACGGCAGGGTTTCAGCTCGATGCCCTCCACGATGTTCACCATCAGTCGCCCAATACCAGTGGCCCTCTGAGACCGTACTGGGAAGAGAGATACAGAAGCTACAGGCGCCTCCTAGAAAATGGAAGTTCTCAATGTGCACCACGCTCTTGCTAAGTCTTACAGTGCACCAGTACAGCAAGTGACGCTCTTCATTACCATGATCTCCATTATCGGTCCTCATTCGTCCAGGCCAGGGTACCGTTTGACCCATAGATTAAAATGTGTATCTACATGCCTTTATGTGGCGCGCCTACCCAGATATGCCTTCTCCCTTTTCTTTTTCTCTGTCTCAATGTAGAGTTCGGAGGCAGCCTTGATCTTCTGCACCCAGGCTGTCCTGCATGCCACAGACAGCACCAATCAGCATTTGAGGTCTCTGTCTGCACGTCCATTGCTGTAACAGCCTTGTGCTTTTCTCAAGCTGGGTCCCTGCGCACATATGTCCCACCTCTCACTGATGCTCTCTGCCCGCAGCGTGTAAACCCTGTCGATGTGGGAGATGTGGAACACCGGTTCGTCCCCGGATGGGTCGGTCGGCAGCTTCACCAGCACCTCATTCAAGAAAATGGGCTAGAGAGAGACACGGGTATACAGGGCACCCCAGGTGAACTACGACAAGGATGGGAATATTCAGTGTATGAGGAAGTGTGTAAATAAACAGGTGAGGGATCTGCGCTTGCACCTGTAAGGTTATGAGTTTGAATCCTATTTCTGGCCAAGTAATCATATCACCACTGGGGCTTTGAGGAAGGGTCTTAATCCCAGCTGCTCCAGTTGTGCTGGATGCTGGTTGATTTTCTTCTCTGCGCTATAGGCTTTCCTCATTTATACAACACTTTGGGCAAAAGCATCTACTATTTAATTACAGTCGTGCATCTCTTAAAGATAGGGATACATTCCGAGAAATGCATCGTTACGTGATTTTGTTGTTGCCTGAACTTCATACAGTGTGTACTTATGCAAACCTAGGAATTTTTCAGCTCCATTATATTCTTATGGGATCACCATTGTATTGGTGATCTATCACTCACTGAAACATTGTTAGGCGTAAGACTAACATAATGGAAAACTTCACACATAAGTATTTCATGCATAAAACCTAAATTGAAATGGTGGAACTGTTTTAGCTTTAAGTAAATTTAAATGTATTAAAATATGTGTTTTTTTTTCTTAGGGAACACAAGTATACAGTATCCCAGATACCCATACAGTAGATAGAAGATCTCTGAGAGTATGCAGCAACATAAAATGTTCATTACACCACAGAGTATAGACAACAACAAAGTATGCACTATGCCAAGGATTGGGTGGAAAGTCACTAAGTGTTCGTGTTCGCTACTGCACAGAGAGGCCAGAGGGTCTGTATGCCATCACATCTCCTCAGCTCCCAGGGATGTCTACTTACCGTCTTGTACATCCTGTATTGCAGGTGAGACTTGGGGCTGAAGACCTTTTCGGACCCCGAGGAGCCCAGGGGCTTGATGATCTGGGTGAGCAGTAGGAAGTCATTGAACAGAAAACCGTACAGCTCTTTATTGCTCTTGGCCTTGTAGAGCTTTCCGCTGTGCAGGAACTTCCTAGGTCCCAGGCAGTTGGTCACTGAATTGAACACCAGTTGCTTCGGGACAAAGTGCAGAGGAAGGGAGAGAAGCATTGCACTAGTAAATATATGCTTTCGTAATTTATACACCAGAAGTCAAACATGTTTGGCACAAATATGTCTGCTTAACATTTCCATTACTTTAAAAAAAAAAAAAAAAAAAATAGATCCTTTACAAGGGCAAATGTCTCCCTCCTGTGGTAGAGGATTCTGTAAAATAATTGCAACTTAACCAGTGAAGCAGCAAGCGTGGTGGTGAGCTAGAGCCTCATTTTCAGAGATGTGCTTAGATATGTGTACTTAGCGTCCGAGTGACTATACCTCGGATAGCCCTTCACACTGCACGTGGGTCTGGATCCACTCCAGGCGGTCCGAGTTCTCCTTCTCGCGGACACCCTCATTGACCTGCGAGCACAGCTCCTCCGCTTTCTCCAGGGCCTGCCGCAGGTGGCTGTGGTCAGGGTGGCTCTCAGGTGTGTTTTCCAGAATCTGGGGATAATCCTAGTTTTAGCCTGAATGATTTAATGTGCGATGTGCCACATTGTTCTGATGTACCATGCGGGGTCGACCAAAGCCTTTTTGGGGCCCTAAGCAAAATCTGATTAACCTAAATGTCACTGTTTATCTTCGTTCCCATTCTGACAGGCTGATCAGTTGGGGCACCCCCTGGTGGCCACTGAGCCTTAAGTAGACTTTTCGTTTGCTTGTGCCTTGGGCTCGTGTGAGTTTTACTTAAACAAAAATTTTCTGAGAGCAGAATAAAAAGCGATTGGTTCAGAGAGATAACCAATCAGATTGTAAAGGAGGTGGGTCCAAACAACTAGAGGAAGCAGGACAAACCAATCAGATGTTTTGAACCCACTTCATCCCACCTCCTGTACAATCTGATTGGTTCACAAACTTTAGAGTGATAATCATTTCTCGTTCTGCCTGTGGAATATTTTTTTGTGTGAATCAGTGATTGTAATGGATTACTTTGCCAAGAAACCTCTCTACTCTGCTGTATAAGCACCATTTCAGGTTTTGAGGTGGCTGGGCCTTGACGTACGTTTCTGATGAGCAGGGGGTAGCGCGTCACTCTCTGCATGGGCTTCAGAAGAAAGCTGGACAGTGGCATGCCTTTGCATCGTGGGTCCATGGCCAGCCTCTGAAACAGCACGTCCTCGGTCACGTTAGCACAGGAGTGTTATATCTGACACGCCCATCTGGGCCACCTCAACATCTCCCCCTACAGGAATATGCTGGAAAGAACCTGAAGCACATCCATTTAGTTCTAAATACTGTACCGGGCCAGATATGAATTGCAGACCACACTCCTAAGTCACAAAGATTGCAGTGATGAACAGCCATAAAAAAATTGCATGCAAATAATTAAATGCAAAAAAACTCTATTAATATGTCTGAATTATAGCTGTGATTTTTAAAACAAATATATCTGAGTTTTTCAAAAGCAAACCGACAAGCGGACATGACTTTAGCCCGGCCCCCAGCTTCATAGAAAATGATCCACTTGAGCTGGTTGCTACCTTGACAAATTCCTTGAAGTCGGGCACCTCGTCTGTCTTCTGCTGCAGAAGGGTGGCGCCGTTGAGCTGACAGCTGCAGAAGCGGATATAGGGCTGCATGTGAGGCAGCTGGGCTGTCAGAATGTCCCCAATCACCTTGACTGGCATGCGCTCACCCGACATCTTCTTCCTCACCCGCAGAGCTCTGGGGGATGGAGGAGGAGAGACTTACAGAATAACCCAGAAAACTTGTCATGTTTTGCTGCTGGAAATATTGTGAAATTTGATTAATATACTTTTGAGAGACAACAATCTTCAATCCATATTCATGTCATTCTAGGTTCTCTAAGCTAAAAGACTTACTTTCTTCAAATATGAGCCAGTCCAAGTAAAAATGATCATTTAACACTAGGTTTAGGTTGGGGTCTGGTTAGGTACATAGGAACTGGGAGTGACAGGACGTGTACCCTACAAGGTGTATTTTTGTATTCATTCATTCCCTCTCCAAATAAACAGACCTTTGAAGTGAAATTAAGTTGTGTCCCCAAACTCTCTTATATGCCATTGGGTCAGAGTGGCATACGCAACGTACTTTAGCAGCTTAATGTTACACATGATCAGCTCCTTCCAGTTGACAAAAATCATGGCGGCCTCCTTCTCCGTCAGCAGCTCGGATTCTTGCATTGGCTTCTGGAAAACCTGCACACACATTTCAATGTTTCTGCAGTGAGGGGGGCACAAAGCAAAGGACACGAGCTTCCGGCGGTCAGGCTACATTCTTCTCCAGCTTATACCTCTGTGACCAGCTGAAGGTCGCTGACGTAGTTCTCCTCTGTGACGATGAGCTCGTGGGTGTAGCCCTGCCGTTTCCTCTCGGTGGGTGTCAGCATGTCCAGGAGATGCAGGTCAGCACACCCTGCAGATCAAGTCAAGTCAAGCTATACTGTCATCACAGCCATGTACAATATACACGGAAATGAAAAAATGTTCCTCCTGGACCCAGAATGCAACACTCATGACAGGATGGGACAACAGCCTGGGTCAGGATCCGCTCCGAGCCCCCGGCCTCCATGCATACCCTGCCAGGAGTGATAACCATTTGGGGCCTGATTTTGAAAACACAGAGGCAGTTTCACTGTTATCAGTCAGGAAATGAAGCAGACCCTGGGAAGGGCCAATGGAATGAATCCTTAATATTCATCTTCATATCAGAGAGCAGATACTTTCACCCAAAGTGACACAGAACATGGTCAGAGACAGTCGCTGGTGCAACTTAAGGGTTTTGCTCAAGGGCCCAACGGTGCATCACTCTGCCAGCCAGGAAATTTAAATCAGGAAAACTGCAGTCAAGTCCAAACCCTCACACAAACATAAGGAATTACTTCCTGCAAGGGTCAGTATTAACCTTCCATGTTGGCAACAATTTGTCATTTTGTTTACTTGTTTCCTTCCAGTGAAAGGATAAATCAGGCTTACTGTGACTTTTCTATTATTTTCTATAAAGCTAAAGCATTTCTGACAAAAAACAACAAACCAGAAGACAGCTGTGTACGACGTTACAGATGAAACCCCAAGAAATTGATGGCGTTCTAAAAAAATGCTTTTTATTTCTTATCATGTCTACCTGGGCCTCACGATGACACACTGTAAATGAGCTGCCTTTTAAGTGACTGTGACAGCAACGTGTGGGAGTCCTTCTGCTTCTGTGAATGAGAGGCCACACTGTGAGCGAACAGAGACCCCTTAGGTGAACATCCTCACACTGAATACATTCAAAACATCACTCGCCAATTCGTCGGACCATTGCCACAGATTCGTACTCTTCTATAAAGCTTATTTTAAATCTGAGTCTCGTATTTATGTCATTCTTCAGAACCATTTTCAATTTGCTTGAGTAACACAGACGTATGGAAAAGGACATTTCATTTTATTTTCCTTTTTCTGATTTCCCTGTATGCATTATTACAAGAAAAGAAACCAGCTTTAGGATTGTGGATCATCTGGAGGGCCAGATATCTCTGACCAGAGCACATAAAAGTCCCAGGAGTCTTGAGTTCTCCAATAATGGTGGAAAACCAGCAGAGCCCAGCATGTCGTAACGTGGAACCGGTCGTGGAGAAACAGCAAACAAAACTTTCTGTACAAGTACTTCACATTACAATTTTAGAGTTACAGTAATTGATAATACTGTTAGGGAATAAAGGAGTAAATAGTATTTTGGCATGTATGGTTTGTTTGTAGTAAAACACTTAAAAGACAGACCCGTTTATACGGCAGATACAACAGGAGATTTCCAGGAGGTTTCTGCACCGGAATTCTGCGGTTACTTTGGGACTGAATGGAGAAAGTCTCCACTTTGTGATTTACTGCATTCTTTGGACTTCCAACAAAAGGACAAAGGAAAATCGGAGCCACGCTGTCATTTAATTTTCTTTCCCCTCGGTCTGCTGTTAAAACTAATTTTCATACGAAATAAAAACTATATACTGGAGATAGTAACCAAAGAAATAATCCATTACAATCACTGATTTATAAAAAATAAACTAGATTGGTAGTGACATGGTATACAGAATAAAACTGTAGCATTGTAAGCATATTTTTAAAATGTAGTTGGACAAAACTTGAGAAAACATGTAAACTAGTTGAATTCATTAAAAAACCCCAGTTCTTAATGCAATAATATATTTAGTGGACAAAGTGTTAAAATCCCCAATTAATCATATGGGGGGAGATAACGTCACTCTCACCTGAAAGAGTGTGTGTGTGTGTGTGTTCTGTTTTTTTGGTTTAACACACCATTTAGTCCAACACATTTCTGGAACAAAATAGGCAAAGAAAAGCACGAAGACACAAGCTGTTAATATAACGTTTGGTCTAACAACAAAAATAACACTGGACTCACAAAAGGGGGGGCAAAGGGGCCCTCATATAGGGGGGTGGGGGGCTGCAGATTAATCACAACACCCATCTCACCACTCTCCCCATCTGACCATGGCCACTGAGCTCCGACTCCCCACACTGGTGGGGTGAAGCGGCTTTGCCAGGAGGCCCTTCAGATGATGTGCACCATTAATGCTTTCAACACTGAGCTTGGCAATAGTGGGTCGTTCTGTGGAGAAGGACTGTGGGAGAGTGAGGGAGCTGCTTGGCTCTGGGCAGAGGTCACTGGCTAGGTCAGGTGGCCTGACCTTGATTTTTCAGGACATAACTGATGGACGTTTAGAATGACCAAGGTCTCCAATGACAACGCACAAAAAATAACGACACCCATACAGTATTTCAATCACAGAAAGCCACAAAAGGACCCACTATCCAAGCTCTTCTTCATGACAGTATTAAAAAAATCTTGCTAAAAAAAAAAAAAGGAAACAATGAATTACTGAATTTATTATAATTGCTGGAAAGAGTTGGAGGTTGCTTGTAGATTTTCCATGCATGTATGGTTTAAAATCAAATAGTAACTGCTCTGCAGTGGGTTCTTCTGGCCCAAAGGCCAGCTGTCGATCATGCAGGAGTCACATGATCAAGGGCTGCATCTCCCATCATCCCGCGGGGCAGTGTATAGGGGATAGTGGGTCTCTTTGAGGACTTTCAAGGCTGAGTGGGAAATGGGCAACATATGATTCCTGGAAAGAGGAGGAGAACACAGCACATAAGCAAACTGAAGAGTTAAACACGCACAACAAAAAAATGCAAATACACAGGCTAGGAGAAAAAAAAATCAAATGAATCTGGCAGACATGTTCACAACACCACATGAGGCAAACGTGACAGAGGTCTTGCATGCCAGGCAAATGTTGGGAGGGGGGGCAGCATGACAGACAGACTAAGAACAATGGAGCAGTGCGGAAGGCTGGACCGGACACATTGGGCTCACACCTACTGGGAAAAACTATAGCATGAAAGGTCCTCAAAGAGGCCTCCTGAAGAACGTGGGTCCGACCTGAGAGCAATTTGGGATTCTCTACCTCAGCACCACACCTATAACGTCTCATCTGCTTGGACAGCTCTCCCTGTACCCGCCCGCACACACGCGCACACACACACACACACACAAACCACCCTCATGTCCAGGGTCTGGTGGTGCTACTCACACTGCTGGCTGGGGTCCGTTTCGGTGGTCAGCTTGACGTAATTAGAGGGGAAGAGGCCCACGGCGCCGTTGAGCTCCCCCCTCCACCAGTCGGGGTCGTCCTTGCTGAGCACATTGATGACCTGGCCCTTAGAGAAGGGCAGCTCATCGTCGTTCTGTGCCGTGTAGTCGTACATGCCAATCACCTGGCACACTGAGAGCAGAGGGTGGGGGCGCCGGTCAGCACCATGCTGGAGAGCAGAGCAGCCTGACGTAGCGTCAGAAAGGAGAACCGCCGTATCATGACACCACAACACTGCACCACTACACCGCACGTAACAGCACAACACCACACGACCGTACCACCACACCGCACGACCGTACCACAACACCGCGCGTAACACCACAACACCGCACGTAACACCACAACACCGCACGTAACACCACAACACCGCACGTAACACCACAACACCATACCACACCACACCGCCATACCACAACACCGCACGTAACACCACACCGCCATACCACAACACCGCACGTAACACCACACCG
>JABFDZ020000001.1:45100759-45130698 GCA_019775955.2 Pollimyrus isidori
AACACCGCACGTAACACCACACCGCCATACCACAAAACCGCACATAACACCACACCACCATACCACAACACCGCACATAACACCACACCGCCATACCACAAAACCGCACATAACACCACACCACCATACCACACCAGCATACCACAACACCGCACGTAACACCACACCACCATACCACAACACCGCACATAACACCACACCGTCATACCACAACACCGCACATAACACCACACCGCCATACCACAACACCGCACATAACACCACAACACTGCACCACTGTAACACAACACCACAGTTCGCTGTAACACTACACCACTGTACCATAACACTCGCACAGAACCACAACACCACACGTAATACCACACCACTGTACCACAAAACTATACTGCAACAACAAATCACTGTACCACACCACCACACGTAACACCAGACCACTGTACCACAACACCATATGTGACACCATACCACAACTCCACACTATTGTAACACTGCACCACAACACTGTACCATTGTACTGTACGTGACACCACACTACTGTACCACAAGAATGTACATAGCACCATACCACAACAAACCCCTGCATAACTATGCACCACAATAACATACCATTGTACCATGCACCACAATGTACAACTGTACCACAACCCCACAATATACCATTATACAACCCACCACTATACCACAACCCAACACCACACAAAATATCGCTGCACCACAACACACCAATGTACCACAACACATCATTCTACAAAACCTCACCACAATAAACCATTGTACCACAGCACCACGATGACATACAACACCGCACTACAATAACATACATTGTACCACACCACCACAACACATCACATAACGTAACACCACACCACTGTACTTTAACATTGTACCACTGTACTAGACATAAAACCACACCATTTACCACAACACAGCACTAAAATAATATACCATTGCACCACAACCCCACACCACCTTACTACAATCCAACACCACAACAACACAGTACTGCGTCAGAACACTATACCACTGTACCATGACACCACACGACAACAACAACAACACATTACTCTACCACAACATTACAACATACCACTGCACCGCAACACTACACCAATAACCTACCACTGTACCACAAGACCACACCATAACACCACACCACAATATATGACAATAAAACACACGTAACACCAAACCACTGTACCACAACACCACACTACAGCAATGTACCATGGTACCATACCATGGTACCACAACGTTACATCATAACACACCACTGTAAAACATTACATTTCTGTACCACAACACAGCCCCCTGTACCACCAACCCACAACATCACAGAAGACCCCAAAATATGTTTCTAATACAAATAAAAAATTAAAAAGCACATTCTGCTTCTGGAATCCCCTAAGGTGTAGTGTTTGGTCACTTGACCATACGGGGGTTTGTTCACACCTGCATTGGGCACCTGCGGTTTGGGTGGCACAAGCTCTGTGGGCGTGGTCTTGCTGGTGCTTGGACTCAGCAGCTTCACATAATTGGCTGGAAACCAGCCAATCTGGCGCTTCTTCCCTCGAGCCTGAAAAGATAAGGCAGGTGGTTACGAGGGGGTTGTGTAAGCTGAAACGAGAAGGACAGGGGTCAGAGTGGAGAGTGGGTACAAACCTGTAGCTCCCCCTCCCACCAACCACCTGGGTTCTTCTTTCTGATGAGGATGAGCTGTCCATGAGCCAAGGTTAACTGCTCTGGCCCTGTGGCGGTGTAGGCGGCAATCACCTGAGCAATCTCTGAGGGGGGGTGCAGAGGGGACAGTCAGGTAAGCAAGGAGATACCACACCGAAGCACAGCGATAACCCCCCTCACAAGACAATGGCAAGGATCTGTGCGAGTGACCGTTTTCACATAATTAAGTGATGTCCAGCCTCCCCCACCCCACTTCCCTGTCCCTTAACTATGCATCATTAATACATCCAGACCGATGTGGAATGCAGTTGTGTCTCACCTGGCTTCTTCCCCAAACTCCCCGTCTTCCCTGCAGAGCCCAGGGCCTAAAGGGATACAGAGAGGAGGCTTAGCCAGGCATGGAGAGCACTGTGGGTAACAATGTTGATAATTGTTTGTAGTCGTTTTCAGTGCTTGATTCTCCAGAGGAAGCTCTGCCTCCCTGACTGTGATCAGTCTGTCATCAGCCCCAGTGAAGGTGAGTCCTACCTCAGAGTCTCGGGGCCTCACATAGTTGGAGGGGAAGACCCCAGTTCTGCCTGCTGTCGCACCGGTCCACCAGTCCCCCTCCTTCTTAATTACCAAGATGACATCCCCCTGCTGGAATGTAAGGTCGCCCTGCTCGCTGCTCTCATATGTGTACATTGCTATGTATTCTAGGAACACAGACACACACATTTATCAACAATAATCACAAATAATTTATATGCTTATATTTATTATTACAGGCAAGTAGAAAATGGTATTTCTTGTAATAAGTGAGAAAATCTAATCAAGAAAAATACTAAAATATGAACAGTGAGAAAAAAAAACAGCAACAGTCATGTAGTGGGTGTGGCTAGTGGCCAAGCCCAGAGGGAGTGCATAGGGTTGAGGCCGACTGTGGTGGGCGTGGGCCAAAGGGAGTGTCTAGGGGGAGGATTTGGATGAGGTGGACGGAGCCAAGAGGGACTGTCTAGGGGGTGTATTTGGATGAGATGGCTGGGGCCAAGACGGAGTGCCAAGGAGGTGGATCTGGATGAGGTGGGCAGGGCCAAGAGAAAGTGCCAAAGGGGTGGATCTGGCTGAGGTAGGCGGCCCCAAGAGGGAGAGCCAAAGGGGTGGATCTGGCTGAGGTGGGTGGGGCCAAGAGGGAGAGCCAAAGGGGTGGATCTGGCTGAGGTGGGCAGGGCCAAGAGGGAGTGCCAAAGGGTTGGATCTGGGTAAAGTGGGCGGGGCCAAGAGGGAGTGCCAAAGGGGTGGATCTGGCTGAGGTGGGCTCGGTCAATGCTGTCTGAGGGATAATCACCTTCTCCAGACTCTGTGGGTTTGCTGGGGGACGGTGTGGGCCTCTTGATACTCGGGGGGCTTTCAGACGAACCTGACTCGATGCTGCATGGAAACACGGTAAGGATAAAGTAAAAATGAGCTCAGTTATACATACTATGGGCCATGTGATACTGAGGCTGTACTGATGGTTCTGGATTGCACTGCTGCCTGGCAGCTAAGGCGGTGAATCATACCTCCAGTCTGTGGGTGATGTAGGAGTTGTGTGGGTTTTCACCCAGTACTTCACTTAGACTAACTGATGTCTCTAAATTGCCCACAGAGTAAGATTGGGTGTATGTGCCCTGCGATGGACCAACTCCCGTCCAGGAAGGAGCTTGGCCTTAGTCTCTGATGCCTGGCGCTTAGAGCCCAAGAATAAGTGGCTCAAAGTTAGATGGACGATGGCAAAACAGTAGGTGTGTGAACCCTTCAGATATCTTGAACTAGAAGATCAGGAAGCAAAGAAAGCTGGTCCTTATCATGAGAAGGATCTGCCTCCCTCTCTGTCCCATGTACACACACACACTGCGGGCAACAAGACGCTTCCTAGTGAGTGAGGATGTGCGGGTGTCACACGCACCTCAGCGACTTGCGCACGGGACCCGAGACCAGCTTGACGTATGACTTGGGGAACCAGCCCCGCTGGCCCTGCACCTCTCCGAACCACCACATGTCCTGCTGCTCCAGCACGGTGATGACGTCGCTCTTGTTGAAGTTCAGGTGGTTGTCCTTTTTGGCTCGCCATGGATACAAAGCTTGTGCCTGGAGACCCTCCACCTTCTCCCCCTGAGATAGGAAAGGATGGTAGTGTGTCCATTACGGGGTGCCACCCTCATATTCTACTTAGGAGTAACCAAAGCTGCAGGGGGCGCTGTCCTCAACACAAGCAGAATGCCCACTGGGCATGTGCCCACCCACCGTACCTGGCCCAGCACGGGTGAGGGCGACGATCCTGTCAGGGTGGCAGGGGTAAAAGCAGACCGCTGCCGCAGCTGTCCACCACTAGGCACCGACAGTGAAGGCTGGGGGGGCCATGCGTCCCAAACATCCCCCTCAGCCTTTTCTACCGTATTTGACGGCCACCTGTAGTCAGGAAAGACAGTTCAGAAGAAGTGGACTTCACTCTTGATCTGCTGGGATCTGGCACTCGTAATTATATCATTTCTGTTTCAGTGTGACTCACGTGCTGCTGAAGTCCGCCCAGTTGTTGGAGGAGGAAGACGACGAAGAGGACGGAGGTGGTGGGGCGGCAGAAGTCACTGGAGGCGGGGCGGTCCTAGCCTCAGGGGGAGGTGGCTGCATGGGGGTGGGCGTGGCTGAGGCGCTGCTAGGCAGGGCGTGAGTGGCCAGCTTGGGGGCGGAGCCCATGGCAGCCCCAGACCGAAGAGTAGCAGGGTCCTCTGTGTCTGTGATCTTTTCTGCATAGTTGGCAGGGAACCACCCAGTCCTCCCATTGAGCTCACCCCCCAGCCAGCCAGGCTCACCAGTCTGCGATTCATCAACCTGGGGGAGAGGGGGTTATGGGGGAGGAGTTACGAGTTTTGCCACGCCCTCGCAGAACAGACACAAGCACCAGAAACAGCTGAACATCAAACACCCCCAATAGCAGCCACTATGCTCACAGGTAGGTATTCCCCATGATGCCAATGACACGTTTAAGAAGCTACTCATGGAGATGAAGCGTGCCTAACACCTTTATATGGCATATAACTGGACAATCTACCAGCTTCCTGCACATACAGGCCATGCATGTTACACTAGGGTGACCTAACCCACGTCAGGAGGGACCCTGAGCTACTTCAAGTTTCACAAGCTACTTTAACAGTGAAAAGCTGCTGTGCTCGGCTAAATTGTTTCGTCCATCTTGTACTTTCACTGGTTTGTTTCCTTGATTGACAGACTCATCCAGCTGTTTCACATCAACATCAGAGACGCATATGTGATTATAGGAGACTGACCAATCTGCACGCAGCGTGAACTCTAAGAGCTTAAATGAAATCTGGGTCCTTTTAATACAGATGGCTGAAATGGTAGCTTACAAACCCTGTCGTAGCTCAAAGTGTCCGTCCTCACATGGATTAAGGGGTCGCCCTATGTCACAGGCCGATGAAGTGCTGCGATTCTGCTCCCAAAGCCTGTCTCCTTGCCAGTCCGCATCCACACGCGATTGCCATCGCTTTCATCGGATCGCAGCAGATACAGACGCAGAAACACAAGCCAGGGAGAACACAGAGGGCCGGCGGTAGGGGTGGGCGACAGAGGACGGGGCGACCAAGCAAAACTTACCCACTCCCCTCTCACCTCCAGGTGCAGAGCACACAGGTGAGAAGTAGGGTTAGTACTTGTGGAGATGCTCACTACACTGTCCACAGCAGTACTACATTACCCATAAATCCACGCCACACAGAGGACTCATTCTGAGAAACACCTTCCTCAAAGAACCTTCTGTCATTTCCTGTTGTACACATCACAGCTACCTTAATGGCTATACCTTCCTCCCACTACAGGGGTCGCTTATGGGCTGATATTTGCGCCACTAGAAACTGAATATGAAATTTGTATATTTGAATCTCCATTTATCCGCATTACAAAACTGAATATGGTGTGTAGTATGTGTGGTTAAATGAACGATTTCTCCCACTGCTAGTTTATGTTAATATGGTAGACTAACGCAAAACTAGCTAGGGATATTAATTTTACTTCTAGTTTAGTTTAAGTTATGGCTCGCCTGTTCATGTCATCTGGCTTTCTAGCAGTGTTTATGCTTAATATATTTTAAAATATTCATATTGCCGATATGAGGCGGAAATAAGTCTTAATTTTATGCGAGTATGAAATATTATTTAGCACTTCATAATGCACAGAGAATATAAATATGACCAATAAATTTATGTCGATGCAGTGACATTTTTTGTTTTGTTCTTGACCTTTTCCTTTCTTAAACACCTGCATTATTAGCGTGTTTTGGTAATGAAAATTGCTTATAAATGATTACATAAAACATTAAATTTTTGTGGAGAAAAAAAAAAACACTGAATATGAAATATTAAGCAAATGTGTTTAATCCGCGATACACTCAAAATGGGAAATTGCTGCTATAGTTTGCTACTGAAGGTAGGGATTTGCAAAAATCCAAGGCTGGGTATTTAAAAAAAACACAACTAGACATGGCCATGCCACCGTTATGTTCAGCCGAGGGACGAAATAGTAAAAGACATGATTGACAAACATCATCTAGGGGTGCTGATCAAGGGAGAAAACAGCCATGGTGAATGGTTGAAGAAATGATGCTTAAGTGATGAGATATTATTACACAATAAGAAAATGCATAAAAATTAGTGTAAAACAGTATTGGACACATTCCTCCAGGGTGTCCAGCCTTGGCTGTAACCTCACTGTGGCAATAAAGGCTGAATCTGAAGAGCCACACAAGCAGCTCCTGATTCCTGATTGGCGGGGAAGAAAAAAACACAATACGACTGCATCGACACACTTAACCCCAGCATCGATCTAAATGTAAAGTTATAAAGCGGGTTTGAGGTGATATGCGTCTGGTCTGCCGCATGTCTACAGTGCTCTCTGTGTACTGTGCTAATAAGCGGAAGCATCAATTGGACTGGCGTTGAGTATGGTGATCTGTATAAGCTGTGCTCGAAGAGGAGAAGTAAAAGTGTTGCTACTGGGCTGACCATGAGAACGGCGGCGGGGGTGTTGGGAACAACAGAAGCGCCTCAACAACACTGTCGAGGTGGGATAAATGCTATTTCGAGTTACTGGAATTCAGATTGAAACTATTAAATTCAGATTCAGTTTTGTAATGCAGATAATTGCAGATTCAAATATACAAATTTCATATTCAGTTTCTAGTGGCACAAATATCCTTAGTCGCTCTCCATGTCTGTGTCTATGCTGACTCACCATGACTATGTCTCCAGGCTGGATGGTGATCTCGTCATGGCTACGAGCCTCAAAGGGGTACAGGGCTCTGTAGAACACCACCTTCACCTTGTCCTGGTTGAAGCCGGTCACAGGGATTTTGTCTGCTGGGGGGGGTGAAATCAGGATAAAGTTATACCACCAGTTTGCATCCTTATTTAACAAAGATGGCCGACTCACCGGACAGACTTGAACCGACCTGTGGGCCAGGCGGATTGAGCTGGCGGCTTTCCGGCCTCCGGCTGCTGGCTGAACAGCTGGTTGAGTTTGTCCTGCACGTCCCTCTTGTTTCTCCCGTCATCCTCTGCCACCCGCTTCATCCACAGCTGTGGGGGAGGGGCGACCGTGTCCCCCCCTTCATCCTGCCACACGCAAGGCGCCTGTTCTCCCACAGCGTCCAGCCTAGGCGGCACAGACAGGCGGGGCTGACCCAAGCCGACCTTTCTGCGACTGACCTGTAACCACTGTCACTCGTCGAGCCTCCTCACCTGCCCCCAAGGTGCTCCGTGGCGTCCTCCTCCGCCTCCCCATCCTTAAGCTTCCCCTCGGCCTGTTCCCTCTGCTGCACCTCTGGATCCAGGTCCACCTGCCTCTGCTGACTGCCGTGCATCTCCCTCAGCTCCTAGGCATGGTGAAGGCAAAGGGGGGGGGAGTGGTGGTGTGAGGGCCATGGTGTCACCCTATAAACAATGCCTAGTCTCGGCAGTTAGTTCTGGGCCTGGAAACCATCCATTTTGGAATCGGAAAATAATGTCGCTCCCCGTCAAGAGAGAGAAATTCCCCATGGAGCCAGAAGTGCCGTCACCCTACTGGAGCGCGGGCAGGACCACGCCGAGGGTTTCTGGCCCCATCCGCACAGGACCACGGGGGTGGGGGGTTTCCGGGAAGGCGAGGGAGACAGCGACGGCGTAAGGATCCGCAGCAAGCCCGCACACCATTAACACTCAGTATTTGTTATGGTGCGACGTTAGAATTTCGTGATTACAAAACACACTCAATGATGGGAAACGGCGTATTATGACCAGGGGAGACCCTTAGTCCTGTGAGCGAGCAGACAGTGAGAAAGCAATAACCAGACACAGTGGTTGTTAGTTCACGCCACACATACACTGAAACAGGCCCCGTCAGGCCAGACCACCCAGTTTAGAATAACATGCAAATCAAACCAAACACCATTTTCCTGGCACAATCACCCCCTCTCATGTTTTAGTCCATGCCCTGTCATCTAAATTGTCCTCTAGGTACCATCTGCTTGGCATTTTACCATCTCATTACATTCTTCTGGCTGTTTGTGCAATCTGAGTGCATGCTTCCTTTTTCCTTCTCATTTCCCAATCTAGCAAACGCTCTGAAGGACACAGAACATCTTCATATATTTAACACTCTTTCCCCCCCACTCACTGACATATTTGATGTAATCCCAGAAGCAATCCAAACATTCCTCTTCACATAAGGTTCTCTAATGAGCGTCCACAGCTTCACGCTGCCTGCCAGCAATTCAGGCCTTTTGGTGAAACTTTTAAAGCCGACAGCTTCAGGTTAGATCCACGATAAACATCTCCTGCATTCTGAGACGCGGCCAGACTCATCCACTGCCATCCACTGGTAGACCCATGCGATCCACCCATTTGGGGTCTAAACTGAGCTCAAAGCTTTGGTCTGATGCTCCCCTCAGCACAAAACCAGACATATAAATCTGGGTCTTCAGTCCAAATGAACAGCTCAACAGTCCAAATGAACAGTATGGATAAAGATTGTGCTTTTGCTTTGTCTCCAGACATTACTCTATGCTCATTCATGATTCATACAAGCTCCCCTCTGACTCTTAATATTGTAATAAGGCATTTTTAATGTTTTTTTTTACTTTACATATTTTAAATCATTCCCAAACCCTGCAGCATCGGTCCCACGTCTTGGAAAACGACTCAGCTCTGTAGCCAGGGCAGACGGGTAACCTGTGTCATGATAAGTCAGGATTAGCAGAACTTGACAGAGCACCACCTGCTGGTTTGGAGGGAGCCTGCCTCTGACAGCTTCCCTCCAGGAACCCAAGCAGAGTGTCAGCATTTTCTCTGAAGGAGCCTTCAAAGACAGCCTTGTAGTTAGGGGGGGGGGGGGGTACAATCAACAAGAGTGGGAAACATCTGCAAAACGGAGCCAAAATGCTGTAAACGGCCCAGGAGGGAGCGGAAGACAAGATAGCAGCGCCTCCTCCATCAGGCCTTCATACTGCAAAACACAGGGGGCGCTGCATCAAATCTCAACAGCCTGCAGCTATCGTCAGTCTTAAGTCAGACGTAAAAGACAAAAAAAAACATTAGCGGCACATGCTGTCCAGCCACTGCAGTCAATGAACATCAGGCCCCCAGTGTCCTAAACAGGGCCTCTCCCTCTCCTGCCTCACAGCAGCTGACACTTACAGAGAATCCTTTATCCATCCATAGCAAGGCAGGCAGTGTGAGTACGAACCCCAGTGTGTGAGTACAGCAACTCCAAATTCAGTCTGCCTTGCAGTAACTGAGAAATTAATCACTAGCAGCAAAGGTGCACTAATCTGCAGCAACCAGCAGGGGCAGCAGTGAGCAGCACACCCAGTGGCCCAGGAAGGGCCGTTGGTGACTACCTGGCTCCCCCTATGGTCCTGCTGCAGCAGCTCCAGATGCAGGCCTTCAATGCATGTCGTGTTTACTTCATAGAAAAGGCCGAGGGCCTGGAAGACGCCCAGGCCATAGACATCGGGGTGGGGTGGTGGGGGGGAGCAGCAAAAATAGAGTGAAACATAGGAGAAAAGACAAGAGGTAGGACAGCGAGCCCTGACACACCCTGTACAGTGTAGCTGTAGCGTGTGTGTATAGTACAAACCCCAGACAAGCCTGCAGCG
Organism: Pollimyrus isidori; assembly: GCA_019775955.2. Taxonomy (NCBI): domain Eukaryota; kingdom Metazoa; phylum Chordata; class Actinopteri; order Osteoglossiformes; family Mormyridae; genus Pollimyrus; species Pollimyrus isidori. Next base: position 45,110,601 of record JABFDZ020000001.1, read on the forward strand.
CCCTATAATGACCTCCTCTGTACTCTAGTTCCCACCCTCAAACATCCAAAGTACCCCCCCAGGATGAGAACAGCGCAGAGCTGACGGAGGGGCCCGGCTGGATATCCCTCCACATACGCATTTGAATGAGACCCCCAGCCCTGTGAACACAAAGTGTGGCTACGTGCCCCCACCTTCAGCTGAATGTTGAAGGCATCCATCTCCTGCATCTTGACCCGCGTCTCCTTGTCCACCAAGTCCAGCTGGCTCCTCAGCTGCTGCCGCGTGGACTCCTTCGCATCCAGGGCTTTTCGCAGGCTCGCCAGGGTGTCCCCTGAAGACGGAACCGGACGTGTGAACGCGAGCCGCTCAACTCGTCCAGTGGGGCGGCGGCAGAGAGGCCCTGGGCTCTATGCCACTTACTGTGGAGGCTGTTCTGCTGCACCTGCTTCAACTGGTCATTCAGGCTTTGCTTCTCGGGGATCAGCTGGCTCAGCCACTGCTGAGATTCCTGTACCATGGGAAAGCATGAGGAGAGGGTCCGCAATGGCCCAGCGCCGGCCCAGGACCAGACCGGGGAGCGTTGGCCGTACCTGGAGCTGGCGCTGAAGGTGCGTGATCTCAGCGATGCGCAGCTCGCGGGTCTTGTTCGTGCTCTCGATCTCGTGCCTCTGGGCAGACAGGCGGAAGCGGATGTCCTGCAGCTTCCCCTCCAGCTGTTGCTTCTTGTCGTTCTGGTCGACAAACGGCAAGCGACAGGCATGTTTCCACAAAGAGAAACGACTCATCCGACCACATGCTTGGCTGCAAAAAAGCACAACAGTCCAGGGGGAAAAGAAAACTCGGCTGGGCGACCGTAGCACCAACAACGACATCCAAACGGTCGGCTCCCATCGATGGTGAGGACTTAAACTGGGACACACCAGCAGGACGAGAGGCATGCAGCCCCATAGCCGACTAGCCCCAGCGGTGATTGAAGATGCTCGATCGGCAAAGACAGCGCTTGCAGTGACTAACCGTGCCGCACACACCGCCAGAACGGGCAGTCTACAACATTCACGGCCCAATGACGTCCAGCGGCCAAGATTTGGCTTTGTCTGCCCCAGGCTTTAGGCCCTGGCGGTTTACAGTCCCTGGATCTCGGAGCTCTCGGGTTTCTCCTCCCCTACTGCCAGCCATGCAGACCTACCAGTGCTTCCAGCTCAAACTCCAATGTCTTCTTCCTGGCTTTGAGAAGGACCATGTCCTCCTGCTGCCGGTTGCGGTGCGTCAGCAGCTCCTGCCTGCGAGCTCGCTCCCACTCCAGCTGCCGCTGGCGCTCCTGCTCCCGCTTGGCTGCCTGGGATGGGGGGAAGGGGGCCGTCGCAGTCGTCAGGGAAACCACGCACCCACACCCCTCCCATGCGCCGGGCACTCGCTCACCTCCCTCCGCTCCATCTCTTTCCGCCTCTCTTCCTCCCGCTGCCTCTCCAGCTCCCTCTGCTTCTCCAGCTGCTTCTCCAGCTCTTGCTGCCGCCGCCGTTCCTGCTCCAGCCGCTCACGCTCCTTCCGCTCCTGCTCCTGCCGCTCCAGAGCGGCCAGGCGCTCCTGCTCCTTGCGCTGCTGCTCCAGCAGGGCCTGCCGACGCTTCTCCAGCTCCAGGCTCCCGCGCTCAAAGTTCTCCCGCTTCTTGTCCTCGAACGTTACTGGAGATGGGATAGGTGAAGATGGAGGTTCATTCTGATGTCACCCATCGTTCAGAAATGCGACCATCAAACCGTCACAGGGCTACATGAGCTAGAGGTGACAACCACACCCACACGACCTCTGACCCCTGACCTGGCAGCTTCTTCTCCGTGCCCTGCTGTTCCTCCTCTTCTGGCTCCTCAGCCCCACGCTGTTCGGCACTTTGCACGCTGGTTACAGAGATCCCGCTGCCAGAGCGCCCTCTCCTGGAAGGGGTTCAAAACAGCACCTCTATTAACTCCAAGTGATGGGCTGGAAAAACGAACCACAAAGGCCCTTGAAGTGGGCAGCCGCACTCACGTACCGAAAGGTGGGCGGGATTAAGTCCGGCGGCAGCACCAGAGGAAGGGGCAGCCCTGACATGGCCATGTCAATCAAATGCATGGCCAGGATGAACTCCTCTGCCGTCAGCTTTCCGTCCTGGTCAATGTCCGAAAGGTTCCTACAGAATCATGATCCAAAGGGAGGTCTTTAACCTTAGAGCACACCTTGTGCTTGCAGTTAGCAGACAGGATGCTGGTAATATCTAACCACGCTTAAAACAGCGACATTCCTCCGTCTCACCATATCGAAGCCAGCTGTGCTTGGGGTAAACTGCTCTGCATCAGGATGGTTCGTGCTTGAGGTCCTACAAAGGTAGTCATAGACCGTGAGGGAGATAACAGAGTGGAGCGAATTGGCTTCAGCACACTGTTGAACCCCATGCCGTGGACCTGCCAGCTTCTACTTAACGTCACCTACAGTAAGCTTAACTGGTCACTGAGCTTCTAAAGCAGAGATCTCCAAATCCTTGGCTTCTGAGAACCTATACCTGTTACTGGTATTTAGGACTGAAATCCTACTGGATAGTAGCTCTTCAGGAGACCCCTGTTCTAAAGTATATGAATTAACATGGTCCAGTTGCAGGATGATGTAATCCACACCGCGGGTTGCTATAGTGACCTAGCAGCATCTTGCGCGGCATCAGTAATGTCCAAATTCCCACAGACCAAAGCCTTTCTAAAGCGGTTACAGGTTACGACCATAGCTGACAGAAGATTGTGTCTCTTCAGCAGAACCAGATTCAGCTGGTGTACAAACAGCTTTATTAAAACAGGCTGTCATGCACAGCGCATATTCTGCAAGCAGAATCACTTTTTAAATGTTGCAAAAGAAGAATTTATAAAAGAACACATGGGGAGGGTGAAGATCACACGAGTGACACCCACCTGTCAGATGGCCACTCATCATTTTGTCATGGCTGTTAAAAAGCTGGCGGTACTTCAGTCGCGAGGACTGTGGCACAGCCCAGTCCGTAGGGGTCGCTGTCGGGCCACTGGGATTGGAAGAAACACAAACGCCATAAGGCTACCACAGGCAAACAAACACAGTGTTGTGATCGTGGGTATTGCAGGGCGAAGAGAAGGGAGATCCAGCCAGGCATACGGGGACAAACGAGGGTTTAATGCACAACACTCCGACATTAACAACGTTTATGCCGCGTCTGCCGGAAAGACGCAGACGCAGACCTAAATACATAAGACAAAGCACAAGACAAGCGTGCGGCAACGCCACACAGGTGGAAACACTAGGCAATCACAGGAGGTAACGAGGTGGGCGTGGCACACACGGGAAGCTGGAACAGAGCGGACGTCGCAGGACGCAACACACAGCATAAGAAATGTTTTTTTTGGCCCATTGAAATCTCTTGGCTTTGTGTGATTACTAGCTCAAAGAATGACTTCAGTACCCTTAAACGAGTCATATTCACATTATATAAATATATATGTGTATATAAAGCTGGTGTAGGTTAGGGGTTGAAATGTCCCTTGATTTAAAATTGAAACGAAGAATTTTTTCCCCAACCGAGAAGTACAGGGCAGGTTGTGCAGAATAAAAAGACCTTTCAGGGGGTGCCAATTTCACACGCATCCGCGGCGCCGGTCTCGGCTAACGGCCTTTTAGAGACTAGAGGCTCAAACTGATATTTCGTTCTTATTTTCTAATTTGCATTCCCCCATTTTCACTGGCATGCTTCCCACCCCAAAAAGCACAGAGGACCAGGGCAGGACGTACACAAAAATGAAAGATATGCAAGGAATGCGAGTCTACAAAAACCCACTAAATTATTCTAATAATAAGTTATTGGACCGCTCTTTAAGCAATGTTTAAAACCTACTAGTATATTATCTATTTGATGTCCTTTTCAAAATCCACAGCACTCCACTGACGTAGGACAGGACAGGTACCCTGAAAAATGGGTCTCCCCCTAACCTCATACCAGGCACCGCACTGCCTCTCTCTCTCACTAAAAGGCTGTGAGGGGCAGAAAGCTTAATCCTCTCCCCTCCCCCAGCTATTTTAATGCATCATGGAAGGAAGCAACTAGACCTCTGTAAGTGGCCATGCCGGGTACCAACAGCAGAGCTCCCGGATTCTGGAGGTAAGGAGCATGCCCGGGCACCCACCTGGCAGACTCCAGAGACAGCCCCTTCTGGAGCTTGGCGCTGGGTCGGCTGACGGAGGAGGTTCTGTTTAGTGCAGTGGCTGGATGGCGAAAGCACAACTGAATTTAGTCATTTATGGAAAGTCGGCATATGGAAATCTAGGGCAACGGGTGGAGCGGGGAGGCGTGGAGGTTAGGGGACATCAGAGAGCACACCTGAGTGTGTGAAGCCAGGTAGGGGCTGGATCATAGCAGGGGTGCCATTGGCTATTGGCGCTACAGGTGCGGGAATTGATGACACAAGAGGGGGGGACATGCCCAGTCCAGAGAGCGGGGCGAGGGGGACGGCTGGCACCCCTGGGATACCTCCCATCGTGGGCACACCTGGTATCCCTGCAGAGGACAGAGTGAGCAGCAGCTGTTACACAAGGGTCTGGCTAAACCAGTCAGCCGGCCATTTGCTGGGATCCGCTTACCATAAGGGGGCAGCTTCATGGGAGGGGGCAGAGATAAGGGTAAGTTGTGGCCCTGCAGCTTCAGCTTGATCAGCTTCATCGCGATGGAGAACTCATGGATGTCCATCTTCCCGTCATTGTTCATGTCTGCCAGAGTCCTGGTCAAAGGCAAGCAGAGACATGAAATTTCAATCTGTATTTCTCAGTGCCTTCTGACTCCTTGGTCCCTGCCATTCTTCTCTGGATGTGTCGCTACATATTCCAAACATGCTATTGTTCATCCTTCATTGACAAAAAATCCAGCCTTGATCCTTCACTTCCTAAGAATTATAGATCCATTTGTAAACTCCCATTTCTCTCTAAATTCTAAAAAAAAAAAAAAAAAAAAAGGTTGTTGCCCAGCAGCGGGCTATTTTCCTTGAGAAGCATAATGTCCTACAACTCTTCCAATAAGGTTTTCGAAAGCATCATTCTACTGTAACAGCCCTTAAAGTGTCTAATGATTTACCAAGGACTGCAGATGCTAGTGAACGCTCTGTACTACTACTGCTGGATTTTAATTTGGCTTTGGATACTGTTTATCATGAGATTCTTTTAAGTAGATTAAATCACTCAGTAGGGATCTCTGGCTTGGGTCTGCTCTGGTTCTCTTCTTTTCTAGCCGATATGAGTTTTTCTGTTTGTATGAGTGAGATTTCATTAGCTAGTGCTTCTCCGACTTGTGGGGTGCCCCAGGGATCTGTTTTGGGGCCCATCCTTTTCTCACTATACATATTTATCTTATTGTATGTGTTATTGCAAGTATTTAGTTCTTTCAATAGTATTTCTTATTTCTATGCTGGCGACACCCAACTCTCTGGCTCTTTAATTTAAAGCCTCAACACCTTCATATCTGGTTCTCTCTAGTGGACTGAAACTAACTGCTGAGAAAAGTGAGGTTTTAGTCCTTGCCATCCTTGCAACAATTAGTCAAAAGCTTTCTCCACATCCTCCCCACATTAGAAGACCCACATTAGTCCCATCTCAGCTTCTTTGCATTGGCTCCTGGTTGAATTCAAAATACAATTTCAAATTCTGATATTCATCTACAGAACCTTGCCCCGTTTGGTCGTCTTGCTATCTCTCACTCCAGACTGAGGACACATTAGGATCGCACCTTTCAGTCTATGGCTCCCAGACTATGGAACAATCTCCCACTGGCATTAAGTTCAGTAGATTCAGTCAAATGTTTAAATGTAAGCTCAAGACCAGGGGTCTTCAACTCCAGTCCCAGAGAGCTTCTATTCAGTAAATTTTCTATTCTACCTGGCTTCCAATGAGCCACTGCTGCTCCTGGTATTTACCTGAGAACAGGTGTGGCTCATCAGAAGCCAGATAGGATTCAAAACCTACTGGACAGTGGCTCTCCAGGGCCAGAAATGGCCTCTTTAGGAAGGCCTTTGGTTGACTGTTTTTTGTATGACATTGTTTGGGTTTTCTTTCTGTACAGCACTTTGTGACCCTTGTCTGAGAACGGCACTATATAAACAATTTTTACTTACTTACTGAGACCACAACATGCAAAAATCTCAAAGAAGCACGATTTCGGTAACTAGGTGCCCATGTAAGACAAGTGGCAGTTTACACAGACAATACATTAAATCGAGACAGTCATCTGTTCATTGGAAGCAGCCCAAAACAAAGGGGTACGTGATCATCCAGTCTGTAAAAGAAGGCCTGTACGGGGCACTAGTCTACTAGCCCAGGCATGACAAGTTGTGGAAGGGAACTCAAAGTATTCCCAGTGGGAATTTTGTCCTGAATATATGAAAACAGGAACTGCAATGTTAACTTGGTAGTACTTTAACAAAAAGTTCCCTTAAGCTAAGGAAGGTTATCTATTTACTATGCCTAAGTTTTGCTGCAAGGAGTATCTATGTGTAGAACCCTTCCCATATCACCTACCAAATCTGTGCCAGAACTGGTGGGGGCAGGCCAGATTGCAGGAAGAAGTTCTTAGCCTGGTCACCTGGAAGAATGGTGAAGAACGGCAACCTCGGTAAATCGCTTGTCCTGCTCGGTGCTCTTATTCCATGTGGAACTCCCATTACAGAATTCCCCTTCCCAGACTGACCAGTGATGAAGCCCGCAGGACTGGGTGACAGGCTGTGGAACTGCTGGTCGTGTTTGGCCCGCTCCTCCACAGTGATGACCCAGGCATCCGCACCCCCTGAGTGAGAATATGAGTTGAAAGAAGAGACAGTTTGGAAGGCAAAAGGCACTATTCATGGCTGTGCACTGGTTTCATTTTACATCCACAAACACTGCCACGGCTGTACGAATTATGGGGAGGTGTCCCCCACGAAGATGCAAATAGCATTTATAACATCATAAAAACAGTCCACTGTCATGTGACATTCCCCACATCCAATAAGCTGCCTCTCAACAGAAGATGTGCCAATGCCAAAAGACGCACAACTACACACAAAGACAAAAGCAATACACCATGTTTGGCAGACTTAATGTCTGCGAGAGCCTGATTATGTCCAGTGTTTCATGTTCCTTAGAAATTAATCATGATACCTTGAATTTTTGGAATTTTGAAATTAGGACACACCCATTAATCACGTGATAAGCCAAGTCAAACCTGTTGGATTGTTTGTGGAAAATGTGACAAAATTACGAGAATCATATTCATGCCGTACCGCATCACTGGCAGTGCTTTGGGGGTTGTGAGTCACTCGCTGCATACCAAACATGTTCAAGCAGGGGCAAGATACCCGCCGTCTACTCACCTCCAAAAGCTGTTGGAAACTGAGCCATGTGTATCGGTCACCTAGGGCCCAGAGGCAGACTCCTGAAATGAGAAGGGAGAAGGCTGAGTGGTGGCATCCGGCGGGAGAAACTCCCTTCTGTTGTGTGCTCAACTGGCTCCTAGGACCTCCCTGCAAACAATGACCAGCAGCAAGCCCCGAGTCTAAGGAGCGTGACTCAAAGACCTCCAACATGAGCCAGAACCTGTTCACCTGAAGCCGAAAGCTGCCCTTCATTCCACTACAAGAGCAGAGCAAAAAAAAACCCCATACAGTAAAAATAGGAGTATGGATTTGTTTTTAATCTAATCCCATTCACAAATCATCAAGCAATTAGGAAATCTAGTCTGGCATAACCTCCAGTATGCACACACCCATACACACACCCCAGATGTTTCGGCCATCATTCTTCTGCAACCCAGTATCACCCAGCCGTGGGTCACTGTCTATGTCTCAGGAAGAGCTGGTCAGCCCTACGGACTCAACACATCGCTATGGTTTTTTCCCCCCACGCCCTACAGCAAAGTGCTGCCCACACATGCGTGGTAGAATTCCAGCTACCGACTTTCAATGGAGGGCACCAACTTCAGACAATCACCTAGTAAAAGGGATAGTTCACAGTAAAGTATGACACACACAACATGCCATGCAAGGAAGTTTAACTGGAACAAAACCAAGTTTCCCCCATGCTGAAACCGGAAATTCAAGGGAAAGACCCATGACAACTGCTGGAAATATAATCCTGCATCCAAATATCAGTCTCAAAGTAAGAACTCGGATGAAAATGTCACGAAACATCACAAAAAACGTCACTTCTCGTCAGAAACACGCCTCTTATGACATTGATGTCGAACAAAATTTTGTTGTCCAAGTTTGCCCTGTGACATCATTTCAACATGGCAGCTTACACAGTCAACAGTAATTCTATTTTATAAATATTAATAGTTATAAATGTAATTCACCGTGTTTCATTAAGAAAATAATAATGTGTTTTGTTTGCCTCTCGAAAAAAGAATATCACTATGAATCTACTACAATATTACATAATATTGTGGTTTGACTAGTTCATGTTTTTTGTCTCTTAGAAAAAATTCTCACTCGAAATCTGGTAAAATATAAAGCAACAACACACAACAATGTGTTCATGGAGGCAGCCATGTTTGTTCCAAGATGCGTGTAGCTCGAACGGGAGATTGTCAGACATGATGTCACTCACCTCGGAATTTCTGACTTCCGAGAGATAATCGAACGTAGGATAAGGACTATGTGGGAGGGAACATGTTCACACCTGTGCAAGGACCACCCACAATCCGAGCAGCAACCACCCACATGCCTCCAGTCATTTAAATGACTTACAGCCCCCGGGCCCCACAGAAAGGCAGCACCATGGTGTATGCATGTTCCAGCTAGACTGCCTCTTTAAGCAAAGGCTACTCGGGACCAATCGCACATAAGAGAGATGAACCATCGCCGTGACAGTACACAGAATCAATCACATACAGCACAGGTAGCCTAACCCGTCACAGTATTAGCAAACTAAGTCAATCACCCACTTGAAAGACAACCCTTCCACCCCCAAACACCAGCTGTAACGTGCCTGAAGCAGCTGCCACGCTGGACTGTCAAGTGGAGGCTGAAACTTCACCATATGCTCTCCATGATGTTTAGAATAGGAATTACTGCACTGCCAGGCCAAACTGTCAGGCTATATCAATAGGCATAAACCAGTTCACATACATATTCATGGACCAGGTTGGGAAAGATACATAACTCACTGTGAGAGGTTCAGGATGAAGTCCCAGCTTTTCAAAACAGGCTGCGCTGGGCTGAAACTATGGCATCCAAAATTAGAGAAGCAACCTCCCAAACAAAATTTCTGGGTTCCTAGCTACAAAAGTATGAATGAACAAGCAAAGACAAAGGAAGTCCCTGAGTCCCCCAAAGCCATTTGCCCTCCAGTACAAAGGAACTTCATGTCTAATGTGGCAGGAAAAGAACAGCTTCAGCACACTCCAATTCTCCTAAGGTGCAATGAATTATTAGTATGTCCCCATGACAACCCACATTTGACACATTATCCAGGTTCCAGCCCCATACCCAAGATCAGAAAAACAGCAAAGAAACAAACAATGAAGTCCAATTAGGCCTGTATACTACAGGGCACTAAGGTGAAGTGTTGAGATATGGTTTAAACACATCATCACCAATTTACATACATGGGGAGATTATATAAACAGTACCACAGAAGTGACTGAGAACCATAGGATCACATGGAGGTCCCAAACCCGATCTTTCTAGTATCACATGTTCATGGAGACTAAATGCAGCACTGGTTGACTGCAACCTTCACGAATCTGTAGACCACGGCAAGTCTACAAGTTTGATAACTCTCATGCCAAAATGTGTCTAAGACAAAAAGACAAAGAACGAGAAAAGCTTAACCATAGTTATCCCAACTCCATGTGCTACTTGCACAAACTCAACTTTCTACCGTGAAGGCAGACAGCACATCTGCAGATTAGATCCTTCGCAACACAGACCCACAATGCGTAGTTAGCATAGATAAACATGTAAATAAGGTGTCTCCTCCGACCCCACCAGAAATCAGTCTGGTCCCAGTATTTATCAGAAAGGATCAGTATTTGTCTTCACACTGGAGAGGCTGTGCTTGTCAATTGGGATCAGGACTTTAGCCCCGGCATGCCTTACTGAGGAAAGCCTGAGAATTTCCAGATCAGACTGAGTTTCCCATAAAGACCACAAATTACTCAAGTCAGAACAGCAAAAATTTCAAAGTTAAACATGGTCCAAACCCAATGGTTGACCCTTTCTGGAAATGTGTCTACACAATAAAAAAAAGCCACAGGGAACAATCACTGGAGTGTAGACGTGCTATCAATGTGTAAAAACCATTAGATGAATGGAAGTGCTGACCTACTCAGCACCAGTGTTCATGAGAGCTGTCTGTATGTGTGAAACCTAAACCTACACCTACATCATGGGAATACTACACCTTTGCTGCTCACTCTCACTCAAGCACACACAGACATGCTCTTGTACACTATGCATTAATTACACGATACAAGAGTCATTTAGCACTTGAGCGTTCTCAGTTTCTACCCTCCAGTCACAGACCAGCTGCGTCGCTTACTACACAACTGCAACAACAGCATGAAGGACCAGTGCAAGGAAGTTGGTTGACCACAGGGACCACCACGCTTGTGAGGTCGAAGTGTTTCCCACTTTATGAAGATGAGGCTTTAGGGCCACTCAGATAAGCCAGTGTTTCGCTGTTACAGTGAATTATTTCAGCTCTGGCTAGATGACTCCACAAATGCCAGAATGTGGCCAAAACTTTTCTTTGCCTTCAATGTTGAGGTCATTTGGATCCACTTCCCTCTTTCTATAACTTGTGAATGTTAGGAAGAAGGGAAAAGGGTGTCAGAACCTCTGATCCCGCAGTCTTCCAAGATGGATACTCTCACATCACACCAGCAGGGGGAGATAGCGACTATGGCCAGCTCAAAAGCCCTGACATGGGGAGGAACAGTATTCTACACGTCGCTTGATTGCAGAATGCCCAGAGAGGTGCTACAGGAAGGTGTCACAAGAAGATGCAAGCAAAACAAGAAAGACTTTCAATCCAGAAGTCACAATTTATTCCAGGTTAATAGACGACATCACTCCAAAAATCCATCAGCAGTACAGTACAAATGCCCACAGAGACCATCCAAAAAAAAAAGCTCAGTCACTCAAACTAGCTTTTCACTGATGTCCATCGGTGAAACCAAATAATCTAATTCAATAAACATTCAGTCGAGTTTGTTTCTTTGTTGTCTAAAAAAACCTGTGATTATAACAAATTTATTTAAAACTATTAGCTATTCAAGTTTGAAACTGAAACATCTCACAGAAATCAGAACTCTGTGTAAGGGGACGTCAGGCTGTCTGTTAAACACAAAGCTGTCCCTCTGGGGTTCTAACAAGGGGAGAATGGGGAAACTCGCGCAACAGAAGAGAAAGGCAGACAGAGTCCGGTTATGTGCACCACAATAACAGCCCATAGATTCCACAGCCTACTTGCCCCTCTCCCAGACTACCGTCTGAGGATTCAGAAACAGCAATTACGTCCACAAGACATGGCCAACCTGAATACCTCATTGACTGCTGATATTTCACAGAAAGCAGTGCAATGCATATAAAACACAAGCGAGTATCCAACCAGGCAGTTCCTACTGGACTTTCACTAACAAGACGGCAGCCTGACTATGATCTTTGTCCCTGAATAATCTACCCCAGTTTACACAATGTCATATACATTTGCGACCACAGCACACAAATAAGCAAACGCACTGTATTTCACAAGTGAAAAAACGCAAATCCTGTATTCACAGACTGCTACTGGTTAGAGATGCCAGGGAATGTTAGTGACAAATGAAGAAAAGTTAGAAACATAAATAAGGATATAGCTGAACAGTACTTCAAATATGACCAAATCGAACGGTAAATCCTACAGGCAAGTAGGGTCAGCAAATTGACCCCGTGTGGTACTGAAAACTTTTGAACAAGTAATGTGAATGTTTCAATATCGTATCAGTTTCACATGTGCTGCAACAGAAGATCCTAAATGTTGAGCACTAAACTGCTTCAGAGAGACAGTACGTTAATTGAGTTACGACCAGAATATGCTATGAAATTTCATTTTATGGCTATTCTGCAAATGTGAAAGGATCTATTCCAAGCAAAACATCTGGGGAAAAACCATAAATCAGCTGTGATGCAAATTCTTTGCGATGCAGCCATCAAAGCATAGGCATACAAGTTATGTGGTGTGAAGACAGCTGACTAACCGATTACGCTGTTTCACACAGATTTTTACTAAAGACAACAAGTAAAAGGTCATTATGCCAGAAAGAGGGAGAAATCGACCCCTTTTCAGAATATACTGCAGAAATTGTTTACAAGACCACACGCCAATATAACAAGAACACAATGACTCCACCCGCACCATACAGTTACCCCATCCCTGGGTAGTTACCCCACCCCCATCGTACAGTTATCCTTCCCCACTAGATATTTTCCACACCCACCACCTTACACATACCCTACCCATTATACATTTACCACACCCATCGGACATGCATCCCAATCACACCGGTACAGCTTCCCCACCCATGGTGAACGATAAACAGCACTGTCAGTTCCAAATCACACCCCATGGCACTGTGGATGTACCAGACAAACAGCAATACAAATATTTCGGGAACATTGCAGCCAGTCCCGACGCGGGAACGGGGCCGGCTTCGCCCATAAACTGCCATCCCCCCCAACAAGCGGCCTTAAAACAGCACGGAAACACCGGCTACAACCCGTCAGACAGCCGTGCAGCCCGCTCGCCTGTGTCAGACGGCCCGGTAGGTCGCAAAATAGAGACTAAAGCACGTAGATGTGTCGGTAAGTCGGACGTCGACAGGGATCTCCAGCGGGGTCACCTCGCTTGTCAACCCGCATCTGCGGCTCCAGCGATTCCACCCCGTAAAGCGGAGAATAAACCTCGCCAGCTCACCTCATCGCTAACGTTCCATGGCAAGCTGCTTCCTTGTTAAAGAAAAATCAGACGTAGAAAAGGCGGAATAATGTCTGGAACCGACAGAGAATTTGAGATTTTCCTTTCTTTAGCACCCTCTCCTTTGGAGCCGCCGTACTGCTACGCAACCAAAGGAAGACGCACCCTGCACGCACGTAGACACGCCCCCGAAACCTAGATTGACAACGTCACCAGCCAATGAATCTCAATAGACGGCTTTCGCAGTCGCCAGTCAACAAATGGAGGTAATTGACGTTACTTTTAGCAAATAGCAGCAATGAATTCCCAGTAGTGCGTCTCAAAGCGGCTCTGCAATTGGTCAAAAAGCAGATTCACCTTGTAAAGGCGAAGCGAAAAATAAGAGGAAAATACTGTATTGAATGAAAATACGGAACTCAAAGGTCCACTAAGCAAGTTCTGTAAGTGTGACAGCCGCAGGGAAGAGACGTGCTTTCATTTTTATCTGTTTTACAAACAGAGCATTTTTGCATCGGGTAAGCTTGCTTCTAATTTTCTAATAATCGGCACTATTGTGTCCTGTCCTGCTTCTTCCCGACGGCTTTTTGGCTTAAGCGTAGGCCGACAGCCAGGCGCTATAGCGCAGACAGGTTTATAAAGATAACCGATGTCCTGTCATTTGAGAGCATTATGTACGGAGTTTTCCTCTCCGCAGCCCTTGGAGCTGTGTTTCCTCTCCCAGCATGAAAGGTCTGTACGGCCAGCTGAGACAGGGAAGCGGGGAGCTCAAGTTTCTCATCCAGGAAAAGGTACCTGACTGCTCTCCCTTTGAACAAGCTGACCCGTTTTGGACATCTATTCGGAATATTCATTACGGCACCTGCAAACCCTCGGTCATGTGTGCTTGTTCGGTTAAAAAGTAACCCGCCTGTGTCCCATTCCCTTGCAGAGCGTTCCCGTTTCTCCAGAAAGTCATCAGGTGAAGGTTCAAGTGAAAGCCTGCGCTCTGAGCCCAGTGGACACGGGGGTGAGTTGCTTGATACAGAAGACACTCCGCATGTGGGCTAGTCTAGGACAGCTGCTTAAACGGTATCTTATAATCTGTCATCTCAAATGAAATAAAAAGAATCTGTTGTGTTCCCTGTCGTAATCAGTCAAACCAGGTGGAAGTTATGCCCGTTATGAACGTAAGTATACAGTTAGGGCGTCACAGGAGGCCCAGAGAATCAGGCAGCACTGTCTCAGCATGTCTGTGCTCCTGGCAAAGAGGCGCTTAGAGTATGCCATTGTACCCACCCTCTGCATCCAAACTCCTACTTTCTTTTTCATACTTTCCTGCTGGGCAGTTTTTGAATGATCTGAAGCTTCAACGGGACTCGTTGCCAGTGGGCAGGGAAATCGCAGGAATTGTGCTCCAAGGTCAGTGAGTGACAAGGTGCTATGTGAGTAAAAAATCATGCGCCATGCTCCCTACAGTCAAAAAAGTACGGTAGTTTGATGTATCTTACTAAGTGTTTTATTGGAAATGGGGTTATGTTACCTTCGAACAGAGTGGTTCTTTCTCCATCTCAGGTTCTGTCTTGTGCAAAATGTGTGTGTGGTAGGTCTTTCTGGATCTCATGACACCCTGGGACTTGTGCTGTCAGTGTTTTCCTGGGTCAGTGTCCCTAAGTGTGATTTAAAAAAAAGAGAGAGAGCAGGCCACTGTGAACCATAAGCAAACTGCAAATCACAGAAATACACAAAAGTGATGAAATCAGTCCGAATTTGTGTTTCATTTTTCTCCTCCATGTTTTTCCACAGTTGGGCCGAAGGTCACATTTTTCCAGCCTGACGATGAAGTTGTGGGTAAGCATATCAAGCCAGGGTGCAGATGTCTGCAGATGTAAACTCACTGTAGTGAAGTAGGGGAATTACATGAACTGTAACATCAGCATGAATTCTTTCAGTCAGACATTGGGAGTTTATGTGACCTTGAAAGGGACATAAAGTCCCAACTCTGCCCCTCGTACTGTTTACATATCCAAACTCATGTTACAATAACCAAACTACAAAGTGTGTGGACCAAGTGCTACCGAGCAGTGACTGGACTTGTGTCCAAACAGGGATTCTGCCTCTGGATGCTGAGCTGTCTGGCCTGTGTGACGTGGTTCTGATGGACGAGCACCTTCTCGGTAGGCCAGGCAGGGGACACCGGGCGTGCAGACTGACATACCTGGGTTACTAAGTGTAACACTCTGTGTGGTCGGTGACTCTTTGCAGTGCAGAAGCCCGAGAAGGTGAGCTATGTGGAGGCTGCTGGTGGGATCCAGGATGGCCTGCGGGCCTACACAGCGCTGCATACGCTGGGCCGGGTGGCCGCGGGGCACAGCGTTTTAGTGATGGATGGCGCTAGTGTACGTACCCACCCTGTAACTGTATGAGCACTTCTTCTCCCCATTCTCCTGTTTGGAAAGATGGTGACCATTGCTTATCTTCCTTTCCCCTTCTCCTTATGTGTGGTTCTCTTTTGCAGCCATTTGGAATGATGACCATCCAGGTTGCTCACTACCATGGTGTGAAAGTGTTAGCTACTGCCCTGTCCTTGGAGGACCAGCGACTCTTGGAGAAGCTCCGGCCTAGTATGGGTGAGCAGACCTGGGCAAGACGGCCATCCTGTGCATCGGCGCTCCAACTGTAATACAAAGTAGCGAAGAGTTCTTTCTGCCACATGCCAGATGTTTAGCAGGGTTGTGTGTGTGAGTGACGTAGGGTGCGTCTGAAATCGCATACTTGTTTGCTATGTAGTAGGTGAAAAATACAATGTGATGTGATCCATATGTGCAAATGCTCAGTAAATGCT
This sequence comes from Pollimyrus isidori, assembly GCA_019775955.2. Classification (NCBI taxonomy): domain Eukaryota; kingdom Metazoa; phylum Chordata; class Actinopteri; order Osteoglossiformes; family Mormyridae; genus Pollimyrus; species Pollimyrus isidori. Next base: position 45,126,364 of record JABFDZ020000001.1, read on the forward strand.
CGGTACCTGGATGACTGCATTCTGCGAAATTGCAAAGTGTGCAGCCGATGGACACAGTGGACACTCAGAGATCCCACAAGGCCACTGGAACTGCAACCAGAGACGAGGAACGTCACTCACTCAGAGACTTTTGTCAAGATGGATGTGTTGTCTGTGCAAGAATTTAAATGGAAAACAATACCCAGTTGATTTAAAATATGTATTTTTGTCATTGATAGTTTTTGTACTGTGCGAGTAAGAGATTTCAGACACCCCCATATGGATGCTTCTGTGATGTTCCTTCCTTTGCTGTCAGGCCTCTGGGTGTATGTTTTGCACAGTATTTTCTCTCTGTTCTTCTCACTGACTGCTCTCTGTGCTCTGCTGTCTGCCACATGCCCAGGAGTCCAAGAGTCTCTCCTAGGTGAGTGTGGCCAGTCCTTGGGTGTGCGGCTGCTTCCCTGGTTGCTGCCATCTGTTTGCTTGTTTCTTCCTCCAGGACCTGGTCAGGAGTTTAAATGCTGTCGTCTGCCATCTCAGGCAGGCAGGGGCTTGGTGGCTTTCTGTTTGCTCAGCTTGTTTCTGGCTTTTTGGGCTGTTTTCGGGTCTTTGTGTGTGTGTGCGCGCACACACCTTTGTCATGAATGAGCCAGTGTGAACAGGCAGATACCCAAAGTGGTTTTACGTGGCTGATTGTTGTCAGAAAAGTGGAAGCAGCATGTCAGTCTGAAGGAAAGAAAATCCCAGAGTAGACTGTGATATCACATGACCATAAACTATAACCAGAGGTGGAAAGCTCAGTTCTGGAAATTACAAATCCAGATCAAGGCCAAACAGTTGAATATATTGAGTCACAATCACAGAGTACTCAACTGGTTGCTTGACACAGAACCTTAATTTGTATTTGTATTTTCTGGATCTGAACTTCTACCTCTGACTATAACAGTACTGAAGATCCCTGTAATGGGATCGCTGAGAGTCCGGTGGGGTTGTCACTCATGCTCGTCTCATACGAATAACATGTTACTGTCCTCAGCTCGGATCATCAGTACCTGGGACCCGAAAGTGGACCTTGTGGAGGCTTGTCTGGAGGAGACAGGAGGCCTGGGAGTCGACATCGTCATCGACGCAGGAGGTGAGAATGCTTATCCCTACCCCATACCCCCCTTCATCTGACACAGCTTGGACTGCCTACTGTGTCACTCTGACAGTGAGGCTGTACGAAGACGACTCTGTGGGCCAAAGCTTACTCCCGCACAAGCATGATGTCATCTCACTTCTTGGGGTCGGAGGTCACTGGGTCACCACAGAGCGTGATCTGCAGGTAGGGTGGAGTTCTAGTAGGAGGCTTGTCAAATTCAGTGCTCACATGTGAAACGTATGTCCGTATGCGTCATTGCTGTGCCCCCCTCCTCCCCAGCTAGACCCCCCAGACAGCCGCAGCCTCTTCCTGAGGGGAGCCTCAGTGTCCTTCCTGAATGAGGAAGTCTGGGGGGCATCCAGGGCCCGTCAGGGGCGGTACCTCCGTATCCTGAGCATGGTGACTGATGCCTTGTGTGTGCAGGTGTCCAGGAACCATGAGCTGGACCTGCTTGTGTCCAAAGTCCTTCACAGGCCTTTTATTTAAGGGTTTAGAAGCCTAAGCTGCCTAAAAGGTGGTGACCTTAACAGCCAATCAGACATCCTGAGAGACGTGGTGGAGAAGCTGTCAGCCGGGACTCTAAGGTGATGGGCTTTTTATTCGGCTTTTGGGGGTGTGCAGCTCATACTGACTGCTCTCTGGGTCTCCACATCCTGCCTGCTGCTTATTTCAGACCCCAGGAAATCTCACATTCACTGCTGCCCCTTTTAGTCTCACTGTAAAGGTTACATATTCTACATTTTGCCTGGGAGTGTGACTGTGTGTGTGTGTGTGTGTGTGTGTATAGGCCACAGCTGGACGAGCCAGTACCCTGGTATGAGGCTGCTGTTTCCATGGACATGGTGCAGACCAAGCAAGCCAGAAAGAAGGTGGTGATTCAGTTCTGAAGATACGCTCTATGGCAGAACTCCACCCTGAGGCTGGACCATACCACAGACAAGTAGCGGTGCTGTTCACAAGCTTACCTCATAGAAAACAGGCAGCAGAATGATTAACAAAGGTGGCTCCATTTTTAGTATGATTTTTTATCATCTGGATTAAACTGTTTGTAGTTATTTGTTTAAAAAACCTAATTTTCCAGTGTTGTTGACTGACTTTTTAGATAAAATTCTTATTGTCGTTCATTATCCTTTATTGTACATTAGGATAAGTGTGAAAAACTAGGATTTCACTTTTTTTAAGATAACAACATTATTTTGGCACAGACCTGGCCAATACAGAAAACTATTTCTTGCAGAACATTGTCATATTCCTATTTCGCTGCCACCTTGGGTGTTCCTACTTCACATTTTGAGTGAGGTATCTTCAGGAGTATCACTTTTTCCATCAGCTGAGGAAAAATGGGTTGAACCACAATAGAGAGAAAACGGTGTTACCTTCAATCATGCGTCTGTGCTGGTCTGTGCCTTCAAACAAGTGTAAAGAGATGTTTCTGTGCTATTGTCACAGGTCACTCTTCCCCCCCCCCCCCCATCAATTTCAATTAAAATAAATTTTGAATGGAGGATAATAATAGGTTTTGGTGGTGTTTGGCCATGAATTCCATGCCCAGATGTGTCATGAGAGAAGCAGTGGGGGACAGATGGACTCGAAGTCTGCAGTGTTGCAGCTGTTTCCTCAGGAAGTCCTTTCACTCTCTTCCTGCAGGATCAAAATTCCCTTGCGTGAGGCAAAAAAGTCTTAGGACAGCAACAGGTGTGACAATAGCTGCCCGTCCATCAAGCTGCAGATTCCTAAACTCCAACGATTCCCATGACTGCAGGGCTGAAAGTAGTCCAGCATGAAAATCCACACAATCCACAGCTGATTATCACAGGAGGTGATACTGTACTGCCAGAGATATCCAGGTGCCTCCCACAACCATGACCAAGAGAAGTGATTGCAGGATGGATGTTCAGATGGGAGTAGCTAAATGCATACTAACTCTGAATGGCCCGAAGAACTTTGAATGAATATCCTAGAATCTTCCGCTCCTCATGTCTGAGGCCTTCCACCACAGACAGTTGCTCCCTGAGAGAGAGCTCTGCATCCACCTTCATGAGGGAAAGCTGAAACACAAAGAATCACCTCAGAACATGTGTTATTCCATTCAAAAGACAGCTTAGGAAATACTTAAATATCAGTACTTCTGAGTACCACACTGGTATAATCGGAATTCAATTGCCCACTACTACTTTAGCACCCTCCTGGAATGTGCAGGAACCCCCACCCTCTCAAGAGCATCTGCGGTCTCCTCCATGAGGTGCTGGCATAAGATCCTGGCCAGATGGATGCTCCTTTCCTCACAATCTTGACTCACCGCTGCCCCCAAGAGGACAGTCTTCCAGGATGCACTATAGGACAGCAAACAGACAGAGACAGAGGCCGTGTAAATGCCACATTGCAGTACATCAATCCAGGCCTAATGCAGGGACATCAAAACAATAGCTTCAGAAACTGGACATCGTCCATGAGGAACCTCGTACTATTGCTGTGGTCCTAGGGACAGCAGTCGAAGTGTTGTCATTAACTTCCAGGATGGCCCTTCCACCCCAAAGGTCAGGTTTCTGCAGGACAGGGAAAGGACAGACATTTGTTAGAGTGTGTGCAGGACAGCGTCTGATCCAGAAACAATTCAAAGGTTACGGATAACAAAAACACTCACTCCAGGAAGTGATGATCCTTCAGGTAAAGCAGTTTATGTGAAAACTGTTTGTCCGCCCCAGTCATGAATTTCTGCAGGAGGTCTAAACACCAGGTCATATATCAGCCTGCGTTTAGGTCATTTTTAAATAATGGTAACTTTCAGATCATTAACATAATCTTAGATGCCCAGCACATAGTACACAAGACATCTGTTTTTATATATGTGTGTGTGTGTGTGTGCACCCATACATATATATTTTTATATTTATTTATATACACTCACCTAAAGGATTATTAGGAACACCTGTTCAATTTCTTATTAATGCAATTATCTAATCAGCCAATCACATGGCAGTTGCTTCAATACATTTAGGGGTGTGGTCCTGGTCAGGACAATCTCCTGAACTCCAAACCGAATGTCAGAATGGGAAAGAAAGGTGATTTAAGGTGATTTAATTTTTGAGCATGGCATGGTTGTTGGTGCCAGACAGGCCGGTCTATTTCACAATCTGCTCAGTTACTGGGATTTTCACGCACAACCATTTCTAGGCTTTACAAAGAATGGTGTGAAAAGGGAAAAACATCCAGTA